>LHCL01000107.1:0-80083 GCA_001305275.1 Talaromyces verruculosus
AGGCACCGAGGGCGGTGACACTAGCTAGCCAATCGCATATGAAGGATCCCTAGTTAACCGGAAGAGGCATAGCTAATTACACAAGCCCCCAAAGTAGGGGATAGACTCAAGGCGCTGGCAGATGTTACATTGATACTTGTCGCAAATCGCGATAGATATTGCACACTGTACTACAGAGTATGTACAGGCTCGTGTGGACCTACACGTGGCTTCTACTTACTTTCACTCAGCAATAGGCAGGGCTGATAATCAACTCGAAACGAAATGGATGTCAGGAAGTTAGTTACATGAACAGAAACGCGAATGCCTAATTCTGGCTTAAGACTCATGGTTTACTACGAGTAGAGTGGCTTGACGTTCCCTGTCTTTGCCGTTGGAGGCCTGAATGATCAGGCGGGACATTTCGGAGATATATTATGCCGTTCCGTCTGTCCTGCACGTGATGGTAATTAGTAATCAACGACGGCCGATGATTAGTCACCAGCTTAATGATCCATAGCTTCTCTCCGACACCTCACACTTCCTTGCCTTCACTTCACTCCTTCTACTCGTGGACAGCTGAAAAATGGTGCGCCCAAAAAGTAATGACAAGTCCGATGATTGGTATATCGTGGAGGATCGGAAGCAGCGGAAACGGATTCAAGACCGCCTAGCACAGCGTGCCAGACGTATGAGCTCTCCGCTGGCTTTGATTACAGCATTGCTATGAATATGAATTGACAACTAACACAGGGAAACGGCTGGCCGAGCTCAAAACGAGTCGTTCTGAACGGGATGGCGTTGTTATAGAAAATACAAACCTATTGACGCCATCGACATCAGGCGACGGAGATCTGTCGTTGAGAAGAGAGATGTCGTTAATTTCCAGCTCGCCCGTGGCTTCTTTGGTCCCTATGCCACCGACCAAGGGCAGCCCCGTAGAGGTAGAGTTGTCCATGAGCGTTTGGACTGCTCTCTACATGAATGGCTCCATAATGGGACTTAGCTGCTCAACAGTTTATCCAGCCAAGTCACGGCCTGTGGATCCAAGCATTCCTAGCACACTACAGCCGACGGCACTACAGCTGATAACCATCCATCCGCCATGGATTGATCGATTCCCATTTCCCGAGATGCGTGATAATTTGATCAATGCTATCGGCCTTGTGGAAGAAGAGGACTTCTTGCGCGATTTATTTTGCATGGGTAGTTTCGAGATCAAGCCGGGAGGGGCACCGTGGGATCCGAATGCCTGGATCATTGGCGAAGCATTTCGTGAAAAATGGGGGTTCCTCTTTACGGAGCAATTTCTAGGGGTTTCTAATAGGAACTCGGAAGTACTTACGTCCTGTGAGAATGATTAATGACTCAAGACAGATGCAATGTACAATCGATCAATATGAAAATGGACACTCGATTACATGGCAAAGAGAGTCCATTAGGACTTGTTGGCAAATTTGCAGCCCGGCCTAACTATCTCTGACCTATATCAAACTCATTTCGACCCGTTCCATCAAAAGTTCATCCTTCCACTCATCATGTCTGAGTATCACCTCTCTTGACTGCTCGACTGGGTCCCAGATGAAACTGACTTGGGTGGGTTTCGATTTTTCCGATTGTTCTTTTTGCTTTTGAACATTCCTCCGTCGTTTGTGCTGTCGGGGGACATAGAAGGTCCCCTTAATCTCGGCCACGTGATTCTCGACGTCCTCCCAGCCCAAGACCCATGGCTTGTTTTCCGCATACGCGATCAGAATATCCAGGATTACCCAGGGCCGTTCTTTGTCATTCCGTGTATTAGAATATATGCATGTCGTCCGTTTTGCATTCATCGGCGCAAAAGTATGGCCGGCCCACGGACCAGAGTGGCCTGTGTGCCACCATGCAGCTTGTTCACTGGTGCTGACGTATTCACGAAACGACTCGAGCCATTCAACGACTGCTTCGTCAGTGAGTGAATTCGGAATACGCCCGAAGATGACACCTGATCTAGAGGAGAAAATAATGACATCGTCTGTCAGACGCTTCCCTGCGGTTGAGGAGCTGTCGAGGGTATCTTGCGCAGTCACTTCGAGCTTGTGGTGACACTTTTGATCGCCTAGTGGAATCAAGTGAACTTCATTAGACTGTACCAAGACGATGTGCTCTTCTGGAGGGCCATTCCATGGACAAAAGGTCGGTCCTGACTCAATTGATGCTTCGGAACCGCCGGATCCGCTGTTGGCGGATGGGACCGATGACATTCTGAGGTAGCTAAAGCAATCTCGTCGTTAAATTGGAAGTGTGGGTGAAGTCATCAAGTGCGGTTTCTGGATATCCTATGGTGAGCGTCGTTGCGAAGTAGTAGGGTCTGCATACATTAAGAAAAATTTACAGGGGAAGGTTTTTTTCTCCATCTTGCGAATATGCTCGAAACTCCTTACGATTGAAAAGCTTAGGTTTGGAACAAAGACCCGGGTCATAAATCGTCGCTTTGTGAAATATCAGACATATCATATCACTGTTCATTGTCGGAGGTATTAATCAAAGAACCCTAGAAGATAAGATCATTGTCATTAGATCCATCAACTATTTGAACTGCCTTAGTCTGATATCTGAATTTATTATAAGATGAACTCAGAAATGGTTAGCAAGATAGATCACTACGAATACGACCACGAAACCGCATAGGGTTAGTAGTCAAGATTCAAGCTTCAAGAAAACTCCACACTCCTACAAGTGTAATACTTATTTATTTTCTTTTTGTTTAAGAGCGACCTGATTCAGCATGCAAGGATGATGATCCATGCCCATACACATAAGACGGTGTGTTTTGCTATGAGTATGACTCATAAGTGTAGAACACCAAAAGATGACCCGGAATCCAAAAATGCACTAAATCCTTGCGCCCTATAAGCTACATCTCATCCTTCGGGGGCTCATATGTTTATTATTGATTCTTTGTATCACGATCATCTAATCTGAAAATACTTGTGTTCCGCTCCCTATTCATCGTTGTATTCATAAACCGACCGGTCCAAAATGCATCCTCGAGTCAGCATCACAAGCGACATTCGCACAATCTCCAATCTCTTCGCATTGGCCTTTCGAGACATCGCACCTACAGTGTATGTGCTACGAACTCCCACTTCAACATGGCCTGTGACCAATATCCCCATGGACCTCCTTGGTCCGAAGATGCTCGAATGGACGACCTACAAGCAATCAAGGGGCGGGGAAATGATTGAAGCGGACAATTTCGCCGCTGCCGCAATTTGGTACGCTTCATCTGATTTCTTCATTAAATATCACTAATACGAATGAATGAGTCAGGTTTCCTCCTGGCGTTGAACTACCCGCCAGTGCCGACGATGATGAAGGTGTCGTCGAATACAGAGCAATGGCGGGAAAAGCCAAGAAGGAATTCCTGGGGGACAGGAAGTACTGGTACCTGAACATGATTGCAAGACATCCGGAAAGAAAGGATCCAGGTAAGAAATTGGTCCTGCAAAGGCATACCAGAAGAGATAATTGACTCTTGTAGGTGTTAGGTGTTGTGCGTGCTCTCTTCGAGCCTTACATTGCCCGTGCCAGGCAGGATGGCGTGCCTATCTGGCTTGAAGCCGTGAACGAGCACAGCAAACAAGTTTATGAGCATATAGGCTTCAAGACCGTCGCAACCCTTCGTATGGGAGCAGGAAAAGCCGCTCCAAACGGCGAGTTACAGGAGGGTGGAGAGGGAGTCCCAATTTATGCCATGATAATGGAATAAACACAGATGCATTGATCCCTATTATTGTACAAAAAGAAGGGTGTAATGGGTCAGTTCTGTAGCATCGCTGCAGACATGACGAAGTTCCCAAAGTCGTCAATCTCTGACAACCAATAGTCAAGACTACCGTCGTTTTTGAGATTGTAATCCAACAGATCCGCATAGATCAATTTTGACTTTGAGCTGTGAGGAATGACTCTCCGACTCTGCATCTCATACTCCCTGAACCATTCTGCATTCGAGTTTGCTTGCCATATATTTCTTCCGCTTGGTAATCGGCTGTTGCGAAGTGACTCTCCGCTGCAATGATGGAAGAGCACAATTGCGGGATAAATATCGAAGAAAAAGGGCAAGATGCATAGGAATATAGACGTACTATTTAGAAGTCAGTCAGTCAGTAGGTATGAAATCATTGTTTGTCATTATTGAGGACGTGACTGAGAGGTGAAAACCATACCGAATCAACGATTCCGCTAGAATCCAGTCTTGCCACTCTGAAAGGTTAAGCCGAGAACGAGTTTTCTCTAGTCGAGTCATATGGACCGCAAGCTCCTACTGTGCAGTTAGCAATTGTGTAATTCCCGCACAGATTATACTGTAAATTGCTGTACTAACCAGCATCGTCTGTACCAGCGGAACGTCAAAGTCGGTTGCCTCTTCATTCTTCTCAAAGATACGAAGAATAAAGTATATAGATATGGCCTGAAGAGCAGCAATTGTATGGTGGTAGTCATAGCTTCGACACTGAGTTTGTTAGTTCTTTCTTTCTTTCTTTCTTTTTTTTTTTTTTTTTTTTTTTTAGAAACGTCTTGCAGTGAACACAAACCTCCGACAATAATCTTTCTTGCTCCATTCTGATAGCTCGCCAAATTTGGACAACGTTATCCTGGTTCTTCATCGTGAACATTTGCAAAAGTTCATTGCAAACAGCCAACGGCCCTGCCTTGAATGTTTGCCTGGATTGATATTCACCTGGGTTGTCGAAGAGGGTATGGGGGTGGATGAACGGAGGATTCTGCCCGCGAAGCATCATGACAGGATATGAGCGGAGCGTACACAAAAGGTAACGCTGGACCAGAGGATTTCTGCTCTTAGCAAAACACTCGGGGACAAATAGTCTCAAAGGTCTGGGAAATAATGTTGTTAGGGATTCTTGTGTGACCGAATCAGTCTCATCCGAAAACTCCCAGGCCTCGCCACCTGTGAGTTGAAAATCTTCTGCATCAATTTTCACGCTGTCGAAGGTGTTGGAATTGCGAGTGACTGAATAAGGGTCATAATCATGGTAAGGCTGGGATTTGGCAATGTCTGTGTTCACGACTTGTTGGTTTCTCACAGTGTCTACGGGATAATCCAACGCTCCCTGAGATATTCGGTGGCTTGTTCGCGGCTTCGTTGTTTGTAATTGATATTGAGTATGCGAGTCAGGGGCATAGTCGCATGTAAGATTACGCGCCGAACACCGCGAACAATGTGGAATAGAAGCATCGCAACGTGCTTTGGCTTTGGTGCAAGCTTGACATGCTCGCTTTCTAGACCGCACGCGTCCAATGGCCTTTTTGCAGTATGATGTATGTCGGACCAAAGATTTCTCTATATACAATTAGCGCCTTACATACAATTACACTTTGCTGACGATATAATTGATCAAACTCACTGTTATTAAATCCTTTTGCGCAAATAAGACATGAGAGTGATTCCGGCGCAGTCATCTTGACTGATTTTTCGTCCGCGGAAGCAGTATGCTGCGTCATAGATAATTTTGGTCCGTAAACAAGAACGTATTATCGATAAGAGCTGGAAATATATTGATTAGTGAACTAATTGTGCACGAAAAGGTAGATGTGCTGAAGTAAGCTAGATGTTGACAACGGAGTTCCGTGCAAACTGAAAATATTCTGCGGTGGATTACTAATGCCATGATTTGCCCTATTTGAAACTCAAACCGAGGATACTCAAACCTCAGCCTCGGTCAAGATACTGGGGCCGATCTCACATTCAGGGGAAATCTTCGTCTTCCATTTTCTCTCTAGACGAAGCATTCCATGTTCTGAAAGGGAAGCCTTCGCTTTCTCATGTGGTATCATGTCTGATGAGTCCTAACCCTAACCCTGATGGCTGCTTTTATGCTCAAATCCGACAGTCATTCTTAAAAAATAAGTAGATCTCTCATACACTGGAAAATCGTCTATAGAAAAACACCATGGAGTATCTGTGAAACCGTCTCATTCCTAGTTTGGCATACCCCTTGTCAGGCAAGCGGCATTCTGGATCTTTACGCAGCAAGCATACAGTAGAAATCCGGTTGAGGACACTGCTATCAGTTTGACGGAATCTTGATCAGTTATGAGATTCAGTTGGCGAGGCGAGCAAGAACTTTGCAATGCAGATGTTGTGGTTGTACCGGGGCTTCTACAGCAGTACTCTCATGTAACGTTAGCCAAATGCAATGTATCCGAGCAAGCAATGCCCCTGGTAGATGTATCAAGCTGCGGAATTTCATGGCATACTATCAAACGGTTTTTCTCGTCAATGTGGAAGTACTCGTGCGTTTGCATCGTTCAGATTTTTGGCGTCTTTCGTGAAAAGACCACTGTCCTCTCAATGATGAGGAAGTCATTGAATCGATTAAGCTGCCGCTGGCTTGCGGATCTGTTGCCGTATATGATATGACGGGAACACAGACACAGACTTCAAACGTCGCATATGTGTGACCAGTTGCCACCCCGATGATATGGAGACGGAGATGCAGGAATGATATGAAAATGCGGGATTCCAACAATGAGCCAATGACTCGTGGTGAGGTATCAAACTGTGGAATTTATAAGAATCTGTGTCTGGGAGGCAAAGAAAGCACAAAAGCAAAGACGAAGAAAAATCAATCATATCTTTAATTATGGCTACCACACCAGTACCACCACGATTCACAGTCGTAGTTCAAGCGAACAACTCGAATAGTACAGTGACCGACCTTGAAGCCCAGAAAGCGATCTCGTCATCCGTCTCAATAGAAAAGTCGTTGAGCTCAGAAGAGAACGATGACCCGGGGTTGCAGGACAATTCCAATGTCCCTCGCCTTCCCCTTCTCAAGTTATTTTGGTTCTTCTTCTATAACTTCGGTCTCTTTGCATGGGGAGGTCCTGTGGCTCAAATCGCACTCATCAAAGAAAAGTTAGTGGTTAAAGACAAATGGATCACACTCGACAGGTTTCAGCGTGTATTTTCCGTCTACCAAGTACTTCCTGGCCCCGAGGCAACAGAGTTATGTATGTTCTTTGGTTGTCTGTCGGCTGGTAAACTTGGGGGTCTCGTTGCTGGTATCGCGTTTGTCTTGCCAGGCCTTATCCTTATGATTCTTGCATCCTACCTATACTCACTAGTAGGGGTGGAAAACAAATATTTCAATGCATCGTTTCGCGCCGTTCAACCGGTCGTTGCTGCTATGGTGAGTCAATAATCTCCTTTTGAGAATAATATCTGGCTGATAGTTTAACCCCTAGATTCTACGAGCCACACACATTATTGCAGATCATTCTGTCATTGATAACAAAACCCGCAAGATCAACCCTGTTCTAGTCATTATTGCTCTCTGTACAGCCCTTAATAGCGCCCTTCATATCAACATGTTAGTGGGATAAATTCCTCTTTGCACACCCATATGATGACAAGACTAATTAGTCAAAATTTTTGTATAGATTTATATCCTTTGGTCTATACGGGATAGTTTATTTGTTTATATCACATGGCATGTGGATGATTGCTACGTTATTATTCTCCTTGCAGTATGTCGTATACGGAGTCTATACACACTACCGTGGTGTCCCTTCGCCAGTTTCCCTTGCGCTTGGTATAGCGGAGATGCCTACCCTTGGAAATCTCTTTCTTCTCGGAGTGGTTACCGGATGCCTCTCCTTCGGCGGTTCATATACAGCTATACCAATCATTCAGGTTGAAGCAGTTTTGAAGGGCGGTTGGCTGCTGGCGCATGTCTTCCTAGACTGTATTGCCATCAGCAATGTTTTGCCAGCACCTCTTACCATCTTCGCAACATTCGTAGGGTTTCAAGGGGGTTTGGTAGACGGAGGTCTTGCAGAAGCCTTTGCTGCTTCGATAGTGATTACTGTCGGGATATTGGCACCATGCTTTATATTTACGATTGCTGGGCATAGTCTGTTAGAGAAATTGGTGAGTAATAAGGTCAGTATCTGCCCGAATTCTTAAATTTGCAGGGGCTTGAAAAGATGTTGACTTTCCATAGCTTCTTTCGGATTTCTTTGACGGAGTGTGCGCAGCTGTTATTGGCGTAATTGCTGTGATAGCGATTCAAATACTTCAAGCGAGTGTCAGTGTGTTTGCTGCTGAAGGTGGTACTCTTTCGGATCCCTCAGAGAGTGCTCTTGCAGCAGTACTTTACTTGTTGGCAATGGGTGCTCTCTACAAGTTCGTCAATAAGTACACGCCGCTGTTGCTTGTCTTAATGGGTGCAATTGCTGGTCAATTTTTGTTTATCTGAAAATTGACACACCTTGAGTCTCAAAAAACATGGGAAAATGTATAAGGAGACAGGGGAAAGGGGGAAAATTGGTCATTTGAGATAGCGGCGTGGAAATAATAAATGAATGGCTTAGCGGAACTCATGAACCAATTGAAAGCATATTTGCATAGTACCTTTCCACCGACTAGGCTGCATAGAACTAGACTGTCGGCATATCAGTAAAGAGCCCATGGAGAAGTGCGTGACAATTTCATCTTGACAAGCCTCTTCTTTAGGGTCAAGCAGCCTTTGCAATTTCCACCACAATCTTCTGAGCAGAGACGCCCTTTTTGAGTATGTCTATCCCGTCCTGTATTTTCTCAAGCCCACCCTCAATAACATATGGGTCTGGCTTAGCTTGAAACTTTCCCAATTCCAGGGCTTTCGTGATGTAATTGCCCCAAACGGCCTTGCCAATGCTGGTATCAACAAGTCCTGGAAGAAGACCATTGACTAAACATTTGAAGTATTGTTAGCACAAATGTTCTTTTTTTTCTCTGTCCGAAAATTTTGAGCCACTTGAGTGAACATACCAAATTCAACTTTCACATTTCCAGTCTCAGTTGGCGCAAACCAGCGGACAGTTGGGAGTGTTCCACCTCCTATTTTCCGAAGAATCTCTGTACAGGTTGTCCGGACCTCATCACCTCCGATACAGTCATACACCAAATCTCCTGGTTGTAGGACAGCGGTGATGTTGTTGATGACCTCCGGATCATTGTAATCAAACACATGTCGGGCTCGTAGGCTTTTCACGTACTCGTGATTCTTCGAACTGGCTGTGGTAGCAACTTCGAGACCAGCTGCAATTGCTAATCTAAACGAGTTTGAATATCATTAGTTTGGTGTCGTTCTCCGAAAATCATTGCACCGTGCAATATGCCCGTTGGGGAAATAACAAAGGGCAACTGTGTCACTCACTGAATAGCACAAGACCCCACTGACGAACTTCCGCCCCAAATAAGAATCTTACGCCCAGTCGACTTTGGATCGCCCACAGGTAGAGGCAACTTGAGAATGGAAAACAATCCTGTCGATGCTGTATCGACCGCAAGGGGTAGCACCGCGGCATTGACCAAAGGCACCGAGTCTGGTATATGACAAACCAATACTTCAAGGCAGGTTGCGTACTGTTGGAATGCAGAATTTGTTATCTTCTTGGTGAGAAGAGAATCGCAGTGTCCGATCACTCGCTGTCCGACTTTGAATCGTGTCACACCCGTTCCTAGAGCAACAACCGTACCAGATAAATCGACTCCTAAAACAAAGGGGTATGGAAGTTCCACAGGCGCGCTTTCCTGCATCTATATTTAAATCAACAATCAGCTTTCCTGTCTATGAATATGAATATTAGAGCCCGGCAAGGAGGGCCGAACTAACTATCACGTCGACTGGGTTCAGCGCCGTATAAGCAACCTTGATGACAACTTCGTTTTCAGCAGGATTCGGTATAGGCCCTGGCCCGACTTTGAAGGGTCTTGCTCCTTTCTCGGTAATCCATGCGGCTTTGTTTTCGGTGATCTGAGACATGGTTGTTGCGATCTATATCGAGCGTTGGACGGCACTCGGATGTATATGACAAAGTAGATAATAGGAGAGACTTTATGGCTAGATTTAAAAAACTACATGTTCTTGGAATGATTTAGATAATAGTCTTTTATACTCTGTCCTAAGTTAATTTGCGATGTAGTATGAGGGCCTGATTCATAATAGTTTTCAGTGAACACGGAACTCCATGCCTTAGTTACCTATTCTTGCTTAGAAACACGTTACCTAAAAATTTATGGGGCGAAGATAAGCAACCCAGAAAAACAGGTGTCTTGAATTTTAAAATATGTTCGTAAGTCTTATTATTATATGCTATGTACATAACGCTAATTAGACATTATTAATGATGGCGTCTCCATTCATGGTGATGCCTGGATATTGTGTGGGTTTCAAAAACCCCAACGCCTCGGCAG
Source organism: Talaromyces verruculosus (assembly GCA_001305275.1). NCBI lineage: Eukaryota > Fungi > Ascomycota > Eurotiomycetes > Eurotiales > Trichocomaceae > Talaromyces > Talaromyces verruculosus. Next base: position 10,226 of record LHCL01000107.1, read on the forward strand.
ACGCAAACCCAGTAGCAGCTCCAAAATTTCTCAACACTGTTTGACACCAATCGTACCTGGGATCCTGGCAAGTGTCATAGTATTGCTGTGCTGCCCAGAGCGGAACCATGATGATTTGGAAGCCGTATCCGCCCCGAAGGCTAGCAGTGGATTGACAGATTTTGGTTGCGTAGTAGTCAGCAGCCTTTTGCACGCTTTCTTTTGAAATCTTATGGACTCCTTTGTAACCCGTAGGAAATGCCCCGCGATTCAGTCGGATTTGATGTTTTTCTCTGGCAGCATACAATTGAAACATTGCGGTATGAATAACAAGCTGACCGAACCAATACATCAGCATGTTTTGAGCCACATATGTATCCCTAAAAGATATGACTTGTGGGAACATGGAGTAGAGATGGGGCTTGTCTGCGTCAAGATATGGATGGCTCCCGGGGCCTAATGGACCACTTTCGTAGAGACCGACAGGCTCCTGGTCTTCGAAAGTGACATACCACTGCGTAAGCCGCACGATGATTGCATGCCAGCAGCTGAGGAGGTCATCGATCCCTTGAATATCAACTCTCCCTGATTGGATGGACGAGAGGATATTATCTGACGCCTCTAATAGACCTGGAATGCAGACTAGACAGTCCAGGAAGATATCATGAGGAGTATTCGACAAGTTTTGCCATTCTGGGCGAGCCAAGAATAACATCTTTCGGCTTCCATATGCGTCCCACAACTGGGTTTCTGAATCAGCAATGCGAATACCAAAGCTATCTACCAGGTGAATCGACTCACTGCGGTATTTCTCACGCGGTTATATAGACTCATATTAAGAGGGGCTTCCTTGGTAGGTGGGCCGCGAAGTTCAAGAAGTCGCGAGGCGCCTTTGACGTGAACCATCCAGCCCTGAAGACGGCCATATGTGCTGTGAAAGAGCTAGGTCATGTTAGTCATGTAGGTAGATGAGATGGGATGATGAGTAATCCTCTACCTCGTACATAGCCATGATCATCGTCGTTGTTAGCACGCCCTCATTGGCCGATTTCAGCAAATCAAGTGGCATGGATCTTAGCCTCTGTAATGCGCCGTTATAATATCGTTGACTTTCATGCAAATGCACGTGTTCTTGATGCACGTCACCTATGTATGCAAGGCAAAGCGCGGAGAGAGCGGTATCTAGTACCTCCCACTGACCTAGTAGATTCGGCAGACTCCGAATCCAAGAAGACGGGGTAATAAATTTGCGGTCACTAGCCATAGAAGCCGGCAAATAACGTTCCAGAAAATAGGACAGGACCTGCATCCTATTTTCCGGGGCTACATTGATGTGAGATTCGGCGTACAGCCCGGATACCATGATACCAAGATCCCTCCACCCGTCACTATTCGTCTTGTTGCTTGTATCATCTCCCTGTATGGACTCACTGTGCCCATTTCCCTTGTTTTTGGCACGCCTTAATCTGACCTTATTGTTTCCCTCACCGATGTGTCGGGTGGGAACTACAAGAACAAATGAATCGGACGAATAACCGCCACATTGCAGCCCAGCCTTCTGACATCGTTGACAGTCCGGCTTTGCTCGGTCACACTATTGAAAACAAAACCACGAGATCAAACGTTAATTGCTGCAAATATTTAATTCACAGCCTAAAGTAGGTTGGACCACATACCTTTATTTTCCGACGTTGGCAGGTTAGACACGGCCGGCCAACCAGTGCCTTCTTGCTTGCAGAGATGTTTGGCATTTTCGCTGCGTTCAGTCAATTTATTGCCCTTAATTGACCGAGTGTCTCGAATATATCGCGTAACTATATGAAACGGACAATCAATCGGGTCAAAGTCTCATAGTACTAAGGAATCTGGGTTCCGGTTCTGTCAGTACCTTGCTTTTTCGTCCCCTTCGTACTTGATGATGCGGAATTTTTTCATTGATGTTGGATGTTGACCGTTGTCTGTCAGCCCCGCCCCTTGGCTATATTGGGCAGAAATTTCCGAGCTTTTAGGCTTTGAATTGCTTAAAGCTGCTGTTATAGGGACAGACTAACCCTGTTTAGCTTCACAAAATTGCTTATTTGGTGGGGAGTGTTCGTGTTCATCCCGGTAGCATCCGATAGGGACATGCATCGTGCTGTGCTACATAAGTTGGCTGTTTGTATCATTATTTTTGAGACAATAACACACATTGACAGGCAGAGTACAACGACAAAAGGTCGGTTCGAATCATTCTCGCGAAACCATGGATGATAATATCAGAGGATCTCTAGATGTTGAGATTTGACATCCCCCCACTAGAAAACGAGAAGAAGCCCCCAAAACACAAGCAGAGCAACGACATCGCCGTTACTTAGGACCGAATTTTCTGTCAACAATCTTGCGTATCCTTCAGATTACTCAAAAGGGTTTTTTTCAAGAGGGTCATATATTATCTGCAAAACCAGTGACGACGTTTCGAGTTCCCGTCTTAGGGCTAGGTAAACTGAATACGTGCGACGGAATTGTTGGCTATGAACATTGATAAATAGATACTTACTCCAGTACAAAGGATTTCCATCTTCGAAGATGTTTGTTTTATTTCTGACCATTTACTTTCAAATGTTGCGCTTACTTCCAATAAAAGTGAAATCTACTCGCTAGTGTTGCGTTGTGCAACATCTCCGGCTATATATTAAACGAAAAAAGACTGCAAGACTGTCATTACAACTGACAATGCCAAAACATTTGAATGTTTGTAGCACAATTCAATACTTCAATGCTCAGAAGTTTGGCAAATTGCACAACCTTGGAATTTATCTACCTGGCAAGGCCCCGGATTTTTGATGAATCATAATTTATTACTGTTGACATGGAGATGTTTTGGCAAAGACTCCTGATTCTCAGGAGAATGACTTGGTTAACGGGCATTTCTCGATTCTATCACAATATATTAGCAGAGAGTATAATTATAATAATACATGGAAAAATATCAGTCCTTCTGCTGGTATATTTTTCAGCGACAATCTAACCCATTACCATAGGAGCATCACCATTTGCATGAGAGGGAAGTTTCTTCGTCGGAACGGCCAGGGAGCACAAGCATGCAGTACCGCAGAAAGCAATTGCGACTATGAAAGCAGCCTTGATCCCAACCATATATGCCTGCAGAACCCCAGGGAGAACATCCTGTGGGAAGACATTTTGAAGCTCCGAGGCGCCTGTGATGAGCACCAGGCCTGGGTTCACGCTTGGAGCGGTCTTGGGTAGAGTTGCGAGCAATCTATTAACGAAGGCCGATTGTGCCGCTGAAGTGCTGAATGCGCCACCCAGTGTTTGGAAAACTGATGGTCCTGACATTAGTACTAGATCTAACATCAGAAAAAAAAAGATTGGCTACTCACAAAGAAGATTTGCAGTGACGGCCGAAAGATCTTTTGGATCCGCGTTAGCCTGAGCGATACTCAAGCCATGCATGATGGCAAAGGCCATCGAGCATCCAACAAAGAACTGATATCCAACCCACTTTGACGTTGGAGTACCAATATCGAGCGTGTATATCAAGCCGACTGCAACTGTGGAAAGCATAGATCCAACAAACATGACTTGTTGGGGCCGACCAGTCGACATAACAACTGCTCCTCCAGCTAGAGCAAAGACAGCCGCTGCAAGTACGAGGGGGAGGTTGTCGACGCCAGATCTTATCGCACTGGCCCCAAGAATACTCTGGAAATAGATGGGAAGATAATATAAGAGAGCAACATAGCTACCCATAAAGAAGAACTGATAAGGTGCTGTGGCCGATAGTGATCTGTGCTTCCATAGTCTGGGTAGCATCATGGCATACTCGCCAAGCCAGATCTCCCAACCGACTAGGGCTATAACAATAAGGCCAAAGCCTACAAGAAGGCCAATAACAACGCCGCTGTTCCAGGGGTGTGAGCTTCCTCCATACTGGAGGGCGAGTATACAGCAGGTAATGCCTCCCATAGCCAGCGTAATCCCAACTGGATCTATGTGTAGTAGCTTCTTCGTCAAAGGGACTTTAGGCGGTGCAGCTGCAGCAGGAAGATAGAAGAAGAAGAAAACGGATACAGCAGCAAGGCCGCCAATGGGCAAGTTGATGTAGAAACACCATCTCCAAGTGACACGATCCGTGAATGCTCCTCCAATTATAGGCCCTAGAACTGCAGCAACAGCATATGTCATACCAATAATGCCCATCATCATTGGTCGCTTTGCAGGTGGTACAGTAAGAGTCACGATACTTGTTCCACCGACAGATAGACCGGCGCTACCCAAGCCAGCAATGGCTCGGCCAACGATCAACGCCTTGGAATTGGGCGCAACCCCGCATATCAGACTTCCCAATTCGAAAATAAACATGGATATCAAGAAGGTCCACTTGAGATTAAAATATTTGTAGATTTTACCAGCGGAAGTCTGAGCTGAACCGAAAGTCATGAAGTAGGCCGCTGCGTACCATGACACGTCGTTGAGGCCATGGAACTCGTCTGTTATCTTGGGGATAGCCGTGCCAACGATGGTCTGTAATTTCCTTTGTCAATGCTGATTCTCCCATGGGGAAGAGAACTATGGACATGGCTTGAACATACCTGATCTAATGCAATAAGGAAGACCGCAATTATAGATGCCCCTGCCAGAGCCACAAATTTAAGACCCCGTGGATACTCAATGTCAGCCATTTCCTTGGGGGCAGCCTTGTCACGAAAGGTATCCGTCTCAGATGAACTCATTCCAACTTCCTCGCGCGGCTCCATTTCGATGGAAGCCATTTTTGTATTTCGATACACGAAGACCGACGTGATGTGTCTATGTCATAAGATCCTCGGCAGGGAAGGAAAGAGGTGTAGATGTAAGCAGGTCCGTTCTCTTAAAGCTCTTTTCGAAACTCGACACAGTGTTTACATTATATGAATAGCTTGACCCGACTACGGTAGAATCATCGAGTAAGAAGATCTACATAAATCCAACGGACTTTCGGATATCAAGTCCTTCGGTATTGCACAGGTATTCGCTCGAAATGTTTACAATCCTTCGGCGACTCGACTATCAGGTCTACTGATTCAAAAAACGCGCTAGACATACCAGAAACATTCTTCTGCGTTGATCTAATGAATGGTATTCTTGTTCTTGTATTACGGCTTGCCGTAGAGTGAATTTCATCAAATATAGCGTCAATATTGGTACAAACAAAGCTCACGGTGATGCTAAGTAGAAACAAGCAGAACTGGATTAAATATAAAAGCAACGGCCATAACAGCCACGTAGTGCTCTCTCCATCGCATGTTGTTCACTCGGGTTTTTGTTTTTCATTATGGCATATCAGAACCGGCTCGCGGATTTCGATTTCAGAATCCGACGGAATGATTATCCGATGTTGAAAGCCTTCAACCAGGAAAATAGCATTATGTGTTGCTGTTGGCCCTGATGAAGAGGAACATAAAATGACATTTTGCCATTTCAAATAGCTTCTTTGTATGAATGAGGCACTGGATTGTGGAGATGTGGCCTTCGGTAGACTCGATTGCATCAGCAAGTTCTACGGCCCACCCATAAATATTGCGCCTTTTCTAACCCTCTTCACAAGTTGCTCAACGCCATTGTTTACAAAGAGTGGTGCTGAGGACGAGTTCAGAACGAGGTGCCCCTCATTGCTATCGTCAGATGCAGCTGATGGAATACGAAGCAGCACACTAACACGTAAAGACTGTTCCCGAATCCACTCGTACTGCCCAGGTCTGAGAAACACCATCATGGCCCTGTCATCTTCCAAGAAAAATGTTATCAGGCGACTCAGGGGACTCATGATACTCCACAGCCCTTGGCTGATAATATGGCGCCTGTGCTCGTCTCTCGACATTTTTAGGTCGTGACTTTGTTGGTTCAAAGCATTCCCGTTCTCCGGGAACAGTATATGGTCGCTAGGAAAGAGAATAGCTGGGTCGGTAAAGTCGGCGATGCTTGACGGTTTTGTTCGATTACCAAGGCAGAAGGGTACACTATAGCACACGGAGTCTACCAGCTCTTGAAGAGTCCGTGTACATTCAGCAATATCCCGATTTTCGGTCAATATTTGATCATCGGTAGACTCGGAGTGTCTCCCGTATAAGATCTTATAAAGCGAGTTGAAGAATATCTTGACGAGCAAGAGGCGTTGGACGCGCCATAGGTTCCAAATTGTTGCGATTTGGCAGGTAGGGTAGACCTCACAGACAGAGCGATAGGTGGGAATCGATGGGTCAATATCTTGTCCACTTTTGAGCTTCACTGGCCGCCAATAATCCGGCACGTTTCGTGCCCAATCTAAGAGTCGTTCGTCAATGTACTTTGCCTCAGCCATCCACTCCTCTAGATTTTGCTGCGACAAAGGTACCACGCTGTTCTGCGTGACTGCTTGCAGATAATTGGCCTGCAACTCGGCGACAGACACCCCTATGGCATCAAGTGCAGAGCTCGGATTATCCGGCGCACCTATCAGCTCTTTGCTCCGGAGCCATGTGTATGCAATGGCGTGTAACGACCTTTTCTGGCGCATTGCCGATGAAACTTCGGTATGAAGAATGTACCTCCAAATATATGCGCTGATCATGTCATTAACTTGGTGCACATTCGCGAACGGCAGCAAAGACACTGCGCCGTCAAGGTGTATTCTGGTGGCGGAGTTAAGGCCGTATATAGCGGCGATGTTTTCGTATAAATGTAGCGACAACACTGCTAACAAGGTTGCTGGGTTGCTCCGCTCAACGCGATCCTGTAATGCACTCCGAAGAGACGTGATGGCTTGTGTATAAGTTTCCCGTGGCGATTGGAAGCTGTCCGGGCCGTATCGCCATATGGAAAGTATCCGTGAGGCCACGGCTGAAACGGCGAGCGAGAGCGCCGAATTCTGCGGCTGCGAGCAATAGACCGGCACCAGGATCTCAAAGAAACCGCGTGCGGATTCTAGATCGCGGCCCATACTGGCGTAGTATCTGAGAAAAAATGACACGGCATTGTCAGGTTCAGCCAGCGGACGAGGAGCAGGCACCTGGTCCTGAGCCTGAACCCGAACAGCGTTGGTGAAGAATTTGTGATTCTGATCTTTGAACTTGATTTCGGTACATTTCGTCCTGTAGCCACCGCAGAGTAGGCCGAGGCGCTGGCATGACTGACATTTCGGTTTCTCTTCATCACATTTGACGCGTCGTTGTTTACAAGTAACGCATCCTCCGGAACGTCCACGGTTGACCATAGCGAGACAGTAACAATGCCAGAACGAGGGGCATTGTTAAAACAATCTGATCTATAGTTAAACAACGTCACCAGTTCTAGGCTCCACCGTTTTGCGCCGAGACGCCCAGCCGGATTTCGGCAAGAGAAGGTCCTTTTATCATCTTTATTATTGTCTACCTGAAGTCCGCGGCCAAATCAGAACACAGCGATCGATCAGTGGTGATTACATATTTCGGAGGTAGATTAACTAACTAGTTAGAAGTTACCCTCATTTCTACGTAGTATTCGTTCCATTCAGGCACTTCTGTATGAAAAATATGCTCAATGGCCATATTGGAAAGACAGATAGAAAGAGCAGAGTTGAAGTATGGAATTGAGGTATACCCAGAGGTCAAAATGATGTAGCAGGAGATCGACCACTCAATATGCACAAGGTCACTTCGCACGCGACCAGGTTCAATACCAAAAAATTCGAAACAATTTTGCCATTTGTACATACTACGTTCATACACAAAACCTTTTGTGTACGCCGGGGTGCTTTGTGCCACATTGTTGCACTTCCGTCCAGGATTCGGCGCCAACAGCTGCAACGATGATCTCACACTGCAACTGGGGACAGATATTGTGTTCAATTTCGTACGTCGTGGATAATGACCGGCATGATTTCTTTGATATGTATTTTGCCTAGAGCGAGGGGACCAGGTAAAACATAAATACCACTTTGCACCATTTTACCGATGTTGCTAGCTATCATTGAAAGTCTGATGCTGGATAGGAGATGGCGAGGGTCAGATTTGTATGATTGAACAAGACACTGGGCAGCAGAAGATAAATGTTGAGGTTGTTTGCGTTCGGAGTATTCGACTGACTAAGATGAGTATACAATATGGATAGAGCATCTCTTTGCTGCCACTGTATTGGTCAACAGGGCTTATAATTTCTGTCAAATTTTATAACGGGTTTCGTTTTAGGTGGAAAACTATCATAGTCTATCTATATGGTAAGGAATTTCTAATCATATCTGGTTTCTCCTGGATATCTCTTAGTGTGTATAGATGGAGGAAATAGATCTAACTCAACGTCTCTTAGATGCCCGTATCTTTGTACTGCTAAAAGCTGAAAGCCTAAGAAAGATATGCACATATTTGTCAGTGCTATCTATTCAAGGCTAGCTTTGCCGCAGTCATGCCTACGGCCTTGGTTGGTATCATGAAATAAACAGCTCCGGTGAAGCCATGGAGGTCTCCTTGCATAAGGGTCATTATGTCCTTATCCAACAATTATTGAATGTTCCTCAAGCTTGTGATTAGTGCCTTTTCGCGAACCCAAGGAACTTAGAACTCGATTTAATCCCATTTTTAATAGGAATTCAATTGTTGTGCAGCTGTTGATAAAGCGATGCGCGTCAGAGTAGAGATGCGTAGGAATCTGCAAACAATCCGATATCCAACAATCTTAGCATGGGGGTCTTGCCATCAATGATTTCGCATGAAGTGGGATTGCAGCAGAACCTAGAAGTAACAAACAAGATGGAGCATAGTGCATGTCTCATCATTGGCGAGGAAGGATCTCGACATTCCATCTTTCATCGGGTGGTGTCGGCATTCTCTCCGCAGAAATGAGGGCTATGCCATGTATCCGCTCTATATGGTAACTGACTCGACGATCACATCTATAAAACCTGGAGAAATGGAGAACGCGCCGAAAATGAATCATAGAGTACAATTACTCGATGATAGTTCGGCGTGGGATGGAGTCAGGTATGATACCACCCCGTGGGGAACAGGCCGAAAAGCTTCATGGAATCCCCCCAAAGGTTAATCCTTGAGAAAACTCATCATTCCACCAATAACACCCAGTACTTATTCTGGAGTAATCTTTTCTTTCTCCAGGCTTTCCGGTACATATTTTCAATGTAAACCTTTTTCAAATTCGTCGGCATATCAAGTTTGTGGTCTTACAAGATAGCTCCTCTAGCTAAGATTTGTTCCCCAACCGTAGGATATACTATTCCCATCGTCGAAATGCCATATCTCGGACTGAAAGGTAATGGCCTGCTGGCTGGCATAGCCTTTTCATCTGGTATGGGTTTTGTTCTGTTTGGTAAGTACTATCTACTGACTTCTATACTCCAGTTCTAATTTTCGGATAAAGAAACGTGTTGCCCGTCCTTCCTTACTCACATCTACTATTGATATTTAGGCTACGACGACGGAGTCATTGGTGGCCTTCTCACGTCTCCCACTTTCGAGAGCACTTTCCGTCTCAGCAGCGGCATGCAAGGAACTGTGACATCTCTATTCATCATCGGTTGCTTGGTCGGTTGTCTGTTCACTGGTATTACAAACGGTAAATGGGGCCGTCTCACAATCACTCATGCCGGCTCAATTGTTCTTAGTATCGGTGCTACGTTACAGGCTTCTAGCTTTGGGGTACCACAGCTGATTGTTGGGAGAATTGTCGCTGGGATTGGCCTCGGTCTTATCACAAGTAATGTAATTGTGTGGCAATCCGAGAGTGCCCCTAGGAAACTTCGAGGCATGCTTGTTGCCAGTGCGTTGAGTTTGTTGATCGTTGGCCAGGTAATAATTCCACTATTCCAAAATCCTAGGTTGACCATGATCCTGACATCATTGTATAGCTTCTCGCATACTGGATCGACTACGCGACGGCGGATTGCTCTTCCAGTGTAGGCTGGCGTTTCCCATTGGCCTTCCAGGCATTCATTGCAATTTTGACCAGTGTTATGCTGTGCTTCATGCCTGAGTGTACATCGCCTCATTTTATTTTATCAACAATACTGATCAGACAAATTAGCTCCCCGCTGGCTGTTCCAACAAGACCGTACCGAAGAAGCAACTCAAATCCTACGCCTACTCCAAATCCACAAGGGTGTCGTGGATGAAGATGCTCTTACTATTACAATCTCCGATATTATTGAGGCTCTTGAAATGGAAAAGAAGCAAGCTGGATGGAAAGACCTACTCAAAGAAGATGCCGTGTGCTCTCGACGCCGAGTTCTTCTAGCCTGTCTATTAAACTCCTGCCAGGCTTGGAGTGGAAGTACTCCGATCAGCTATTACACCACTGTTATGTGAGTATCAACGGACTACTAAAGTCGAGGGGGGGGTGGTGGTTTGGTTCAGCTGAACCGGCGATACTAACTTCGTCTAGATTCCAAAACTCCGTCGGATTATCTTATAACCTATCACTTTTGATGTCCGGCTTCCTGCAAATCTGGTTCTTGGTGGCTTCCTTCGGAACATGGTACACCATTGAGAAAGCCGGCCGTCGGAAATCGTTCATGTTCTCTGCAGCCTGCATGGCAGCTGTTATGGCAGCCCTGGCGGCTTGTATTGCAGTTGACAATCGTGCCAGTGGTATCGTTGCTGCGGTCATGATTTTCCTATACCAAAGTTTCTACACTTGGGGATTTATGGGCGGCCTTTGGGTATGTTTCAATCAATCTTCCCCTCGCACAACTTTGATCCGTTGAAAGTTTGATTACTAAAAGAGATTCAATTACCTTACAGTGCTACGGGCCTGAGATTCTACCCCTTGCTCACCGTACCAAAGGCTCCGGCTTAGCAACAGCTTGCCTCTGGCTATCCACCTTCGTCGTCGTTGAATTCGTGCCAACAGCAATCACTAACATTGGCTGGCGTGTTTATATTATCTTCGCCGTCTTCAACCTGGCTTTTATTCCGATGATCTACTTCCTATTCCCTGAAACGGCAGGATTTACTCTCGAGGCTGTCGACCTTGCGTTTATGGACAAGGAGAAGGGGCCAGTGAAACGGGCTAATGAGTTATGGGAGACTATTAAGAAGGGTGGAGATGTTGGCTTGAGGGGGCAGATGCATGACGGCAAGAAAGAGGCGGGAAGAGCGGAGATGGTTGAAAATGTGTGAATACTCAGCTATATACGACGATACAGGTAGCGACTCCCCCGCATAGCTGCACAATTCTAGATTACCTCTAGATCTAGGATATATGGTGCTCAGAGAGCCGGGGTCTCGCCAAATTCATACCCTTCTGGGAACCTATGTCTGTTGTTAGACATACTCCGATAGACAACTCGAAATCTGTATAGAATAGAAATTCACTTACCCTTCAGGATATCTGCCTCCCTCAAATTTGGTAGCGTAGATAATATCCGACAAAGTCTTCTCCTCAGCAGGAGTCAAAGTAATATCTTGGGTAGCAAAGTTCTCTTCAAGGTATTTGATCTTTCTTGTACCAGGAATAACAAAAACGTCCTCGCCACGACTCAACACCCAAGCCATGGCCAACTGACCAGTCGTACATCCTTTATCCTTTGCCACTTGCTCAAATGTCGAGATCATATCTAGGACTTTAGGGTAGTTCTCCTTCGAGAAACGTGGAAGCAAAGCCAGAAAAGGGTCTATGGCATGGACCTCTTCGGCCGTCTTGTAACCGCCGCTGATGACTCCGCGTCCCATGGGACTGTAGGCCACAATAGCGATACCAAGTTCTCGGGCGGTTTGAAGCACTCCGATTTTTGGATCTTCGAGCTCAATTGCTATTGGACTGTACTCTAGCTGAACAGCCGCGATGGGGTGGACAGCATGTGCACGGCGAAGTGTTGAGGCAGATACTTCGCTGAGACCGAGGTGACGAATCTTGCCTTGTCTAGTATATGAGTTAGTCCAAATATGTGCTCTTTCGATTCAATTAGATGGAAAATCTGTACTTCTTCAACTCGACCATAGCCTCCACAGTCTTTTCAATGGGCGTCTTCCCATCGACTCGGTGGCAGTAGTACAAATCGATATAGTCTGTGTTCAACCTCTTCAGGCTCTTTTCACAAGCTTCTTTGATATACTCCGAATCGGAGCGCAGAGTCTGCGCGTACGTAGCCCGGTCAAACTGAATGCCGAATTTGGTAGCCAAGAAGATGTCTTTGCGCTTCTCTGGGTTTTGCTTCACCCACAGGCCAACGGCATCTTCGGAGTCGGCATAGATGTCTGCGGTATCCCAGAAGCGTTCGCCAATGGCGTGTGCGTGATCAAGCAAAGCGCTTCGTTCTTCATCACTTGGGGCAGCACCATATACACCACCTATGCTCATGAGACCAAGTCCCACTACAGGCACAGAGGGGCCGTCTTTGCCGAGAGTACGACTTACGGGTGCCATAGTTGTAAGTTGGAGTAGGAAATACAAAATATTATCTTGAAGGGAAAGTAAGTTGCTGTGTGAAATGGAAATTGAATAGCAAAACGTCTGAAGTTCAAAATACACAGTCGAGGCAGTAGTCAGGACCTTATATACTTTTGAGAAGTGGAATCAACGAATATCGTACACGCAACTAGACTCTTAAACCCGAGAGAACTCTGTCTATTTCTAATCAAGTAAACTTGGTTCATCATCTGAGGCAAAAGCTCTGCTCTCAATGTAGCCAATCAGCGTCGCTGAAACACGAACCAGCCAATCAGCAGCAGCAAAAGACGAGTTGCCTATTTGGGCTGTTTTTGAGGTTTACGCAAATAATCCTGTAGTTTTCTCTTGCATGCGCGACGGTTTCTATTTCCATGTCAATCGAAGAAAGAATTATATCATACACGGTGTGATCCTTGGAGTTGTGGTTCTGGTTCAATTGAAGGCCAGCAATAGCCCTAATCGTATACCTAGGTATACAATTCAGCTTCGGCCTTGAGTGTGGGTAGGTCCCAACATCGGAAACAACCAGACGTCTGTCTAGGTAGTCTTGGAACATTCTAACCTTGGAAGTAATTGATACATAGCTTAGAAACAATTTATTCCGTTTCTATTGCATTGCCACCGATTCAACACCCATCAGCGTCCTCTCAGAACATTACAGATATTTCAGACGGATAACCCCTCCGATCCATTCCTCACCGTAATCGGTTTCTTGGTATATCTCACAAGCCCATTTCCACAAGCTCATATGCAGGCGCAGCAGCCGCGATCCCTGTGGCAGCATCTTCATTGTAGCCAGCGGACTTTGGAAATTGTCTTGCGTAGAGAATCTACTTCTCTTCATCAAGAACTACAATCGAATAAGGATCAGTGCGATCAACAATCTCCGCAGAGTTGGATGACACGATATAAATACGGTCTCAATGCATTAATACAAGCGACTATTTTCAGTAGAATCAGTGCCTTCACTCTACTAGTCCTTGAGTTTTGGACTGGCACTGAAGCCAATTCTTCTGTCAATATGCCCAGTACCAGACTACATCGACATCCATCAACATCTGCACAACACCTCGCGGTTTTGAGATCTCAATCTACTTCTCTTGCGAGACAGTTTCCGCGATCCCACTCTTTGTAAAAACTCGCACCGGGCTTCCAGTACGCTCATAGTGCTATGATAGGAGACACTACCCTAACCCTTAGGGGGTAGGAACCAACCAATCAGAATCCTCCACACTGCTAGGGTTAGGTCTAGGGCAAAAATCAATCATGTTACGTGCGGCAGATATTTTACCCTTCATTTCTCTTTGTCCCTGTCAGGCACCCTTCACACCACACACCCATTTACGAGAATATCTCACCCAGCTGCTCAGAAGCCCGTTCCTTCTAACGAATGAGAAATCATCGGCCGACGCAGGACGACACACCAACATGCCATTCAGCATCGAAGTTGCCAAGGATGAGGACTTGCATGAGCTGATGCAAGTCCTATGGACATGCTTTGAAAATCCATCCCAAGGGATCCTGCGCGTCTTCTTCCCTATTCTGAACGACGACCGAGAAGCCAGTCTGCTAGCGGCCAGTGATGGCCAGCGTGACGAATACAAAGAAGCATATCCCGAATTGATCTGGCTCAAGGTGGTGGACGACGAAACGGGCAAGATCATTGCAGGGGCAAAATGGTATTTTTATGAAAGCAATCCATTTGCCAGCCATGATCCTTTGAGTGAAGAGGCCGTTTGGTATCCCGAAGGAGTTGGCAGGCAAGTGGCTACGTCGGTGATGCATGCTTTTGAGAAGCCGAGGGTTGCAATGGGTCAAAGGCCACACTCATGTAAGTCATGGTATTCAACTTTATATAACTTCTATATTACAGTTTTGTGATCTTCTCAGCCGATGTTTATTTTCAGTTGATGTCCGTGCTGACGACGTCAATCTACTTTCTGTTCAGTTCTCAATATTATCTTTACCCTTCCTGAACACCAGCGCAAAGGAATAGGACGAGCAATGCTTGACTGGGGACTTGCAAAAGCCGACAAACTTGGCCTCGAGTCTTGGCTTGATGGCTCCGTCTTTGGATTTCCATTATACCAAAGCGTTGGTTTCCTGACATATGGATCCAACAACGTTAGCATCAAAATGCCCGAAGATTACACCGAGCAACAGCAAGCTGAGTGGGAACACTACAAGAAGACAATGTTACCCGTCGAACACGCTGTGATGTGGCGGCCAGCCGGTGGAAAGTTTGTCATTGGTGAGACAGTCACGCCATGGTTCAATTAAGAGAAATTATTTCCCTTATCTCGTGTTTGTTAATTGTCGTCTGCGGGAACATGTAACCGCAAAGGCCGTGTATCATGTATGGGAGACCTGTGGCGCATTATGTTTTCGACCTTGCGTTACCTAATTGAGCCGGGAGAGGAAGAGACTGGAGCATGAGATTACCAGGGTTATTCCGATTGGTGGATTCCAGTGCGCTCGTTATTCAATCGGGACTTGGAAGTTGGAATCCGGTCGAAGAGAGGAAAAAGCAATTATTTTCCTACCTATCCATCTAACATCTGTGCCGCAAATTGCGATAGATAAAACCAACAACGTAACCAACCCTGAACAGTGAACATGGGGGGTCTCAGGGATTACAAGCCATACCAGGGTTCTCCCTGGTAATGGAATAGAATATCATTGGATCTTGGCGGGTCCACCAGGATCCTTCAGGGGAAAAAAGCAGCTCGTATTGCACGATACAAAGGTTGCAGCACAATTCTAATAGTACGTACGTGGGAGTAATAAAAAATTAAACAAGATACATGGTAGGCATATGCAATCAATTCCAGTGCCACAATAGGCTGCTGATGACTCGACTGAAGAAAAAAAAAAAGGGGGGCTTATCCCTGCTGTATGCCTGTATGGCGTGTCTATGTATACGTCTGTATACTTCCTATCTTTCCCAGCGGGGTCCTAATCTGCAGAATTGTAATTACAAAGTATTCTGGATGAACAACAATCAAAAATTATATCGTCAGTCTCAACAGAAAATCGGGTTTGAGTGACGATGACTCGGTTTACCGGTGATACCTGGTTGCCTGCGATAAATGTCATCTGCTGGTTTCTTCTGGTTGTCGCATTGCTAGGTACTCTAACAAGAATCGGAACGAAATTGTGGATATATCGAAAGCTCACCAAAGATGACTATGTGATCATTCTCTCCACTGTCAGTAAACTGCTTACAACAGACCCCCGGTTATCACTCTATGCCAAAGAGTATTACTGAAATTCCCGCTGCAAATCAAGGTATTTGAGATCGCCCAAGCAATCGCGACTTCGACCGCCACAGCGAACGGATATGGCGAGCATATCAAGACGCTGAGTGATGACCAGAAAACGGCTCTCATGAAGAGCCAGTACGCTGCTGAGATCCTGAGTATTGTCAGTCTTGCAAGTTCGAAAATATCCTACGTCATGTTCGTTCGGAGCATCACTGCGGTTCCTCTGGATCGCAAACTTGCACTGATTCTCATCATTATCTTGTCAGTATGGGGATTTGTGTCTGTCATCACAGTTGCCTTCCAGTGCCAACCCTTACCGACATGGGATTACCTGGCTGGCAAATGCTATGATCGGGTGAGTCTCGCTAAGCTATACCAGAAGATAGCAAGTGAGTTACTAATGATGAGCTAGCGATCATGGCAAAATTTCTTTAGCATATCGAATATCGTCACCGAGATTGTCATTATATCACAAACTCTCGTGATAATCGCCCGGATCCAGACGAAGTTAAGCAGGAAGCTGAAAATTGCCTTTGTATTCTGTCTACGAGTATTGTGAGTACTCTTTCCACATCCGGAAAGCCATTTTTTGACTTATGGATCGCTACTTTTAGTGTTGTGGCCAGTGCAATTGCTCAGATAGTTGTCCTAAACAACACCTTCGACGATCCCGATGTTACTTACGCAACTTGGTCGGTCTCGGTTACAAACCAGCTCGTTTTGTGCTCTAGCATCATCACGGCCTGTTCGGCGCAGTTGAAACCCTTCCTAGACAGCTTGCGATCAAGCGGTATGCGCCTTGACGCGCTTACTGGAAGCTATCAGTACAAGTCCCAAAGACATTACGGCTATGATTCAAATCACAACCGATACGCAAACTACGGCTCGAATCCTGCCTCCAAACAACGCTCCATCAATCTGCGCAGTTTAACTGGAAGAAGTGCACAACCAGAAAATGACCTAGCAACCAACGAAGCTTACGTCTCTGCATCAAGGCCCTCGCCGGATTGGGACCAGAGCAGTGCGACAAGCCAGTCCAAGATCATTCGAGAAGTGAGGACATTCGCAGTGACTGAAGAGCGACGTCGCTCATCTGACGCTGATGAGATCTTGTAATCTTCCAATAGATGTGTATATGAGTTCCTGGATAGCAGACTTGATTTAGAGTTGAAAATATAGACTTTGATGACTTAGGCTTTGATATCTTCGTGTAATACTGCAAAGATTTGATGTGTAGTCATCTATTGAGAATACGTGTAATGTTACGTATTGTTATAAGCTATATGTCTTGCGTAGGATTGAGTTTTCTGGGCAGAGGTGACCATGCAATGCAGTGCAGATGTCACAAACCTAGATCCATCTGTATATTATTTATTTATTATTTACGCGTACGGAACTTATATGGGGTTACGTACCCTGTCGAGATACACCCTTTCTAGCTTATTCCTGATATCGTGTAGCGTATGCAGGTAATCAAATCCTTAAATCGGGGACTGGTACACTAAGGCTCCAGGGGTAGAGACATGCGCTGCTATCTCCATATTCGGGATTGCCGTATAATCCTATCATCTATTCAATTGCTCTTACATCGAATTCCTTCAAAACTGAAGCATTAACTCGGCACGGATTTTGGTTGCTAGCCAAACAAAATAGGGTTATGCAATACCCAAGTTGCCGCAAAGATCGTCTACAAAATTGGACCGGATAATCGGGATTTCTGTCTCGCGTCGTATGTACATGAAAAAGATGGGAAATGGTCGACTGGCTAACTTTTGGAAAAAGCAATACAGACACGGTTGTTCTCGGAGGAGAAGCTAAAAAGTGCAGGGGTTCGCATTGCACTTACGCATGCAGCATTCTCTTGGCTGTTGGCTGGCGTATGGTCTCATGGTACCCTTGCATATCGCCAGCCAGTATACGGAGTAATAATTAATTAATACTACCATACCTACTCCGTAGTTGCGATAGTAGACACGTCGTAGAGCCATGATAATACGTACGTAAAACTTGATTGTTGGTACATACAACGTTGAATGGCTCTTGTCCGGGGAATCGGGGATATTCATCCTGACCTTCTAGTGATATATTAGCGCAAATTAAATGACGAGATAAATCTTCTACTCATAGCATTTATTCCGTGTCCCAGGGTCTTGTCCTGTCTTCATTGGGATAGTATATTCGAAGACAAACCAACCATCAAGCTCGAGCTAGCCATGGGATTCTTGTGAATTAGCCACCTTGCCCGCCACCTTTCTCTAGAAGGAAAATAGAATACCAGGGGCTGTTGTTGTACACAGACGCTACACTAGATCAATCCACAATTTGTTCTTCAACTTCTTCTGTCTCATTTTATTCCATGCTTCTAGAGCTGGCCATTTAAAACTCCACCTATTGCTACGGTGAACCCTACCCTTCGTTGTTATACCTTTTCATCTCCAGTCATCACTTTCTTTTTTTCTATGGTGTAATCGTCAATTCTTTTTGTTCGCACCTCATATTTTTGACCATTTCTTCTTCTCTTCCAACCATTCTTTCTTCTTTCTTTCTGATCTTCGAATAATCATGCTGAACCCGCACGCTCTGCCGCAGAGCGAGGGTATTAAAATGAGTAACTTGGCTTCAAGAGAAGTCGAGGGCAGTTCCTCCAGCAAACACCGTGATGAGGCAGATTTAGCACGTTTGGGCAAGCGCAGTGTTTTGAAAGTATGATATCGGTATAGTACATCAAGAAATTCTATGTCCCAAAAGCTCACCCCCAAAAAAGCGCAGTTTCGGTTTTTTGGCGGTTCTAGGTTTTAGCACTACTATCCTGATTACATGGGAGGGTCTTTTCACGTAAGTTAGGTCTTGGGGGGGAGGAAAGATCATGTTTGTCTTAAACTAATGAATTCTCAGGACGTTTTTGCAGCCGCTTCAAAAGTACGCTAGGTTTCTTCAAGTGCGCAGACTTGTTCCTTAAATTGATACTCACTATTTGGCAGTGGCGGTCCTGCGGGCGCAGTCTACGGATACATCTTTGTCTGGGCAGGAACCGCGGCGATATTCGCTATGCTTTCTGAGATGGTTTCCATGTAGGTCGTTTCGCATTCGACACGAGTGAGTGCTACGGAGACTGACGATACAGGGCTCCAACTTCTGGTGGTCAATATCATTGGTGTTCCATGCTAGCTTCTCCAAGGGCAATGAAATTTTCAAGCTATGTTACTGGTATGGTATAATTGACCTCAGATTTGGCTTGTACGGTGATGATCTGATTCGGTGCAGGTTGGCTCACTGTTGTCGGCTGGCAGGCCACCTTTGCAACAGCCTGCTATCTTACCGGAACCATGATACAAGGTCTCATAGCACTGACAAATGCTTCCTACGTACCTCATGCTTGGCATTCAACCCTTCTTTATTGGTCTGTGGTTGCATTCGGTCTTGTAATCAACACTGTGGGCGGAGCGACTCTCCTACCCAAGTTTGAAGGTCTAATTCTAGTTCTACACGTCGTTGGTTTTTTTGCTGTCCTCATTCCATTGGTATACATGTCCGATCACAGCAGTGCCAAAGATGTTTTTGCGACATGGGTCAATGACGGTGGGTGGGAGACGCAGGGGGTTTCCTTCTTTGTCGGGCTCATTGGTGTTGTATTTGCGTTTGCTGGAGGAGATGCCGCGGTACACGTAAGTTCGACACTGTCTTTTTCCTTCGGCTTTGATTATACCTCCACGGTGCTTTAAAAGTTAAACCCTGATGATATCGAACAGTTGGCCGAAGAGACTCGAAACGCACCAAAGATTGTTCCTATTTCCCTCATGTTCAGTGTCGCCCTCAACGGCGTTCTAGGCTTCGCCATGCTTGTAGCCTCTCTTTTCTGCCTTGGCGATCTTGAACTTGACCTCGAATCGCCCACAGGATATCCGTTTATGGCAATCTTTCTACAAGGGACGGGTTCAGTTGCTGGCGCTACGACAATGGCTGCTATCGTCGTCGTCATGGCCCTCTGTGCTACTACCGGCATGCTTGCCACGAGTTCGCGCATGTTCTGGGCATTTGCACGAGATCGAGGCGTTCCAGGATGGCGTCTTTGGAGCCAGATATCACCACGTGCCGGTGTTCCTGTCAACGCTGTTATTTTTACAGCTACGGTCTCAACATTATTAGGTTTGATCCCGCTCGGCTCTTCCGTCGCCTTCAATGACCTCACTTCGATGTCTACCTCTGGTCTGTATCTATCGTACATGGTCTGTTGCATTCTCCTACTGTATCGTCGCCTCACCGGCGGCATTATCGATCCAAGCGAGCCCAGCAATGCCGACATGTCACCGGCGGATTATGAACAGAAGGTAAACACGGCGGGTGCAAAGCTTGTCTGGGGTCCCTTCCATGTTAAGGGTATTTTCGGCGTTGCTATCAATGTATTTGCCATTGTGTATCTGTTGATCACAGTGTTTTTCAGCTTCTGGCCACCAGCGGCCGAGGTTACGGTGTCGACAATGAATTACAGCGCAGTGGGTACTGTTGGGACAATGGCTTTGAGTCTGTTATACTATTTTATCCGGGCCCGGCATGTTTACGAGGGGCCTATTGTGGAGATTTGAACTCTTCGAGCAAATCCGATTCGCTCCTTGCTGGTACATCAGCATTCCATGTATACTAAAAGTGAGACAATCTTCAAACCAATGCGGCTAGCTGAATTGAACTATTACTGTGGTTACATCACAGCAATTGATATCACTAACTGTCTGTGCATTACTAAGACAGAGCCTCACAACAGTTGACAGACATATTTACGAAACAGAGTAACATCCATGGATATGTAGGCCTTTCACGGTATCAAGTATGAGTATCGCTGAGATCGGGCACGGGGATGATACACCTTGGACATTCTAGTGCCACTAAGCAAATGACTACAGGAAGGTCCTAGCTTTGACATCTGGATTGTAGGAGGTGTGCAGTTGGAAGCATTATGACAGTCTGCCGCATCTGTCGCATTAGCAGCCAGGGCTCGTATTGAAGTTATTTAAATAAAGAAGCTCGCCTACGTGAACCGGGTAGAACTGCTTTGGGTCATAGTAGGGAAGCCTCCCCTCCATAAGGTGCGTGGCCTTGACCTGAAGAAGTTGGATACTCATAGATCACTTATATTTGAAAGGTCGCGACTGGAAATGAAAAACTTGAAATTGGCGAAAGATGCACCACTTCTCATCGTAAATAATGCTTGCGATAAACGGGAAGGCCTATAATTTATGAAGGTGCTTTTCATGAAAGAAGACGGAGGGCGGTGGATTTCATGATGCTGGCACTGGAGCGTCAAATCAGGGATTTAGGGTTATGACCTTGCCCTAACCCCAAGCCCCGCAAAATTATGGAACCATTAGCCAATCAGACAATGTACAATGAGGGTACTGATCGAGCGCCAATCAGAACGCAGATGAGAAAGGGTTAGGGTTATGGTGACCCTACTATCGCTCACCAGATATTTACCCTGAAGAGAAGATCTATTCAGGCGGGGAAAGGACGATATCACTGGTTTTCTTAACTTGACCGGCTGCATTTACTACTTGCAAACAGTGATACTTCATACCTTCCAGGTAACAGTGAGGAGTGGACGAAGCTTCAATTTTAACCCCGAGCCTAAACGTTTGTATTTACTCAATCCGATGGCGTGATCCATCGAAAGCCAGGTTCAATCAATTCTTTTCCTTTTCCCATCTATTCCTCCAAACATTCATCCTTCAATGTTCTCTTGCATGTAGGCGAGTTAGCTTCAAACAGTTAGAACGCACATCAGCCAAATATGTCTGCACAAACGCAATCAGCGCCCATCCATCAAGCTGGCACGACTGATGGATGGCACGGCGTGATCAAATCTGGCGGGGAATTCGAGCCGGAAGCGGGGCGATATCATCTCTACATTGGTATGGCCACAGAACAATAGCCCAACCCTGAAAGACAATCTCCATGATTTGAATTTAGTTCATGTTCAATATAGGCTTGTTCTGCCCATTTGCGCACCGGGCCAACCTTGTCCGTCATATCAAGGGCTTACAGTCCGCCATTGACGTGTCGATAGTCCGTCCATATCCCAAAGGCGACTCCAAGGGCTGGCCTGGTTGGAGGTTTCCTGCCAATGAACAAGAGTATGAAGGCGCGACAGTTGACAAGCTCTTTGGAAGTGAATATCTCCATGAGGTTTACTTCAAGGATGACAAGGATTATAAAGGAAGATATTCAGTCCCCTTATTGTGGGATAAGAAAACCAATAGGATTGTTAACAATGTACTCCAACACCCATCTTCAATGACCGTATGAATTGGGACACTGACAAGCCAAAGGAAAGTGCTGAGATTCTGAGATGGTTGCCAACGGCATTCAATGGCACCTCAGTTATCTCTCCAGAGTCGGCGGCAATTGATCTCTACCCCGTGCCTCTTCGCAAAGAGATCGATCCCTGGTCTGAATGGATTCAACGAGAGTTGAATTCCGGCGTCTACAAAGTGGGCTTTGCTACCACGCAAGAAGACTACGACAAAGCCGTGATACCCGTCTTTGGTGCTCTCAACGTACTCGAAAAACTCATCTACGAGAAGGGAGGCTCATATGTGCTAGGCGAGCATCTTACAGAGCTTGATATACGGTTATATGCGACATTGATCCGGTTTGATACGATTTACGTTCAGCACTTCAAGTGCAACCTTGGGACTATCCGTCATGACTACCCAGTACTCAATGCATGGCTGTCGCATTTGTATTGGAAAGTCCCGGGATTCAAGGAGACGACTGATTTCAAGCACATCAAGGAGAATGTGAGTTTACCTTACAACCTAAAGATTTCCCAAGAAAGAGACACTAATGAAATTTTTCAATAGTATACAAAAAGTCATTACGAAATCAACCCTTTGGCTATCACGCCCCGTGGTCCTTTCCCCAATGTCGAAGACTATATGCCAGAGAAGCCGACAAAATACGGAAGAGTGAAGCTGCCGGAGGTATTGGAGTACGAGAAAAAGGTTGAAAGAGAGGTGTTTGGAAAACAGAAGCTTTGAGCAAGTGCGACATTCAGCCTTATGGCCCCAATTCTACGTTTCTCTCAGGTTTCGTAAATATCATCTGCATTAGCCTCAATTATAAACACACTTATTGGTACAAACTAGTTACATTAATAATATACACGATATCAAAAACCATCAAGCCTTCTCCGACTTCGAAACCGATGGTCTCGCAGGCAAACCAGCCGCCTTGTAAATCGCATCAATAGTCCTCATCTGTAAAATACTCTCTTCCCCCGAAATCCAATACGGCACATGTTTTCCCCTCACCTTCTCAGTAAAAGCCTCAAGTTGATACCGATACGTGCTCCAATAAGACTTTCCACCTTTTCCACCCGTGGTCCAAGCCTCGCCCCAGCATGGTCCGCCCTTGTACTGTTTCTTGTATTGCGTCTTTCCAGTTGATTTATCCGTGATGGAAATGTAGTGATACAGATGCGGCATCATGGCATTGTAGAAATAGATGATCGCCTTGTCGGTCTCGACTTCGATTGAAGGCAATTCCCAGACACGCGGCACAATTCCCTTGATAGCCCATTGGCGAGCCATGTCTGTATATACTCGGCTCTGGATAAGATGACCGTCTTTGGAGTCCTCAAAGAGGATGAGGGAGTGCATTGCTTCGTCAACACGTTTGTCCTTGGAATATGGTCTGGCGACTGCGGATTGAATCTCTTTCAGTTTGGAGCCGTGGACGGCGAAGTGGGTGAACGATAGGGCATATGTCATGTCCATCAACGAGCCGCCTATAAAACATACTGTTTAGCGTGACAGGGTCTTGAAGACTATGACCGATAGATTCATGAGTTTCTTACCAGATAGTTCAAATTGCCATCTAATATCTCCATCCGGAACACCTGGACTGGCCGTCATAACAGCATCCGTTCGTAGAATACGACCATATCTACCCGAATCGAGAATCTCTCGGAACAAATGCGCGGCAGGATGAAATTGCCAATGGAACTATAAGACGAGGCGATCAGCAGCAATCTTCTGATGAGATGCGAACATATCATACCGCTTCTTCACACACCAAACCCCTCTCCTTAGCCAACTCGATCAATTTATGAGCTTCCTCCGCATTGGAAGTAAACGGCTTCTCGCAAAGTACGTGTTTTCCAGCCCTGAGCGCTTTGCTTGCCCACTCAAAATGCATTCCATTGGGAGTCGAAATATACACAATATCAATGTCGGAGTCATCCAGAAGATCCTGGTATGAGCCATAAGCTTTCTTGAAGTGATATTTCTTGGCTGACTGCTGGGCTGACTCGAAGTTGCGAGAGGCGATTCCGTGGAGGATGACGTCCGGATGAGTTTCTGCGGGATGTATGACTTTTTATTGTTAAATCCGTTGCATGCAAATGAGGTTTATCAACGTACTTGCAGCTGGGTTGATTTGAGCTGTTGAGATGACGCCTAATTTCAGACCCATTGTGGATTTCGTCGGGGTTGGGTGAAGCACGGAGGCGACATACTGCTGGGCGAACGTGTAAGCTTGGAGAACGAGGGCCATGATGTTTGTTTAGGTCTTATTGAATATTTTCTGTGTCGGGTTGTAGATGATGATTATATTCTGTATGAGGAGGGAGTTCTACACAGATTCTTGGTCTTATATGATGGATATTTGGAGCATGTCTACATGACGCCATAGCAGCGTCAACGTTACCTCGCTGTGGTTTGCTGTGGAATGTCAACCACCTCAACCACCACCATTTTCCAAGTAGATAAGTAGATAGGTAGAGGAAAAGAGAATAATAAACTGACAGACTCGTTTCTAATTCAAGAATCAATTCGGTATTGAACCGTGATTCCTATCGTTCAGCTGCAGGGTGTTGGGTTGTCTTGTCCATTGAGCAATTAGGGTTTGTTGGATCCCCTGCTGTCTCGGACTCTCTGAGCCTGAGCCTCAACCCCTCACCACCACGGTTTAATCATCATGAATCGACTAGTATATTATTATGCTATGTACTGCGCATGGAAAGTCAAGTCTCGGAGTTTTCTCGGGGTTTCTTGCATCCTGGTTGCCTACCCCGGCAGTCTGGTTTATCTGATGCCAGTCATCATTCTCCGGTTCAAAGTCAGTCAAAGTCAATCTAGCCGAGACGTGACACCTCAACGGTCCCCAAATCCGTCCAGGTTAAGCGAGCACGACAGGGATCTGGATTTCCAGAAACGTGGCGATCAGATACGGAGTAACTACGTGTGCGCATAAGATATCACGGCGTCCGGAGACACTGGACCCACGAAGTGATACGCAGGCTGCCATATCGTTGAAGCAGGTCCCACAATCATTTATGCAAGTTCTGTATGGAGTGATTGACAAGAGACAACCGTAGAGTTTCTTTCCTCCTGACCGAGTTGTTGCCAGTTGGTCCGCCCGTCCTCGGCATTGAGATCCCCACGGCAAGGCTGGTAAACTGGATGCTCAGCCTAATCGCAAAGTCTTTTATATTAGGCCCATTATTTCGTTGAAATCTGTTCACACAACATCATCTAGAAGACTCTCGACAAATCAATCAGACCAAAACCCCGCAGTTTCCCTGGTTTCCACGTGGTCCTCTATTTTCCGCCCGCTGCCAAACTCTAACCTACTTTTGTCTTTCGTGCAGCAAGATCATGATCGATCGAAACTCTAGCAATTTATCAAATACCAGAGAGTTTTCGTTGGGCATGGTTTCTTGTACCGACTGTGCCAGTCTATGGGGACGGCATCCATGCATGCGGCGCTACGTACCTCTTATCTCTTCACGTGTGGTGCGGCGTAGTTAATGCTCGTATCGTTGCCCTAACCAGAGCTAGCTGCCTCCGTAATAGGGCAGTCATCAATCTGTGACCAACTAACTGATCCTTGGCTTCGCCCGAACATTTTCCTTTTCGTCGATTTTCTCGGTCGATCCACCGTACTACTGACTCAGTCGGAGTCAGTCCCTCACACAGCCCCTCCTTCGAGTCAGAGAGCTATCTACATAGTATTTCCGTAGGTAAGGCGCAAGCCATTTTCTCCGCGAATGCGTGCATGCATAGGGTTTCATAATAAGTACTATGCATAGTATGCAATCAATTTCTGCACTAGATGAGTCAATGCGAATGCATCTCGTCCGTTTTGCAGTGACACACACTCCATACCACGTAGTACACACACACATTAAAATGTCCCATCGGAGGCTTTCTTACAAGTGGCTGGTCAGCCCATCCCGGCTAGCTTGTCGTCTACATGGAATACATTGTGTGAACCTCGTGGCAAACAAACACCGTGAAAGACTGATGAATGTACCAAAAACAAAAACCCAAAACATAATCAGACACGCTAGCAACGAAACTAGACTATGCATACCGCATTAGGCAGGGGAATGTCTCAATCAAGCTAGTTGACTAAGACTGGGCTGAAGTGTACCCTTGTAGCCTCGTACCGCAGGATTCGTATCCCTCCTCTAGACTTCCTAGAGCCGCTCCTTTCGGCATTGCGTGCAACCAGTTAGATTCGCTGAACAATCGACATGGATTCCACGAGCTCCGCTCCGGCTTACACCTTTCCTCTATTCGGATTACCTCGTCTTCTCCCACGTGGTGATTCTATTCAAAACACCCCCAAATCCTGCTTGATCGAACTCTAAATAGTCCCCTGATTCGTCTTTTAAGTCTTGTTGCCGTATTTCCGTTGGGTCTCCCTATTTTTTCGCTATGACTTACATCTTAGTCGCTTCGTGAGATCCTCCTTCGTCTTTTGCTCCACTTTTTAATTCAAATACGTAGGAAGATATGTTCGCGTGGAGTCTCCTCGTTCGTGCTTGTGAATGAAGATCATTGTGCCATGCGGTCTGCTTTTCCCGTTTACTCTTCTTGCTTTTTTCTCTTCAAGATCCAGAGCTTATTTTCCTCTTGACCGACTCTTTGTTTCCTCTTTACTCATTAAAATCGTGTCATCGCCTCACGCCCTATTTCCGCTGACATATCATTTGTGGTCAACTGGGGGCTCGTTGGGGGGCTAAGTTTACGCATTTCGTGTGGCAGATCTGTTGATTACGTACACCGCAAACATACGTTGGTGTCACGCACGCTCTTGCCATATTTTGCAATCTCGAGGGATTCATTGTCAGAGTTGGCGTCCTTGTTGGTCCAATATTCCTTGCAGCTTCTCCCACATTCGGACTTTTAACGGCAATCGAAGTCAAATAGAGGAGGAATATAATAATATATCTGACAGCATCAACATCAAAGGCAGTCCTTTCAGTATCTGATGGTTGCCCCGATTGCTAGTCCGCCCATCATGTCGGATACAGCAAGGAAGTCCGCTGCGCGGATGTTGCGAACAACGGATGAAGATAGGCCATTCACCAGAGTATGTTTGAACAATGCATATTGCCTTGATTGATTCATTTGCGATTGAAGAGACGAAAGGAACGAAAATGGCTAACCTGCGCAGGACTTCAAAGATCTCTTCTCAACTCTCATGGTCAG
Source organism: Talaromyces verruculosus (assembly GCA_001305275.1). NCBI lineage: Eukaryota > Fungi > Ascomycota > Eurotiomycetes > Eurotiales > Trichocomaceae > Talaromyces > Talaromyces verruculosus. Next base: position 37,353 of record LHCL01000107.1, read on the forward strand.
CCTTGAACTCGGTGCGCGTCGAGTGCGATTCACCAAGGTCGACTTTACCTTCACCGTGGAAGAAGCCCTGAACAATCTAAGCTCTCTTCGATTCACGCAATCCGCCCGCATGCCGGATCCCAATGACCCCTCTCGCATCATAACCACGACGTCGACCACCACGTTCACAATGGCAAAGGAAATGGCACGGAACATATTCCAAAATTTTATAGAAGCACGATTCTTGGAACCGCTCAACGCCACCTTTTCTAATCTAAGCAAGGGCACGGTGTGTACAATGACGGCAAAGGGAATTGCTGTGCTGCATCGTTTCTGCAATCGGAACGGTATCACCGCGCCGCATGTGATGAGAGTGCTACAGTCACCGCGTAACAAGATGACTCTTCTGATTCTCGAACGTGATCTGACAACGGACAAATTGATGGTTGATCGGGCGACCATTGAAGTCATATTCCGTCGTTTTGCAGGTGTTCAGGCACCCGGCGCGATCAACGGATCACCAGCTTGGGAAGATCGCGCCGATTACCCCAATGGTCTTGTAGGTGTTGAGGGGATGCAAGATTTCAGAGTAAATGGAAGAAAGTATCAGTATGCCTTTACTGGCAAGGCAGCTATCAATTGGCTTATGGACTGCTGCACCACTATCGATGAGCGCGAGACGTACCGGGTTTGTGAGCAATTCATTGAGCACGGTCTGATCATCAGCATTGTTGAGGATAAATCCTACATTGATGAAAAAGGCCAGACTGCTCTCAACTTCCAACCTACACGGCAAGCCGTCTATTCACTCACGCCGCGGGCGATGAAAGTGTGCGGCTGGGCGGTCTCTGATACACTATCGGATGAGAGCATAAACAGGAAGAGAGATAGCAAGGCTGCTAACAACTCCACGTCTTCATCTAATGCCACCGGGGACGTATCAAATAAATCACGATTGCAGTATATACTCAATGACCCCTCATTACGACTCCTGTTCCGCGAGTATCTCGCTGCATCTTTCTGTGAGGAGAATCTAGCTTTCTATCAGGACGTGACGGAATATCTCGACAACTATAACAAATCTAAGCTGTTGAACGAATTGAAGGATTATCACAAGCTGCAGGATTATATCGCTGGCGTATTTGGTAAGTCCAGCCAAGTTGAATTTGGTTGTAACGAGAGACATTAATATACATCTTCAGGGTTATACAACTCTTTCCTCGCACCTGGATCCCCCTGCGAGCTGAATATTGATCACGCTCTCCGCAATCGCCTGTCCTCAGAAATGACCGGGCTCAGCGGAGACGAGCAAACAGTAGCTCGCAATCTCGATGAAGTTGTCAATCTCTGCCAACTTGCTCAAGTGACCATTTTCAAGCTTATGGCTAGTGTAAGTTGCATAACTCTGCTTTGTCAATCTCTCATGAACTAATGTATCCCACAGGACTCCGTTCCCAAGTTCTGTCGTCAGCCCCGATATGCGGTCATTCTTCAGGAACATGACTTCGAATCTATTTCCGGAAATAGTAGCCGTCCTGCCTCCCCAGTCAGTGCGCCAATGAGGTCAGCCGAGCGATAAGTTTGTGACCTCTAGCTGCGCGTACTCACCTACCACGAATCTCATATCATTCTTCCCTTTGTCGGAGTTCGGATCGTTTGCTACGATTTCTATGCATGATAAGCAAGCGTGACGACTTGAATTTGTCAATTCCCTTTCCTATCTACACAGCATTATCTTTTTGCATGGTGGCTTTCTGTTTCTGTATTTCCCTTTTATATGACTATTGCATTGCTGGTGGCCAGATTGCGTTCTTTCGTGTGGGCGGTTTGTTTGTCATGTTTATTGTACCGATAGACAGTCATTTGATATAGCTGCATAATAGACTTATCATATGAGAACCTGTATCAAGGACCTATTATGCTAGGTATCATGTGCTATCAGAGAAAAACAAGAAGGTTATTAGCATAGAGATTATCTATTTCAATTGTATATAGTTACATGATTCGGTATATGTTATTCAATTAAAACAGCACCTGCTTCCCAAAAAAAGCCAATCTAGCATTGTAGCTTAACAGGATATACATAAAATAAAGATGAGAAGGGAAAAATAGAAGGAGGGGATTATGATGCATTAGCCATCTTTTGCATCTGCTCCTTCAATGGCCCTTGAAACCTATTCTTGGCTCTGACAAACCAGTCAATGACCAGCAGAATAGCCATACCAGCAAACACCGGACCGGAATAATTCATATTCTCAGCTGTGACTGGTAGCATCGACGGAAAGGGAGTAAATACGATAATAAACAGGCCGAATATGATGGAATAAATATTCACAGCTAGGCCGACCCATGGCCCCATTGTCCAGGGACCCCAATTAATTTGAGTACCGGTCTTGTCGAACCGTCGGAAGACGAGCAAAGCGATGGGAATCAAGTATGAGATGTAAAGCGAGCAGGTGCTTAGGGCGAGGATGGCACCAAGTGCTGTGGTGGAGCCAATGTTGATCAGAGAAAGGAGAACGACAACTCCGCAGACAAGTCCAATGGCACGAAAGGGGACGTGGAAACGGTTGTCGATTTGAGAAAAGAATTTCGAGAATGGGAGTCCTCCATCGCGAGCAAAAGCCCATGTCAGTCGTGACACCGAAGCAACGACGCCGATACTAGACATCAGTCCAATGGCCGTGATGCCACATTGCATTGCTGTGGCAGCTTTAGCTGATTTTGTAGCCGTGTAGAAGATGGCGATACTGGGAAAGCCTGATGTGGTATCCAGTGCGGCATTCAAATCGCCGATGAAGAAGAGTAGAATGAGAACGAAACCGAAGGCTAGCACGCCGTTGATAACAACAGATTGTACGATGATTCGTGGTACAACCTTGGCAGGATTGCGGACTTCTTCACTCATGTGAACGGCACCATCGAAGCCTGCGACAGGTTAGATATCGCAAGAGTTGGTGTAAAGGGAAAAGATAGGCTTACCCAAGAAACAGTACGTCACTGTTAGCATTCCGATGCACCACGAAATGCCATTGTTTTCCCATCCGCCCTCGCTCATGACCGTCTTGAATACGAATTCAGGCGTGCTTCGTGGTGCGAGCAGGATCAATGGGACCGAAAGGGCGATGAAGAAAACCACATGAAAGATACCACCAAAAAGCTGAAGAAGTGGCAAAAGCTGAATACCCCAAACATTAACCGCGAAAGAGAAAGCTGTAAATGCCCACATGAGCAACGTGCTCTGCCATCTGGTGGCATCGTAATTCGGATAATTGAGAATGATCAATCCCTGAACCTGTTTCGCCACAAGCAGGAAAATACTCGTCGTCGATGACTGCCATGCAAAAATTGTAGCCCAACCTTGCATCCATGTAATAAATGGACGAATTCCAGATGGCGCAAACATGGCAGTCCAATGATACTGGGCGCCGGCAATAGGGCAAATGGAGGCCATCTCGGCCAGCGAGAAAGCCATTGCCAATGTGCCAGTGAGCGACAACAAAAGTCCCCAGACCAACGATGATGGACCTCCATTTAACAGCGATGCCGAGAATGTACTTGCAAGACCTTCCCATGATGCGAGCAGGGTTACGGAGAGGGCGAGGATGGAGAGGGAGTCGAATTTGCGCTACGCATAGTCGTATTAGTTCTGAAATGCTATTTGAAGATATATTCCAAAACCGATCAACAGAAGTACTCACATCAAGATTCCGTCGCCCACTCGATCCTGTAGAGTGCCCATAAATTTGCCCGACATCCCTCCTGGAGGATTGAGGCCGCGTTGCAGACTCCTCTTCGATCGCGATGTTCCTCTTGTTATCGAAGCGTCCCAGTTCTATATCATTCCTTCGATCCATTTTTGTGCCTGTATGCGCGGGGTCCATAAACGGTGTGGCGATTTTGTGTTATTTAAAAAGCTGTGGACGAGAATGAAAATGGTCTATTTGGTTTTGGCGATAGCAATCGACATGGCGACTATTTCGACTATTCAATCCATAGCAGAGTGGTTTCGATGGAACAAAGGACCTCAAGGCCAGTACAGAGCGTCGCAGGTTATTCGGTCGCGAAATATCGGTAGATCGATCAATTGATCCTCCCAAAAAAGTAATTGTACTGATGTAGTCTTTGGAATGTATAAATGATCACGAAGAAAATGACTGGAGAGGCAAGGATTACGCTATTCAATTACTATCACTGCTGAATCTACCATAGTAACCATACAAAAGCCATAGCGTAAGAGAACGCAAGATCGGAGCGCAGGAACAATCGCCGCCCATTTAGCAGATAAGAAGCCACGCCAAATCATTCGACAAGGGGTCAAGGACTTGCAATGTGGGTCATGGGAGACTAGAAAGTCTAGTCTGGAAGCAATTCAAGCCATTTAGCTTGACTATCATCAAGTCTGCTCCAGATCAGACAATTAGACCCGGCGCTACATAAGTTAGGGCCAAGTCCATGTCACAGTCCACTGAGCTTAGTGATAAGACCTGGGACGACCACGACTTTAGGGTCTTTTTCCCAGGTCCTATCAGGTTTGTCTGACAAGTACCAGCAGAGATGTACAACTGTTAGCGTTGGTGATCATTGTGATTTCATTGTGTACTCGAGTCAAATCACCCTTTGTTCTCAACTTTTCACTTTAACAACACATTCGACTTCATGCGATATCGCCCGATCAATCCGGTCGGCACATTTCTGCGATTCGTCATGCTGTCACGAAGGCGCCATATCCGGACAGGGGTGTACTATGCCACACCCAAGGAAAAAAGGAGCTAGTTAACTTAGTTCTCATTAATGACCAAGATAGGAAGGAGAATAATCGCCAAACGCCAGCTGCAGCCATAAAGTTTTATCGAAACAGAGGGTGTCAGAACTGGTCTGTTGATTTAGATTTAGCGTCTGAGACCGTCATTACATACCACAGTAGAACGCCAAGGGGAGCAATCTAGAAGTCTTCTCCCCCATGTTTATTCAATTAACATTTTCCTCGTGGTAAAAAAACTCAAAACTCCGTAGAAATCTGACACGCATTCCAAGGCCGAACATGTGCTTCGCTTATGTGTGAGATACTGAGGGAGAGTGGCGGCAGCCTTTTTCGGGCCAGAATCCCGCTGTGTACTAGCTAGCAGGCCTGTGTACACGGATCCACGGATAGGATGGCTGGTTAATATAGATTAATATGTGGCATCAAGGAGGCCATAGATAAATGAGCGATTTACGCTTGTTCAGGTTCGAAATATCACCAAAAAGAGCAGACCGAATCAATGCTGTCTAATCGAAAATACATGTAAAATGTACCTCTCGGTCATCTCAAGAAAAAGCACGAGTGACACTGTGACAGATCTTCAGATTCTCCCGATTCCCGAGTCCTTTGGAAAACTCTTCCTCGAGAGAAACGGGATGTGCTGATTGGTTATTGTATAATGCTAATCTCCATAAAATGGCATAAATTAGCGAATCGTGAAGCACGGACGCCAACTACATAGTAGGACCATGTAACGCTGGATATGGAGTCATGGATAATGGATCATCGAGCGATTAAGCCTCCATTCATCTTTCCATGGTCCTTGCTAGCATCTCTAAACTCTTAAGGGCCCGGTGTGACCTTTGAGACTCGGTAGCGAATATTTTCCCTACGCATTCCGTAGTATGTGTTCACGTCCCTGGATTTGAAAACTGAAAATATGTCCATGTCACTGAGAATTGCCCGGAATGATTCGGAGTATCTCCCCCTTTCAGGGTTAGATCACCTTGCTCATGAAGCGACTACGATCAAGATAACATCATGTGGTAGCAGTACTATTTAAATTGTAGTTCTAAGCACTCAACCGAAATCACGCTACGTATCTACATGCCTGTAAATTGATCCAAACAGGGGACAGCGTAACGGCAGGATTCTAGGAAGAGCCGGACGCTAACTACCATGTAGTGGTCACTCACTATCTTTCTATGACTTGCACTAGCCGCTGATAAGTACTGATATACATAGTATGTAACTTGAGACAGATATCACAAATGTCATCGTGTATATACAACTCCTATTAAGTTGCAAGATCAATCCGCAAATGCCGAATAATATTCGTCAAAGAATGCATCTCTCTACTTCCGATCACTACTCCGCTCAGCGTGACAGCTCTAGGGATTTCCCTTTCTTCTATGGATCATGGCTTTTGTCATTCGTCCTGTTATCTGCAGCCATGACTCGACTAGCAGTCTAGCACCAGACAACGGCCCACTTTCAGCCACCTCATGGCCGATGGAGAAACGTGTCTTCTGTTCTTAGTCGTGCATACGTCCTTCTTTGTGACAGTCTTAAGTTTCATGTGAGAATTATCCACCTGCTCTATCTAGTATCGGCACTTTTTACGTACTTCTTCGCGATTCCGGACGAGTATGATACGAGGACCAGCAGCGCCATCCAATCTCGTGGGCCAGCCTCTAAAGACTGCGTGACCACCTACTTGATTGGATGCTTTATAGAGTCAGATAGACGATTGTTTTTGATTGTAAGCGCATTAAGATTCGTGAAGTAAGTGTAAATCAGCTTGACTTTTTAAAGTTTTCAGTCTATTGGTGGCTTGTCCAAGCATTTTTTGCTTTCGAAACTGGCATGGGTCATGCACTAGGTATTCGGTTCCGACTTTCTAGGTCGATTACCATTGTGCATTTCTTCCGTGAGCGACCTTTCCTTCATATAATGTAATAACCAGTCAGATATTTGTTCCGACTTGCTGGCTCTTGTGCCTGATGCGACTCGACCGTCTCATAGGTTAGGGTCAAATAGCTTGATTTGAGCGGGTCGTTTTGGCCTTCACATCGGTTCTTGCCAGCGATCGCTCTCCACTTGAAGTGCAAAATTAGACGAAATATAACACACGACATTGTGAGAAGGTCGACTCCTCCCCTGTGCTGTCGAGCATCGATATTCCTTACTCTTACCCCGCAGTGGTCGTTCCGTGTGCATAGAAAAGGTCAAAGCTCGAAGGCCGACCTTTCTGGGGATCAAAAATCTGGAGACTCCTGGACAAGTTGAAAAGAAAAGATAAGAAGAAAATCAAAAATATGGCATTGAATATAACAGGTGCTGGTACATTGCCACCGATATTTCCAATTACAGATGAAGACCATGGTGGTTACGCTGCTGTCTCTCTCTACACTCTCCTGGCCTTGAGTGTGTTTGTGGTAGCGACTCGATTATCAGCGAGGTATTATATCGGAAAAGTGGTGCAGGTTGATGATTATCTTCTTGGAGTTGGTACAGTGAGTGACACATAGTTCACATTGTTCGATAATTATCTGAGACTTGTACTAATCGCTGTCACCATCCTTGCAGTTAATAGCAATATTGCAAAGTGTGTTTGTGCAATTAGCTATCAGTCATGGTCTCGGAAAGAAACAAGATACTGTGTCTACGCACGACTTGGATCTATTCCAAAAGGTAAGTCAGACCAACTAATGTACTCGATCTTATCCAATGTGTTTACTAACATTGAGTAACAGTACGTATACGTTGCCCAAATCCTAATGGTAGTAACCGTCGCTTTGAGCAAACTCTCCATTGGCCTACTTTTCAAAAGTTTGATGAACAGAGGCATCGCTCGGTGGGCCAATTGGGGCTTGATCGGTGCAGTTATTGCGTGGGCCGTTGCATCGATAGTCACACTCGCAGCACGATGCTCGTCGCCTCATCCCTGGAGCTTTGTAAATGGGAAATGCGATTACCAGGTGAGACTCCTTGTGATAGCAACAAGTTGCTTAACTTTTGGATAATCAGTGTTGCTAATGAATTCTTGCTACAGGATGCCATGTTTAGAGCAATTGGTGCAATCAATATCATCACCGACATAGCGTTGGTTTTCTTATCCTGCGCTGTTCTGTGGACCGTGCAAGTATCGTTGAGCAAGAAGTTGCGCATCATCAGCTTGCTTGGAATCCGCCTTGTGTAAGTCGATCCTTCTCGCTAATGCTAGAAATTGACTAATGGTGCATCATAGCGTCGTTATTGCCGTGGCATTCCAAATCCACTACTATATCATCCTCACCAACTCCGCCGACAAAACATGGGCACAGATGAATGCAAGTATTTGGGATCAGTGAGTCTACCATATCACGAGTAGTTCCAAATCACGGCATGAGACTAACTGTAAATCAGAGCCGTGCTAAATCTAAGCATAATCGCAACCTCAATCCCATCCTTGGGCCGTCTCGCCCACGAACTGCAACCAAATGTCAACGCCTTCGCAATGACCGAGAATCACGGTCTTCGATCTCGCGATAAATACGCAATCTCATCGCTAGCGAACCATTACCCGCGCGAAGCTGCAGAGCAGAATATGCTAGGCACGCATACTTCTATCCATGGAAGTGTCGATGGTGAGACGGAGAGTATGGAAGGACTTGTTAGGGATGGTATCCAGCAAAATGTTTTTATATCGAGGACAGTAGAGCTCAAAGTTGAGTAGAATTAGATCATAATGTAAACTAATACGACATTTTCTGCTTGCGTAATATCATAATTCAATGTGCCATGGAGTCTACTGAATTCTATCATGAAACCTTGTTCAACTACTTCCCCCCTTCGCTTTTAGGTGCGAGAGCAAACCCTTCGAAGAAGTCGCCTATGGTATTATAGTCCGTAAGACTAGTGACGAGAGAAATATCTGCAACGAATTAGCACTTCCGCTCTTTGCAATGTATATGCATGGGAATGGAGGTCATACAGTGATCCGGACGCACAACCACAACGGCGCCTTCAGTTTTATCAATCTGATGTGTGTCGTATGTATGCCCATGACCGGAGTTGTAGCTTTCACAGTCTACAAATGTCTTGAACAAATCTATCAGACGCAAGCATTAGAACCATCATCTTCAGGAACTTATATGGTCTAGGAAAACATACCTTTCATGCGCCACTTGCCATTTACTGGAGTGAAATACTCTGGTATCTCCTCCTGCTCAATCTGAGTTGCTTCACCATGAAGCACTAATATAGGCTCAATAATGGCATCGCGGTCAGCAATAGATGGCGTAAATCGTGAAACAGGGCCTGCATCAGAGGACAGAAAGTCGGCCAGCTAGACGCAAGGTTAATTCACGACCGTCCAATGGATGGTTTTCGGGTTGAAACTCACATTATTCAACCTTTCTGAACAGGCAGGAGTCGAAATATCCCCAGCAAAGACAACAATTCGCCATCTGCCATCGGCAGGGAATGCGCGCACCATCTGCATCGCTCTGGCATCACATAACCTCACAACTTGGGTGCTTGGAAATCTCATTCCCACAGTCAGACCACGAGCCAGTTCAGGTCGACTCTTTGCGGTCGACGTAAATACGGAATCATCATACTTGGCAGTCAAACCAGCGGTATATCTGCCAGCCTTGATGAAGTGCTCCGGAAAGTTTTCCGGTTTGTGTTCTGCATTTTTGGACGAAAAGATACTTGAGAAGAATCTGTCAAAGTCGATCAAATCAGCGGCAACCTTTTGTCGTTCCAGACAGTACGTCTCTAGAATAGAACTGGGCGCTTGTCCTTTCAGGATTGCAGCAAGTTTCCAGCCCAGATTGTATCCATCTTGAAGGCTGACGTTCATTCCTTGACCTGCTTTGGGGCTGTGGGTATGGCATGCATCTCCGGTTAGGAAGATTCGATAGTCTTTGTGGAAATTGTCGACAAGACGTTGACCAATCGAGTAAGCCGACCACCACATCGTCTCCGCAATATCCATCGTATATGGCGCAAAGATTTGTTTTGCCGTTCGATGCAAGTCTTCAAGGGTCACGCTTTTGGCTACCGTACCGGCTGAAAGCTCAATATAGAACCGGACAAGCGAGTCTCCTTCTCGGGGGATGATCTTGGGTCCGGTCAGACATAAAGTTCTTGCTGTTGGTAAGTGGTGATAACGTACCATCAAATTTCCACTCTTTGTGTGTAGTGTCACCTTTTTCCTGATATCCGGAAAGTTTGTCTGAGGATAGACATCCATTACTCCCCATACAGCATCTGTGCTATCGCCAATCATTTTATATCCAAGTGAGTGTCTTACGGTGCTATGCGCTCCGTCGCATCCCTGTTCAAAAGTTAGAATCTATGCCACAGTTTTGTATTCTCTTAAATGGTTACACTTACTAGGACATATTTGGCGCGCATGGTTGTTTCCGGACCATCCACTCCATTCTTTGCCACGACCACACAGGGGAACTCTGGGTCACCCTCAAAATCAACCGTGACATTTGTAACGTGCCATTCATACTCCACTGCCATGCCGGCCTCATCGTACATCTTTTTCAGTAGCATCTCATTCATCCTGGCTTGGTTAAGGATAACATGCGGATGATGAGAAAGCCCAGGCATAGTGTCCGCCGTTCGTCTCGTTCTTACCAATTGTTTCGTGGTAGACGCAGGGTCATCTTTTTCAGCCCAGAAGCAAACCTCCAACACGTGGTAAGATTCCTTGAGTAACTGCTCCGAGAGGCCGAAAGACTCAAATACTTCCACTGTTCGACATTGTACTCCGTCCGCCTGCCCAATTTGCATCGGCCCGGCGCTTCGTTCCAGGATCTTGATATTGTCGGCAGGTATGCCAGCGCTGGCCATGAATGTCGCAGCGCAGAGCCCAGCTGAGCCAGCACCGCATACAATTATGGGAACTTTTTGAGCAGACATGATTGTGAATCTTGCTGTTGAGTTCAGCTACCTCTGTGGAATGGAGTATAGTATGAAGCTTGCGGGGAAGGTTTAGACGAAGGGTTCTAATCCGGGGTAGTTGACCCACTTGGAGCATCAAAATAACAAGTTTCTACTTCAAGTAGAGGACCATTCGATATGTAAGGATGTATAAATGGAGTATTAAATAGCTATATAGTAAGTGACATGTAATCTTGTAACTATACATGAGTTGTGAGCATAACCGAGGACATCCGTCCGGACGGCAGATATGGAGCGGCAGTTGATGTGGCCCGGAAAAGTTCAATGGGATTACGTGGTTTGGAATAACCCCAAGAAGATCAAGACGCAATCAACAGTCAACCATTCCACGGAAAGAAATAGCAACATATTACGAAGTATTGCCGACCCTCCTCAGAGTTTCGGTTATCTTATGTTGAACTTTACAGCTATATGAACAAATTCTTAACCGGCAGATGTACATACACGAGTTGCCGAGAATTCTGATATATATGATGCTGTCTGAATAGAAGACACCGAGTTTGAAGTCGCGCATGTGAATCTGAGGTTAGCTCACGAGCTGTATTATCTATAAAATCATTACAGTATGTCCAACTCTTGGGTTCGGTGACTGAATTACTTAGTTGCTGATTTTTTCGACCTAATATATGAAAAGCCTTCCCCCTTTCGTCACCACGAGAACAACGTCCATTTTTGCGTGTAGAACCTTGGAAAGAAATGTAGTAGAATCGAAATGTATCCGCTCGAACGCCACGACCATGCAAGGAAACCATTTGTCGATCAAAACTCCGTACTCAAACTTTTGTTGATAGCCAAACATTTTTCAATGGCGAAATGTACCAGTGCATCCTCTTACGATTCCGCAACTGCTTCCGCGACTGCCTTGGGGACCCTGTCTTGTAGACTAAACCCATCGTGTTAGTTGATTGTTGATATCATGGAAGCTGGCCTATTATATAGCTAGCTCGGGGGTAGATGATGCAAACTTACTACCAATAATTCACAAAACGCATCATTTGAATCGACTGAGCACCGACATTGACTGTATGCATCGCGAACAACAAGTAATTTTTGGGCCTCACAGCTAGGGAATATCTCATCAACAAGGCCGAGCAGACGATGAAGGCGCCTGTCATTCGTCCTGAGATACTATATGATGAATATTTTGTTAGCCATGTCTCAGTTTCGATTCACAGGTATAGAACAGGGTAGACTATGTCAGGTAAAGGCATCTCACATTTCAGGGTCTTTTTGGATATCCGACACGGCAGCAATTGGTATGCCAAAGTTGGAGGCAGGGCCCCAGAAATCTGGTTTACGTCAGTACGGATTATTTAGTAGAGTAGATTGGTTAGGCATACGTGTTGAGCAGAAGTAATCGAGAGTCTTATTAGAGCGAATTCTCGCATTGATTGCTTTGATGGCGGCGAACATCTTTGAAACCAAGGACTAATATCTCACACAACTCCAATAAGAACTTCAAAATAGAGGGTAAACCGCGGTTGAATCAAGACGATTATATCGTAGATAGAATAGCATGAGCTTCAATTGATCTTGCGAATGTCATGAGAATTGTCAAGCAAGGGACGACGACGACGAAAAGTTCTGCGACGACTCCGGAGATTCACGGCTATCCACGGCTAATCCGTGACTCATTGGCTGCGTGGCTCCGGTGTCGGGCTGATTATGTCACCACCGACCGATCTCGGCAGGTGGTCATCTACAAAGCCCTAACCCTAGCCCTAACTCCACTCTCATACTACTCCGCAAGACATCCCTTCTCAGAAGGTTTCTAGATAAAACCTGGTGGGAGGCTCGATCTTGGTCCAACATTCGGTCTCTTGGACAGTCTTTTGATTTCCTCCACGCTCAGCCCCTCACTTCCATCGGACTTCATCTTGGCCAATATCTCCCTCGACCACTCGTCTGGGTCGAATTCTACTCCCATTGGGTTCTCCGCAAACTCATCGCCTTTCATATATGCATCGGCTTCCTCCATCGTGTCGAAATTATCGACTTGCATCTCGATCTTGATTCCCTGCGGATCGCGGTAGTATAGGGAAGTGGTAGGGCCGTGGTTGACACTCCAAATCGGCTTCAATGGACCGTTTTGATGATCGCGTAAACTGACGTATAGCTGAGCCAGTTGTGTCAAGTTTTTATATGTAAAGGCAATATGGTCCAAGCCCGCCTGCGGTAAATCGTCTGGAGCAGGCACGATAAGTCCAGGCACGGCTACAATGGCGATACGGTGGTGTTCTTCGTCAAAGGACAGAAACGCTATTTTCCCAGGGTCTTCATGACGGATGCTTGCATTCAATGTCTGCAAGTAGAAATTAACCATGGCCTCATATCTGTCTGGAGTTGTGCGAAACACAGCATGCGCCAATTTCGCCGGGGAAGGATGGCTCTGTTTTGGGTTCTGGAGATCAGAAGACATCTTGTTCAGATCAGTAAAGTGTGATCTTGTTGCTTGCAAGAAATGAGGGCTCACAGAAAAAATACGGCCTGTTGTGGACACCCTTATATTTGCTTTCTGAACACTTCATCGCTGCAGTTCCCCTCTTCTCGAAGCATGTTTCAAGCTTGTACGACATGGGACATCGTCGTGATTCGCTCAATATGCTTCGGAATTGTATATCAACTGCTTTTCATTACATTCCTTAGGAATTCCAATTCCGATTCCGAGACAATCCCCGCATATTGACCTGGTGTCTTTATTTCGTGATTAGTTATCAGTAAATTAGCTAGTCTGCCATGTAGACATCATGATGTTGTGGCATATCGATCAGAAGATATGCATGTATATCCGTATATCCGCCAAATCGAACAGCCTGTATACCAAAATGCCTGCCTATTATATTCATACTTCACTCTACTAGTTAGTGAAAATGCGACGCTACTTGGTAGTAAGCAGAAAGTACCTAGTGTATGTAACATTGCTGATCATTACCCCAGGTTCCCCCGCAGTCGAATTGCTGGTAGTCCGTCCAGATTTTGTATCTTTTTGGGGGGAATAGATAAAATCACTTTGAATTTTCTCAAGTCGTTCAATTGCTTCATGTACTTATGTAACACGACTTAATCTATCGTCCTCAGTCGACATGACAACCCTAGGCGCCTTCCGAACGATTTACCTTGCAGCCCTCTGCTGCATCGGCTCGTTCCTCTTCGCATCGACACCGGTATTGTCGGTGGTGTCCTCACTTTGCAATTATTCGAGACCGATTTTCGCTATACCAAGGCTCAAGCAACAAATATCAACTCCAATTGCGTCGCCATTCTCCAAGCCGGCACCTTCTTCGGTTGTTTTCTAGTATAGCCCATCACAGAACGCATAGGATGACGATGGGCCATTGCCCTGAGTTCTGTGGTTTTTTGTATTGGCGGCATTTTACAGATTGTCAATACACATTCAATCGGTGCTTCTACGCCGGTAGGATTATCTCAGGGCTAGGCGTTGGTGCTGCCACCGTTTTGGTCCCCATGTTTTCTGCGGAAATGTTGCCGAAGAATATACGAGGGCAGCTCGGGTCGTTCTTTCAGCTATTTTTTTTTCTTTCAGTGTACTTGTCAGTTATTGGTAAGTACCTTTGAGTCAAACTTAGCTCTTCGTCGTTTGTGGGTTGGTAACAGAAATATGTTGTGTTAGGGTTAATTACGAAATGCAACAACACATCAAGCCGAGTACACGACAATGGCGGATCCCGATCGGACTACAACTCATTCCTGGCGGTTTTATAGGGCTAGGAATGCTTCTAGTAAAAGAATCTGTCCGTTGGCTTGCCAAAAAAGGTCGTAACGAGGAGGCACTCCAAACCCTAATCTGGGTTCGTGGCGGTGATACTCCCGAAGTAAGAGCAGAATTCGACGAGATCCTTGCAGGTTTCCAGGAAGAGATCCGAGCTATCGAGAGCGTTACATGGAAAGAACTACTTCTTCCTGCAAATCGATTCCGGGTCTTCGTGGTAATCACCATGCAACTCGGGGTGCAGCTGACAGCTAACGCATCGCTTGCATACTATGCGCCGCAGATTTTCAACGCCATCGGGGCTGGCCACTCCTCTCTGCTGATTACAGGCTTCTTTGGCGTTGTCAAAACCTGTGCTGTGGCGTTTTTCTGTCTTTTTGTCGTCGGCAGGATCGGCTAAAGACAGCGCTCATGGGTGGTGCCGCAGCAATGGGGAGTTTCATGCTTGCTATCGCCGTTATTGTCGTGACACATCCACCGTCTTCGTCCGATAGCCATGTAGGTAGTGCGTCTATTGCGAGTTTGCCTCATACAATATGTCCTGGGGCCCTGTCTCATGGCTCTATCTTGGTGAGATTTTCTGACTCGCATTCGTGAGTTTGGCATTGCCATTGGCGCTGCTGCGCAATGGTTGTTCAATTTCGTGCTATCTGAGATTACGCCACATGCGATAAATAATCTTGGCTGGAGAACTTTCTTGATGTTCTCTATATTCAACTATGCGCTTGTGATTTATGCGTTTTTTGTGCTTCGCGAGGTCAGTACGTTTTCCTTTCGAGCACATACATCCCCTTTCTAATATGTTGTAGACTGCAGGAAAGTCCCTGGAAGAAATGGAAGCAGTGTTTGGGTCGAAAGAAACCGCCATCGACTCGGAGAAAATTCGTGATAAAATGGCAGAGGAGCCCGGTTGGAGCACGTAGAATGAATAGTTTCTTCGTCATCACAGATTCACAAGCCAAGACACTTGTATTAGCCACCAAGTGTGTAGGAACTATGGTAATCGAAATGATTGACTGACTTGGGGCCTGGGTTATCTCAGTTGTCGATCCCTTGTGATATGTTAGATATGCCATCGCAATCGCTACATTTTCCCGCTTTGGTTTTCCCGATTTGGTTGAATATTATTCAAAGAAAAACAAATGTACAGATCCTATTTATATCAAGGAGTTAGTTCGTTATTCCTCTTTTACTGGACAACACTCGAACTCTTTGCCTGTGTGCGTCCTCGTGTATTTCCGCCAGTTTTGAATTGGCTTTGTTCGGCCTAGGCCATTAACTTCTAATTCTAAAGACTGACTGACTCATTTTTCTACTGCGTATTTCGAAAAGTTCATGTAAAATAATGCATAATAGCGGTCGTGTAAAACCTCCGGCAACCGTTCGATGCGGGCTCTCGCCTGCTTTGACGTTCGCATAATGCAGATGAAAAAAAAAGTTTATGCGATGCAAGCCGAACCAGATTTGCAAACCTGTCATGACGAATAATTCGACGCCAATGCACTGAATGTGGATTCAATAATGATGAGCTAAAGTGGTTTGGGACGAAAAGTGACCTGTCAAAATAAATATGTGATGCGTCCCGAGGTTGGCGATAGCCACAAATTTGGACTCATTCTAGAGTATGCACATAAGAATACCTTACGCAGATGAGCCACTCTGGCGGAGGCAACTCACATGAATATTTCAACAGTGGTACTCCGGATTTTTCAATTTCTCAATCCGAGGATAAGAGACGTCAGATAGGCGCAGCTGGTGACGGAGCTTCCAACATAAGACGATAGCATGCCGATTTATCTACTTATGCCGGCAACAAAAATGTTCAAATTGTCCAAATCACGATTCAGCACCGTCGTCTCCGAAGGTAGCTCCCGCATATCGTCAGTTCAAAGCATGGACATGAAGAGAAATTCCACCGAACCGGGTCATCAAAAATGCAAAGAGCTGCAAACGCAGATCCTGAATATGTGGCGGCGAATATGGCTCGGTCTCTATCAAGTTCACGACAATCACGGACCTTACCATGTGGAAAGGTTGACGCAGCTCTATTTGGGAGCAGGAATGGCCGTTTTCGATATGGTCAACAAACCGGAAGACTCCTATGGACGCTACAAAACAGGAAAAGGCCCATTAGGCTTGTTAGGATGTGCACTTGCAAGTCAGGGTATCGGCCGCCTCAGACTGTTCGAAGGGTTGTCAGTGGAATCACTCAAAGCAGTCATACAACTTCTAGAATCGTACAGACATGAAGTTGCGGCATTGGGCGAGGTTTATGAGCTCTTGCGCAGTCTCCAGGTTGGCTTGAGGGAGACGACGGATCATGACGAGAAAGCAGTATCAGAACATTATCCGCCACTGGCAGACCCTCTTGCTCGACGGCTCATACATCTTGATGCCAGGTTAGATGTGCTTGTGGCTGATTTGGAAGATGAACACATGGAAGCGTTTGGCGATTCGGCTGAGAGGAATGGGTGGCTAGTGAAAGATCGAGTCTTTCCCAAAAGAAACTTGACACCGACGAAACCGCAGTAAGCCGAAGTTGGATTATTATTCCACCACAAGAACGACACAAAAGCCTTAGCTCCATAGCAGTGGAATTTGTATATGTTGGCCCCCGAGGACTGGATCGTATGAGTTCTAGGCTAGACTTCACTAAAAGATATGTGCTATCTTGTTCAAAGTAATAGACGTGTGCACTATCCAATGTCCATCTAAGGACTCCTACTGTCCGAATAATAAAGCTACGACCGTCTCCGCCGTAATACCATAGCCCTTATAGAACTTCTTCCAAATGAATTCTTGCACCGTCTCAGGGTTCGGGTCACTGGATTCGGAGGGATTTGTAGCATTGAAATCACCATGCCAAAATGCCAGCACCGCGTATCGCTCTTCACCGACCTTGTTGGTATCGCGATGGGGGGTGCTTTTGTACATGCCGCCGGTCCATCGCTGGATCAAATCGCCCAAATTGATCGCGAATTTATCTTCGAGCGCTGGAAGCTCGATCCATTGGTGCGTAGTGGCGTGGCTTGAAAACTTAGGGTTAATATCCCTAGCGAAACACCGTTTCGGCGGTTATGATCAGTCTACTCTGATTGGTGGTCTTTAGGGCTGTCTTAATCACCGAAAATAATATAAGTTTCGGCGATATAGATAAGATAAGGAGCTTAGAGCCGGGGAAAGAATGGTGATGGTTTCGTGTTCTTTCGTGTTCTGATCGTTGTCTTGCAACAATCGGAATGATTCCATTCCGTTCCTGATCGTAGAAGACATAGTCTACACCTCATACTGTGTACTCTACACAATCTCATTGTTCTGCCATTCCAGGATCTGGAAATATTTCATTTCTTTGGTCTCTGTTGCCCCGCCATAAGGACATACTAAACTCCCTTAAGTCCGTCGCTGGAGATAGACGGGGTTAGAGAATCAGCAGGAGAATAAAGAAGTCTAACCACATATAACCCAGATCGCTCGGGGGGATTCAACGCCAAGTCACTGTATCCATCCAAATAAAATCATACCTTCTGAAGATTACTGCTTTAGAGTTCAGCTTATCTCGACTCTTATTTCTACCTCAATCATGGCGTCGATCCCCTCCCTCCCCGCCACGTTGTCTCCCCCCCTGACCGGCCGCGACGCCATTGCTGACGTTCTCTATCGTCTCGTTTTGGGGCTGGACACCAATGACAAGGAACTATTTGACTCGGCCTTTACCCCCACTTCCACCTTCGCCATCAACGGCCGTGTCTCCGAGGGCCTACCAGCAATCCACACCGACTGTTTCGATGTGATCACCAAGCTGGACACCACACACTTCATCACCAATATCCGCACCAACATTGACGAAAGCGGCTCCAAGGCAGCCGTGACCGCCTCGGCGCTCGCTCAACACTACCGGGGTGGTAAGGGGCTCGAGTCCAATGAGACACATCTGCTGGCGGGTAGTCTGTACTATGTGGACATAATCAAGGACGAAGCCAGTGGTTTGTGGAAGGTGAAGGACTTTAAGATGCAGTCGTCTTGGGCAGAGGGTGACTGGGGCGTGATGACTGGAAACTAGAAGTGAAGGCGTCTTAGACAATCTACCACTCTTATATAAGCATTCTAATACTCCTTTGCATGTTACCTCTAAGAAGTATTGCACCACTAAAGTCATCCCTGTCGGAATGCCGACAGGAGTTATTGTAAGGTGCGCTTTTAAGTCAATTATCCAGGGCTTAAAAGTAACCGGTCTTTTTAGCCTAGTGGAGATTGCAACAGGGGTCATAGGTTCGTGGCTGGGAATAGCCCTAACTCTAAGTCATCTTTTGAATATGTACATAGTTGGCGCACGTAAAAATTGTTAAGACATTAACTATCGATGTTTGCACGGGCTATTTGATAGAAAAAAAATTGTGAACTCTTTCTATCTTGAAAAGTGACAGGTTAAAGCCAGACATGGCTGCCATGTCATGTAGCTTTGCAGTCCATTCTGCTTGATTTTGATATTAGTTTTTATGGCAAAAGATAATGCTGTGACGAACTTGACAGCTGAATTAAGTATTTAACGAGCCACGAATTTCGAACGAGACGTTCAATGTTGACCATGGAATAGATAGAAATCCAAAACTGTGGCCAGTTAGATAAGATTGCATACAATGTAGGAGTAGAATCTTCAAGTGCCTAGATGAATTATGAAAACGGAGAAAGGTTTACGTCGTGTTTCTTCTCATTGTTGAGAGGTACAAGGTTCATGTAATTAGTGCATGACACCTGGAGGCGCATCAAAATTGAATCCATGGGTGTAAGTCTATACCTATCTAGGTAGATATTGAGGCTATCCAGATGTAAATTGTCATATGTGCATGTCAATCAATGAGATTTATCAAGCATTTTTGGTTCCTGTCATTGCGTGCAGTTACGTATGTACGTAGTTTGCTTGAGCTGTGGATTCCTTAGGTATTTGTTCATGCCATTATTCTCAGGCATATTGACAATATTGACAATGGCTAACCTATGCGACGATCATGTCCTCAATTGCATGGCATGAAGTCATAATGGTTCTTCTCATCCTTGATATCTGACATTCTCCCTTTGGTTTTTCCTTCGCCATGTACTTACTGACCAGCGCCTTCTAATTGTGCACAAATAACAGTGATTGTAATATTGGAGAGGATGCGATGTTTGATTCTTGCAGGTATTATGAAACGTAATACGAGCCGACGATTTGTCTGAAGTCGAGCCTCCATCGTCTGCATCTAATCAGCCTGACATATCGAGCGGCTGTGATTTGCAATCTGATGGTATGCGGATGGCAGCACAAATCCGAAAAATGCATATTATGAAGCAACAGAGGACGCCACACCTGCACACCTAAGTAGTTTCTCTGTCGCATTCGGCCTACAACCTTGTGAAAGACCGTAGTGGATCTTTACACAGCATCGTAACATTACTATCAAGAGGATATTTCGCCTCAAATTTCCCTGTATTATACATCCAGGAGGATTTTTCGCGGGTTAAGGATGTGCCAGTACCTATATGAACCATATCTTCCCTGCCAGGTGGGCGGCGTAGCTTAAGACTGGGGCTCCCCAGAGGTCTAGGAAGCTCCAGAATGCGAATGTGCGAATATGAATCTGTATTCAAGGAGAGAGGGCACGATCACTTTGAAAGTATAAGATTGAATGACTGGCAAATAGCGAACCAATCATTCCTTTCCCTTCCTCTTGCGGATACCCATATATTCGTGAATAAGGCTGTGTGCTTATTTTTGAGCAGATCTTAGCTTCTTTAACAGCCGAGTGGGTGAGGCACTCGACTGCGAATACTGGTCCTCAACACCAGGTAGAGGTGTCTGCCTGTTTGTTGCGGTACTGAGATTAGTTTCCTGTCACTCAATTTTGACTATAGCACTGTGATATTCTGTGTGGTAGAGTTTTACTATGGTATTAAGCTATCCTCTTAATATTCTTTCACTACCAAGGTGATATAATAAAAAAAAGTAAAAGGCCTATAATGCTATTGTAGTGAATAAAGACCTGGTAGTTCTGTGGAGCTTAGTAGAAAACGTGATAGTAAGATACGAAGTGTGATGACTGGACCGTGAGGCCACCACTAGGCGCGGTTACGGAGGCTTCCCAATAAGGGCTGAGAAGGACATCTCCGTTGATAGAGTTCTAAGCCCTAGGTAGTACTGTATTGGGAATACCTTCAGAGCATTGCCTAGGTAGGAAAGCCTTTGCAGAATGCAAGGATATTTATAAATACCTTTAGAATTGTATTACTTTGTTCTTTTTGCTTCTTTATACTTAATATTCTTTGTAGGGCATATCTAGTTATTAATATCATAAGGGTCTTGCTTCTATTGTACCTGAGGAGGCTGAAACGAATTTGAAGAGACCGCATTGAACCCGGATAGAAACTAATCCTCGTACAGGATCCGATTACTACCAGAGGCATCTTACCTATGTCTCCCCCTCGAACAACTTAGTCTTGCCAGCTAAATCTGCTGCAAGTTGTCTCATGGGTATGGAGGACATGATCTCGAAGACGCTAACCTCAACTTGAATCTCCTTGGCGATCCAGTTTCTGACCTCAACTGCGACCAAACTGTCTACGCCGTAAGCGCTTAAAGGCTTTCCGGGATCAACTAAAACAGGGGACAGTCAGTTTCATTAGAAGACGTGCTGGAAGCAATATGCATAAGTCACTTACCGTCAGACACTGGTACCATCATCAGTTTCGCAAGTTTATGGACCATTGCCTCGCAGATCAGGTCGATGGCCGTAATAATGTCGGTGGTTCGCGCAATTTCAGCGCCAAGTGAGATTGCTCGGTCAGTGATCATATTACCACCTTGAGCCTGGTTGAGCAGTGGCGCGAATTTACCATCTTGGATCCAGTACCAGGCCTAGAAACCGGGAAGAGTGAATTAGCCTCACATTCTATATTTGTAAACACTCCATTTACGGCAGAGAGCTTACTTCGGAATATTCATTTGTTGGCAACCCGCACATAACTTGAGCCGGATGTGCCTGGGACCCTTCCATGGCGATTGCCATGAGTGCATGTAGATCGCTATTTCGCATTACTCTTAAGCCTGCAGTAGCTGGTTAGGTCTGTTCAATGGAGTTTAGGGACCGGTAAGCGTACCCATGCTTTTTACATGATCCACATATTCATCATGCTCGGCAACGAATCCGACACTGAGCAGATAGCCGATATCAATCGTCATGGCGCGCAATCCCTGGCTACGTCTGAAACCGGCAAAGTAATCCTGGAAGATGTTTCCCGCTCCGTAATTTCCTTGTCCGCGATGACCTATAAGAATCGGTCAGATCTCTGCATGATGCAACTGCTTCAGAGAAACCTACCCATAACACCAGCCAATGAGCTCAGCATCACAAAAAAGTCAAGATCTTTTGGAAGCAAGTCATGCAAGTTCCAAGTTCCGTGGACTTTGGGGCCAACGGTAGTACGAAGGTCACTGGCCGTCATACCGTCAAAGAGAGTATCCTAATACACAAGTCAGGGTACACAACGAAGTCGGGACTCGCCTGTCAAAAGCACGTACCTGAAGCACCATTGCCCCTGTTACGCATCCACGCACTGGTGGCATATCTTTGCATTGATCAAGGACAGCTTGCAGAGAGGCACGGTTTGATACGTCACAATTAAACGCAATAGCGTTTGTGTTGTATGACTCCCGTAAGTCTTTGATAAACGTGATATTCGCATCTCCTGCTGCTGCCGACCGCGAGAGGAAAACCAGATGCTTAGCGCCTCTCTCTGCTAACCAACGACCAATCTCACGGCAAATTCCACCGAGACCTCCGGCGAGAATGTACGTGGCATCTGGCGCAATCTGTACTGCGGGTGAACGCGGAATTGCAGGCACAACGTCGTTGTCGTCCACGCGGACAACGATCTTACCCATGTGCTTGCCCGTCTGCATATAGCGGAATGCCTTCTCAACGTCCCTGATCAAACAGTTAGCAAGCTGTGATGCAAGGAAGAAGGCTGGTTTGTTCAGTTCTAGCCTGCAGGTGGGGAAGGGATTGGAAGAAGGGAGCAATACGAGAAGGAGAAAAGCTGCACTGGTGTAACAGGCTTGATATCTCCATTTTGGATGAGCTGTGCAACTTTCTTGAAGAGCTTTACTGCTCTAGGTGTCGGATTGTTTTCAAAATCAATCAAGTTTACTCCACAATAGCTCTTGTTCTGGCGGAGGGTTAGCAGGTGTCATACTTTTGATCCGAGTCTAGGAATTGCCTACATCAAGGAACGGCATCATGTCTAGTCCCGTGTTCTCAAAGAGATCAGCCTTGCCTAGAGTTGAATAAAGAGTTTATGGTTAGCTGACTTCTCGGAGTAGGAATTCTGTGACTCCTACCGATTTCCAAGAACCGTCCGAATTTCGCTAGGCAATGCCACGATACGCGAAGAGCTTCACCCGCAAGAGAGTTCAGTACGACATCTTTCCTCTAAGTCAGTAGCTTGTCCAGGTACGAGTACAAGTTTCTAGGAAGTACATACCGACACCAACACCATCCGTTACCCTCATAATTCCTTTCGCAAAGCTGGTATCGCGGCTGCTAAAGATACAATCTTCCGGGATGCCATACTGCTGCATGAGCAGCTGCTTCTTCTCTTGCGAACCTACAGTAGCATAAACCTTTGCACCCACATGCTGAGCGATGGAAATAGCAGCTTGACCGACTCCTCCAGCGGCTGCGTGTATCAAGATCGTCTCATTTGCCTCAAGTCTGCCGATGGTGATTAGAGCATAGTATGCAGTCAAAAATATCAGGGGCATTGACGCCGCGTCTTCAAAGCTCATATTCTCAGGAATGGGTATAACGCCTTGAACTGGAAATCGCACATAGGTTGCGAATGTGTTGCAGGAGGATGTCATGACGCGATCGCCGACATTGACCTCAGTAACAGTGCGACCTACACGTGTAACAATACCACTGACATCGACTCCGAGCTTGTTCTCGTTGAGGTTACCCATGGCCACGAGAACGTCTTTGAAGTTAAGTCCAACAGCCTTGACTTGGATTTCAATCCAGTCATCAGAGAGGCTCTCATAGTACTCCTGGTCCTCTTCAAACACGAATGTGTCTAATAGCCCCGGAGTTTTGATTGTTAACTTTAGTGGCCGCTGACACCCAACGAAGTTGACCGGCTGTGGTTCCCCTTTCGCCTCATATAATCGTAGCTTGTTATCTAGCTGCGGTGCTCTTTCAACACGGGGTATATAGACCGTACGACCACGTGCGGCGAACTCGTTATCGACTAAAGCACCACTACTATGACAGACGGCTACTTGGACGATAGTATTAGCTGATGCACTCAAGTCAATTGAGTGCGGCGGGTCGATGTCCAGTGTCGCAAGCAATGTGTTTGAATTCTCATTACGGATTGCTCGAGAGAGCCCAACCATTAAGCTTCCATGTGGCCGAGGACAGTCCATTGCGGCGCCACCAGAAACCCACAGAGTGCCGTTAGCCGTAGAGATTATGTTCCGAAACCTGGTCCACTGATCATCGTTGATGTATGCCAGGATTGGGTTATTCCACTCAGCTAGGCAGATACAGTACTTCCCTTTGAGATCATTCGCTGTCACATTATCCCAGTTCAGGACAGACACCGCAGACGTATGACCTTGGAAAGCTGCCTCAACTGCTGTGGCCAGCTTGGTCGTGTAATCATCATTCGAATGTCCGATGAGAACGTAGGACTGTTTAGCTTGCGGCCTCGGCGACGGCTTCGTCGAAACAAGCAAGGATACAGGCTCCAAAGACGTCTCACAATCGCCACGCACCTCCAAGTCAACACCGGAGAAGTCAGCCAGCTTCAGAGCTCGGTCCCATTCGTCAATATCTAGAAGCGGCCCTCCTTTACGACCGTCCTCTTCTCCTAGCCACCTGCGAAAACGGTCCATGTATTAGTTAAAGGCGTTTCTCCTTGTATGTTGGAGGATAAACGTCTGCCAATAGTGTGACTTACCATCCTGGTAGAGGACCCATAATGAATCCTGAAAAGATTCGTTTTATCGTCACTTCAGATAAGACAAGCTTGCCACCAGGTTTGAGCAACTGCCGGCAGTTGCTCAATGTTTCTTGCATCGACCGCGTTGCGTGCAGCACATTAGCACAGACAATTAGATCAAAGGATTCAAGCTGAAAACCCTGCTTCAATGGATCCTCCTCAATGTTTAGCGTGGAAAACTTCAGAATGGATGCGTCCTTCGAGAATCTTTCTGCCGCCTTAGCCAGAAAGCCAGGGCTAATGTCAGTGAAGGTGTAACTTTGAGCCTTGCTAGAGCCATCGGTGTTCCGAAGCCTCTCAAGGACGTGAAATGTTGTACCGCCCGTTCCGGCACCAATTTCCAAAATTTGAAGACCGGGAGACTTGTCAGCAATCAGACCGACGTATTCGGCGACATTCGTGTTGAAACTAGTTCCAAAAGCTCCGCGACTGCAGCAATAAAACGGCAACTCGGGTTAGAAAAACAGACACGCGAACGGGCATTAACATACCATTAATTTCAGAGAAAGGGATGGAGGGGAGGAATAATCTCTTACTAGAACTCGTAGAGAAGATCGCCTTCAAGCATGACTTGTAACGGCTCGATCTCTTGGGCGAATATTTTCTCGAGGTTTTGGCCGATGCGATCCACCATCTGAACTGTGATATCGCCTGACTTTGAAAGAATACACCCATCCCGAGCAACCCTCAAGGCATCTTCCAGTCTAGATGCTGGAGATGGTAGCGGAGGGAACTGCTGGAGGATATCCTGCATCCACTCGAAGTATAGCTTGAAATAACCTTGCTGTGGAATGAAGCTTGCCCCATCGGTTTTGAACCATTCAAGAATATGATGAATGTATACAAGACAAACAAACTCCAGTTTATCCAAGATGGATTCATCCTCGTTATTCGGGGTAGTTCTCCGATAAACGAGTTGTTTGATCTGAGCTGGTGTCATAAACTCGGTATCCTCATGCCAGATTGTTTCGAAGCATCCTGCGCGATTTTCCGACGTCACGTTCGTCGTATCATTTGCTCCAACAGACGCCAGACATAATCCTTCTATGAGAATTAGAGGGCTGGTCCAATCCTCAGTTGAGACACTGATAGAGCTTGTCCATGTCGTATAACTAGCCTTTTGGGCAGAAGTGTATCCAACCAACCTCGTTCTAGGAGTGGATGGCATGCGAGCATCTATAAAAATTCGGTCGAAGGAGAAAGGAACAACCGCCTCGTGGAGAGACTGCTCTTGTCCAGAAATTGAAGGGAAAAGCAAATGTAGCATGGAGTCCAAAGTGACCGGATGAATGACATAAGGATACTCAAACCCTTGTGGCATAATTTCTTTGGTATCTGGAATAGTGATTACACCGTAGCTGGCTTGGTCTCCGGCATACAACTCCGTCACATTACGGAAGATTTTGCCATACTTCATGCCGATCGTCTCGACATTGTCGTACAGGAAGCTTCTTGCGTGTCGAGTACATTTTCTCTTCGCCTCGTTGAAGGATGAGCGGTGCCGTTCGTCTTCCATCTCAAGCTCTTGTTGCATGTTCGAGCTTATTTGAGTCTTATAAGTCACTGATATTAACCCTCGGCAGTGGATTTGCCAGGTTTTCCCATCATCGGAAGGCGTAGAGATGGTAAACTCTTTCAAGTTAGCAGATGGAGCTGCCTTGGTACCTGTTCGACGTGGATGAAGTTCTACCAGTACCTCCACTCCCTTCTCGTCGTCAGGAACCCGCAATGCCGTCACAATTGAGACATCTCGGAGCTCATAGCTGACAATTTCGCCATTCGGAGCGGCGAGTTGATGGGCAGCTTCAATTGCCATGACCAACATCCCAGCTCCTGGGTAGAGGATATTGCCTTGGACTTGATGGTCGCGGATCCATGGGTTTTCTGAACAGCGTAGAAAATTCCGCCATGTAGGATCTAGGGTGCCAGGCACTCGATATCCCACTAAGTCATGTCGTGGCTCTTCACGCATGCGATAACCGCGACTTAGATAAGATTCTTCCCAGAACGTGAGCGAGTGGTTAAATGGGTATGGCGGAAGGTTGACGAGCATATGATCCTTTGCAGAGACCCTATTTACACTGTCCAAATTGAAGCCAAACCCTTTGACATACAGTTGTCCCATGCAATCCAAAATCGTCTTTGTGGCTTCTTGTCCGCGGCGGAGGAGGGTGGCGTATGAGAGATCGACATACCTATCCTCACTCTTGAAGATATCTAAGATGTATGACCGCAATGCTGAGTGAGGACCAACCTCAATGAAGATGCTAGTAAACGCTGTCCGGCTATGATGCTGCTTAGTGTCTCCAGAAGAATAGTTGAGAAGCGATTTGACCGCGCCAGTAAAGTTCACTGGCGACACAAGGTTGTCTGCCCAGTACGTTTTGTCCAGTTCTGTAGGTGAGATAAGACCCCCAGTCACGGACGAAAACATAGGAATATCGTTCAGTGTCACACTCGAAGGAGTCCACCCGCCTTCCAGCTCAGCTTCATACTGTTGTCGAACCATCTGCATATGATGTGAATGGTAGGCGACCTGTACATCCAGTTTCTTGGCAACGATCTCCTTCCTGGCCAGTACCTCTTCCAGCTCATTCACTGCTGCAGCATCTCCGGAGATAGTACAAGCGTTGGGACTGTTCAAGCAGCCAACCACTGCTCTACCATGCGAGAGTCCTGCGAGCAAGGCACCCACTGATTCTCCGTCTGCATTAACGGCCATCATAGCTCCATTCAGATCTTTCTGTTGGGCTACACGTGAAGCAAACTTTCCTCGTAACCATGCGATTTTAATAGCCGCCTCCCGTGAGATTGCACCGGCGCAATATGCGGCCGCAATCTCTCCGCTGGAGTGACCGACTACTGCGGACGGTCGGACATCCCACGACCGCAGTAAGTCTACGAGGGCAACCTGAACGGCGGTGCACGATGGCTGGCTGAGCTCTGCTAAATGTAACCGGGAGGTCTCTTTGGACTTGTTTAGCTCTTCCCTCAAATCCCAACTACAGCCAAAAGAATGTAGAAGGCGCTCAGAGATAACCAGGCTCTCATTATAGACGTCAAAGCTTGTCAAGCCACGGCCCATTGCGAACCACTGTGCGCCTTGGCCGGTAAAGACGAATGCAGCTTTTGGACTCAGAGAATCAGAAGATCGTACCGCAGCAGGGATTTCAGAGAGAGCGCTGATGAGGCCGGAGACATCTGACGCAATGGCGAAAGTCTTCCATGGCATGAGCGTGCGATGGGAGGCAAGGGTTTTTGCAAGATTGGAGATAAATCTGATATCCTCCATCTCGTTATTTCCCTCGATCAGGAACTCTTGCAGTTGTGTAGCGGATCGCTGAACACCATCCTGGTCCGATGCGGATAGAACGAAGAGTCTAGGATTTACTAGTTGATTGGTACCATTTGCTCCGTTTAAGTCTTTCGTGCCGCTAGAGTACCCATCAGCATGATGACCATTGATAACACCGTTTTGGTGTTCGTTGGAGTTTCCATTAACGGGGTCGGTCAGCAATAACCGAGGATGGAGAACAGTAGCATGCCGTCCACTTAGCCCAGATCTCGCAAGGTAGTGAGCGGCATCCTCCAAGATCACATGAGCATTTGCACCACCAAATCCAAAGGAGTTAATACTCGCGCGGCGAGGACCGTCAGTGGGCCATTCAGTTAACTGTTGCGGAATCCTGACGTGGGCTGGTAAGGAAATTTGAGGATTTAATGTGTCAAACCTGTTTGCCGAAAGAGAGAGATCAGCCACCATGCTTCCCGGCGCAGCGAGAGTGGATATAATGGCTAGGTATAGGCTTTAACATACCATAGATTCTGAGGAATCAAGCCCCTTTCAACCACAAAGGCAGCCTTAATAACACCAGCAACACCGGCAGCGCCTTCCAAATGACCGATATTGGTCTTGACCGAACCAACGTAGAGATCTGAAGTGCGTCCTGATCCGATCGAGTTGATAATAGCACGAGCCTCAAGGGGATCTCCAGCCTACGCAGAGAGATCAGTGAGTATGCAATTCGAATCGAAGGGCCTACCCAGATATCGTGGTAAAACGTTAACGTACCTGTGTGCCAGTTCCATGGGCCTCGACATATCCCGTTTCTGCGGGACTCACACCAGCTTGCTGATAAGCGGTGCGGATCAGGGCTTCCTGAGCTTCACTGTTTGGCAGGCTTATACCCGGAGTGCGGCCATCTTGGTTAGACGCGGATGCCAGAACAACAGCACGGATAGTGTTCCCGTCACGGAGGGCAGCATGCAACGGCTTGAGGATGGTGATGCCAATACCTTCACCACGCGAGAATCCGTTTGCTTTAGCGTCCCACATTTGAGACTTGCCATCCGCGGAAAGGATCTTAGCCGCATTCAGGAGGATGCTCATATCCGGACCGAACATGAGGTTGGCGCCACCAACAACAGCCTAGCATATCATAGGTTAGCCTATGTGCTGACGGTTTTTCATAAACGCCACGAATATTCCCTTACCATTTCAGCCTCCATAGTTCGAATACTTTGACACGCCAAGTGGAACGCGGTTAAACTAGACGAGCATGCGGTGTCAACGGTCATACTAGGACCTTTCAAGTCATAGAACCATGACAGTCGATTCGACGCAAGCGACGAAGAGAGACCAGTTGCATGGTAAATACTTGGCCCCTCATTGTCTCGTACTTGAAGTTCTTCGAAATCTCCCGTGAAGGTTCCGATGTAGCAGGATGTTTTGGAACCCTTTACATCGTCTAGAGTTAATCCGGCTATAAACCACGACAAGTTGTGAGCGTTCCTCATCAAGCTAGCGTTGTGTTGTAGAATTTGTCAAGTTACTCACCATTCTCAAAACCCTCATATGTCACCTCAAGCAACATCCGATGTGTTGGGTCCATGGCCTTGGCTTCTTTGGGTGTGATAGAAAAGAACGGCGCGTCAAAAGCCTTGAAGTCGGTCTTCATAAAGTGGGCATGACGTTGCTGTATGCTGCCCAATCGGTTTGGGTCAGGATGATAGAAACCGTCGACATTATATCGATCCTTAGGCACCTCTGATCTTGCAGACTGGCCACGGGTCAACATATGCCAAAACCGCTCCGAATTGGATCCATCGCCAGGACCTCGCAGAGCCAAACCGATGATGGCAATTGGCATTGCTGACTGGTTTTCAGCAGTCATACTGGGCGTTATTGAATTATAAAATACAACCAGAAGAGAGAGAAAAATGCTCCAAGAAGGTGCAGTTGATCAAGGCGAGTCTCAAGACGTCAAATACTCTCATCGACGAAATTACTTGTTCCATTGATTGCAGCCCTAATTCTTCAGAATATTTATACCTCCATCTTATCAATAACATCTACGACACGTTCCAGCGCTTTCCAAAGAAGAGAGCGCTTGATCCACTTCGAAAGAACGGCTGAGCACCCCGAATATGTTGAGGGTTTCTTCGTTTTCCAGTTCAAGGTAGGCCATACAGTACACCGTACGTATTCCCTCTACTCCGTTACAGCTTGATTGACAGAGAGTAGACAAGCAGCGCGATGTGTCAATCCAATTATAACCGAAGCAATATCAACGTGCGTCGTCGACTGCTAATTCAGGTGCTCCATGTCGATGGGAGGCTGGAGATGTTTGAGCAGACCGCCTGCAATGGAGTTCTTTAGTTCGAAATTCCGAACCCACCAATTGTTGCCAGCAGATCGGTCTGGTGCTGCTGCAGTGTCAAGATGCAACATTGTATGTGATACCACTCCAGATGGCCGGGAAAGACCGGTTCTGACGAAGCTACGCGCCACTTTAAACCTACTTTATGTACACTAACGACTCGATTCTACGTTGAACCGCTTTAGGCGGATATAACATAACCTTATCGAGCTACGATAGAGTTAATTTGTCCCGCTTTAGAATTAGCGACCAACATCGCCGAATCTTGTTATCACTGGGTGCAGAGAATTCTCCTTGTCGATATGTGCTATTTGGACGTCTTCTTCTCAATAACTGCTCTATGTTAATCCTCGTGGACAGGGAAAATCTACGTTTGCAGGGGACATAGTCCTTCCAATACATGGCAATAACGCCATGTCTAATATTCAGTCGCTCAATATCAGAGACATCGAAGACATGAAACGGAGACCCATGGATCATCCAAACCTACCATGTATTGCTTGATTAAAATTTACACGTAATTACTAGCCCAGTAACTAGTACAAGCCGTTAAAATATACCGAGAATCCGAGTGTGACGCATATTGTATTGTTTTCTCTGTGTCTATCTAGGAATAAAATCTCCGGTATAGACTTCCATACTCCGTACGTAGTACATAATACTTTGTAGTGCAAGACTGTGCGTGCTAATTTAGCGCCAATCCCTCTGATAAGAACTAACTACCTAGCTAAGCGGCGGACATGCAAGTTCCCGAAGTTTATCTGGTTGGAGTGTCGAATAGCACGAGGCTGTAGACGCACGCCGTGGACTTGGTTTGAATTGTTACTACTATGTGGAATGTATTTTGCCCTGCTGTGCCTCCAAAGGATTTGAATGAAAACCCAAAAACGCCCTATTGTTACGCTTTGGGTGAGTAGAAACCACGAATTCAGGTACCGTTTCCAGATTCGGGACGGACAATCTGCAGTCGTGAGTAATAATAACTCAAAGTCCTAAGACTTGCAACCTTATTCCATGCCATTGTATTGAAGCTGACGACGACTATCTAGTATGCAATCCAGATGGGTTAATCCTACTAGTCGGCACCAGAATGCAGCCATTTCCCACCGCCATGCCGAGGCGGTGCGGATCCTTGTGTTGATTCAGCTCAAGCCAAACCCCGCTCCAATTATTCAACCTGCTGGAAGAAATAGGTTAAGAGTGTAAATTCACATGCCGTACTGTGTCTGTCATAACTTTATTCTTCAACGTGGTTTTACGAAGGTGGGGGGGGGGTCTGCAGCTCCTCATACAGAACTTCTACCTCCGTTCGTTTCACTAAATTATACAACTGGTATTATAAATCTCGGGGTGGGAGGGATTTCGCATTCCTTACCTTTGACTTTAATTAACAAGATAGGGCATTGAGACCACAGGCACCGATATTATCAACGTAGAATCGTTCCGGCACAACAAAACGAGCCTCCGTCTGCAATTGTGAATTCTCCTCCACTCAAAATCGCAGCTATCAGTATGGGTGATTCCAAGCATAGTGACGAAACCTCTCGTTCTCTTCTGGAGTCAATCCAACAAGAATTACCGACGCTTCTCTCCCCAGAAGCTGTGGTGGCGGTGTCTCCATCAAAAGAATTCCAAAACATAAATCTGCGATTTACCGAATATGGACGCCCTGTACAGTATCTTCGTAGAATATGTTTCCGCATTGAAGAAAATGACTAATTGCTTTCTATAGACCTATCTAGCAGCCGTCCGCCCGGTCTGTGAGGAGGACGTTGTCAACGTAGTGAACTATGTGCGCCAGAAACGGATTCCATTTGCGGTCCGCTCTGGCCACCACTCTGTGACCACAAGTATGAGAAACCTTCAAGGTGGCATTCTGATCGACATGCGGACACTCAGCCACATGAAATTCAACAAGGAAAGTAGTGAGATTACCATCGGTGGAGGGACGCTGACAGATGACTTTGCTCGCTACGTACATAGTGTTGGGATGGAAGTTAGTAAGTCTTTTCTGTCCTCTTTCTCCCACATGTTCACAGATTCACGGCTCCGGATCGATTATTATCCATTTGATACCTCAGTAACTGAGAAAAATATCTTGTGGTTAAATAGCTGTCGGCTCCTGTCCCACAACCGGCGTTATCGGTGTAGCCTTTGGTGCAGGTCTTGGGAGACTCCAGGGGAAGTACGGCTATCTAACTGATAACCTCGTTCGCTGCAAGCTTCTTCTGGCAAACGGATCGATTGTCACAGTGTCGGAATCCTCTCATCGGGACCTGTTTTGGGGGCTTCGCGGCGCTGGACACAACTTCGGAATTGCCCTAGAAGCAACCTTCCGCGTTCATCCTCAAACGAACTCAGGCATCCATCACTCCTGGGATTTGGAATATCCACTTGAAAAATGCGCTCAGGTCTTTGATGTCCTCAACCGTGTCCACGCCGTCATGCCACCGGAACTAGCAATATTTGTCTTATGGAGGCGTGAATCACCCAGTGGTAAAAAAGTAAGAGAAATTATCGGTTTCATATCTTTGCATCTTTGTTTGCTTGTTATTACAATTCTCCATCTGGTACCTGAATGCTGAAAATTGACCGACAGCATTTAATCCTAATCAATCTCGTCTTTTCCGGCCCAGAGCAAGACGCTATCGAATGGGTATCCCAATTCGAGAAACTGAATCCGGTATCTTCAACCATGGTGGCGGCTGCTTGGGATGAACTTCCATGGATTACTTATGGAGGTCAAAACAAGATTCTTAGTAAGCCTGAGGTTTGGACGCTTGCCCCGTATAAAATTATGGCTGCGGTGAGTGTGAAGAGCTTCGATATCGCCACTACAGAGGCTTTCTTCGAGTCTGTCAAAGAGATGAATGAACGTTACGGTGGTCGAGGCTGGTTTGGTGCGATGTTCGAGTGTCTCCCTCATCACCGGGCTAGGGAAGTACCGGATGATACTACTGCAGTCCCTTTCAGAGATGGAACAGATCATCACCTGTAAGAAGATTCCCAATCAAAAAGAAAAAAGGCGAGCAGAAACGCGAGGAGACCCCCAGAGCTAACTGGAGAAGGATGATTACGGCCACCCCAAAGAGCCTAGAGGATAGCGTCATTTTCGAGGACTGGTTAGAGAAATGGAAGGCCGCGTTTAGGGACGTTTCTGGATACGGGCGGTTGCAACAGTATGTAAACTATGGGAATACCACTCTGAAGTCTGACCCGGTGGAGGCGCTGTATGGATATGAGCCGTGGAGATTGCAGAAACTGCGGGACTTGAAACAGAGATATGACCCGGAAGGACTCTTTTCATGGTATCAACCCTTTGCCTGAATCACTACCTTCCGTTGATCGGGTCTCTCTTTACCAATGGTGAACATTTTTCGCAGTGAGTGGGTCTTGGGGCCGAATGTACTCAGTTTTTGCTTTGGATGGAGTCAATCCACCTTGTATTGAAAGCTTCAAGCGCGTAGATTTAGGAAACTATAGAATATGCGAATTCTACCGAATCGCTGTCTCAAGTAAGACGAAACACGCAATTAGCCGTTACACAGTTTCAAATTATCCCTGTGGCAGGTGATGTACTATGTACTACGGTAAACGCCGGTGATTTTAGTCATACAGGATTGTAAATATAACTACTCAGTAGTGCTGTGTATTCCTAACCAATAACTCGCACCTACTCTCGTAGTAATCCATAGTAAAGAGACTTTACTCTTTATAGCAGGCGATATCCTGTTAAGATACCATACTGAGGTATTACATGACTTGTATTACCTGGTATGTCCGTACGTCCGGGTAAAAAACGTACTGGGGAAATTAGTTACCCGAGTCAACCTATGTTAACTTAGTACATCAGCGTTAAATTAATAACTGAAAACCTAATCCCAATCAGAGCTTCATCCTCGCATTAGGTCGATTAACTACTCCGTAGTGCCAGCTCTATTATGATGCCGCTGTGGAGACTGATCTCCAGGACTTCGTACTGGGTACTGCAGACCTTTGCAGAGTGTCTCAGTCCATCAGATTTGACTTTTTTGAGTGTAAATGGTCGGAGTCCACCGGAGAAACTAAGCTTTTCGGCTTTTCGAACAAAACCCTAACCAATTTAACACTAGAGAAGTGAGAAAGTGAGACACGGATTTTCCACTTCGACAAAATCTCCGGTCAACGGAAGCTTCCAACCGTAGAGACCTACTCTCCGATTCGTAGCCGCGATTTCAGCGATTTCACGTTCTGCAGAAGACTTTGTAGTTGATTAAAACAATGTGAGAAGAGACGGCATTTGGAATCAACGACGACGGTGTTTAGATAGCATTATGTGGTTATCTTCCTATAAAAACACTACATGATTACGGATATTGGGTGCGCATCTCGTGTATCTTATTGGACTGTTCTCTATTTATTTATGTTGTGCCGCATGAAATGGACATGTTAGGTAAAGTCCAGGTGTCAGCGACGCCCGATAATAGCTTCGACTCAAAGAGATCCTCCATTAAGGAATCACTACCCTAGCATTGAATCAAATAAAGTAAAGGCCGTGGCAAATACCTAAACGTTCTTTGCGACATGCAACCGTGCTTTGACGCTGTCGTGGCCAGGGCCTGGACTGCAGATGATAGTGAAATGGTGCCAGTCCCGAGCCGGATCGACGTCCAATCCTTCGATTTTATCAAACCGCTGCAGAAGTCGAGAAATAATATATCCCGCCTCTGTGAGGGCAAACTGTTGTCCGATACAAATCCTTGGACCGCCGTTGAAAGGTACATAATTCCACCCAGGCCGCTTCCCTTCCCATCGCTCCGGGATGAATTCATCCGCATCGGGGCCCCAGAGGTCGTGGCGGCGGTGTAGCACGTGGGTACTGAAGTTGACTTCTTGCCCAGCGGCGATGAAAACCGGTGCTGTTCCATCGGCCCCGCCACCCGTTGGTAGCGTCGTATCACGCACGGCGCGCCGGCTGTTGAACGGGACTACAGAGTGTAGGCGAAGCGTCTCGTTCATAACGTATTGCAGATAGGTACAGGACTTGAGCCCCTCGAAAGTTATGGTCGACTGGCTCTCGCTGTACACCCCAAATCGATCAAGAACCACGCGGCGAAGCTTTTCGAATACATGGGGATGGCGAATCAGGCAGTAGAATACCCAACTGATTAATGCAGCTGTTGTGTCTCGCCCCGCCGCCAACAGACCCAGGACATGATCGCGAACTTCGTCTCGGTTTGTACATCGTGCAATAAGCGCCTCGAGGAGATCGTAGCGCTTTGTCTGTTTATCGGCACGCTGGGCGTCTGCGATAGCCTGGTCACAGAAGGCGTGCAGGATGGAGACGCATTCTTTGATTTCTCGGCCACCATAGAGCCAGTAGAGGCTTCGCAATCGCAATCGTTTGCTGAGCAGTTCCTGTACTCGCTCAAACGCCCAATGAAAGTCTTTTTGATGAGAGTCATCGGAGTCATTGTAGCGTCCACGCTTCTCCTGCTCCAGGTCATCCCGCAGACGTGTTACGAGCGATTCTGAACTTTTGCCGAGGAAGAGTTCAGTTGCAGAGTCGATCGTCAAGCAAGGAATAAGGGAAGCTAGGCTAACGGGCTTCGTCCACCCGTCATCTTGGACATGCATACAGAGCAACATTCTCTGCAAGTGCTTTTCTAATAACGCGAGATCCGAAACTTGCTCGCGAGAGAAGATCGGACGCACAACCTCGCGCGCACTGTGCCAATCCGACCCATCCACGGCAAAAATGCTGCGGCCTAGGACTGTTTTCAATCCACGACTGCGAGCCTGCCCCATCCCAAAATCGTTAAATTGTGTGGCCAAGATGGCCTGGATGTTCTTTGGATCTGCAGTTGTATAGTGCTCACTGCCTAGCATTCGAGTTCGCCACGTATACCGCGGACCCATAGCATTGTAACGCTCAACGATGAAATCCGGGGTTCGCTCCTGGCGGTCTGCCTCGAGTAACTTGAGCAAGACATCGATGCCAAATGGCCATCGAGTCGGCTCCAGAGGGATTGGTTGACAGGATGCCTGTTTGGCTTTGCGCTGTAGCTGCCATTTCCGCATATATTGCCCGCAAACCCGAAACACCAGTAGCAGAGGTAGGACTCGAAGACCAATTATATGAACAATCCTTTCGACAGCCATAGTAGAGTATCGAAAAGTCAGCTTTTGTGAATGAATGGGACAGAGAGGGCATCCGTACTGTCGCCCAGCGCTCGTCCAGATTGATAAATCGCATGCCTTATCATCAGTAACAATTATCCTGACACGCTGTCCAGGAGGACACGATGTCCAGCAGCGTGCCGCTTTTCGACATTCGGATTGGCCATCCCCAAATCTCTCGATATCCTAGAGAATACTGAAAAATTCCACTTCTTTTTAGTGAGACGTGTTTGCTCGCGTTACGCACGTGTGTATCGTGACAGTATTACCTTACAGCAATCCCGGGTATGGTGAATGTGGCGCATAAATCCACTCGCGTGCTCTTATTAGATTATCGACTGGTCCTTGTTTCTAGGGATTTGCTAAGAATCCTCCTTACTAAATTAGCGCACGCAGTCTTGCACGATATTATGTATGGCAGCCTATACCAGAGATTTCATTCCCAGGGAGAAACACACAACACAATACAATACACGTCCCACTTGGATTCTCAATTGTTCCCAACTCTGATAAGCTTTCGTTACGATGTCGTAGACATGGCAATGCGTCAGGTTGGGTCGGGTTTTGGGGGTCAGGTTTTTAACCCGGTTCAGGTTAATATTAATATTTTTCTGAATCCAACCCAACCTGTATATTTCTAGAAAGCACTCTTGAATTAAAACAATGGCAGCAGCGACCGAATCCGACGCATTCTCTGCCTCATCACGATGGATTGACAAAATTCCATCCAATGCGGATGCCTCTCTGGAGATGCAGGTGCTCTGCTTAGGGTTATCGCGCACTGCTACTATGTGTCAGTTTTCTTAAACTCTTCTTTTCCCATTGCCCTCGTCCCTAATATCTCCCAGCGATGTGGATGGCACTTAAGATTCTCGGGTATAATACTTATCATTTCAAGGAGATTGGAAATCCACAGAATGTTCGGGAAAAGCACATGTGGTGCTGGCGTGAAGCATTGATAGCGAAGCTCTACGGTAGCGGGAAGCCTTACGGTAAACCAGAACTCAGCAAGTTGCTGAGAAGATATCAGGTATCATTTAATCAGAGGCTAAACATGAGGAATAAAGTCCATTGTGTCTAATACGAATATTTCCCACTTCCAGGCTGTAACAGACGCGCCTTGCGTTATCTTCTCGGACGAACTAATTGCGACCTACCCCAACGCCAAAGTCATCTTGACGAACCGCGATCCGGATCTATGGCTCAATTCGATCTTTCGTACTTACCACCGGGCGTTGGAGAGTTCGAGCTTTAAAGTTGCCACGGCGCTCGATCAGGTACATCGGCCTAAGCAACACTTGATAATTTTTCTGTTGGTGTTTAGCTCAAATGCTAACTTGCAACCAGGGTCTTGAAACACTTTCGGAACTATTTCGCCTCGTCCTCCATCACTGGAGTGGCGGCGACTGGCGGAGCCGCGAAAAATTGCGAGAAGGCTATATAAAACACTACGCCCACATCCGTGAAGTAGTGCCAAACGAAAACCTGTTAGAATGGGAACCGAAAGATGGATGGGAACCCATTTGCAAGTTTCTAGGCAAACCGGTGCCGCGAGAGCCATTCCCGTATGCTAACAAGGGAAACGATGTCTCAGACAGGCTGTTGCTAGGAGCATATGTACGGCTAACGCAGTGGGTGGTGAGAAAATTATTTTGGCCGACTGTTGCCATAACCGTTGCTTATGGATCCTGGCAGCTATACACAAAGATGAAATAACTGATAGATAGATGTATATACATACATTACATCACATATCTACCAGCATGGAGGACTACTCTATAGTTGGATTCGTGCATGTTCTCGTAGATCACCAGAGCCACGAGAACTGCCAAATGAGCAACGTGATTTGCATAAGAAAAGAGAGACCAGTAAGAGACGTCCGGATGCTGTGATCTGAAGCTCCGATCTCATCACAAGCCTCAGTATTTAGGTTAACTAACTAGTTAGTTATATTCTCAGCTACTTAGGTAATAAGCAGCAAGCGTGTGGAACTTGTTAACAGCTACGTGAATACTGAGGAGCGTTGTAATCGTACGATAGGTTGGTGTGCACCTCTAGCAATTCTAAGAAGAGTAGGACTTTTCTCCCCTCGGTCAACAATAAACCTGGTGGTCAGAAGTATACGTCTTAGACCTCCCATCGCCCACACTACTTTTCGTGAGCCTGCGTCTGGCTACATGTGTACTTGTCTTATTGTAGGAAAGAAATAAGTGGTGAAGATCTGCCTGATTCAGAGACGGCCCCGAAAGTCTACTCTGTAGTTCTATTACTTGTACTACGTATGCATTAAGCTGATCCCTAGCGCCCACCAACGAAGTCTAGGGCAGGACAGCTCACCGCATCCAAGGAAATGCTTGTGATACGAATTAGGCAGTTCGTTTCCTTGTACACTGGGTCCCAAAACCTTGGTATACGTAGTCTGTAGTGGGGTTGGCCGAGTTGGTTTGAAACCTTAACATAGAGTTAGGACTTCCTCTTTACTAAATTAGAGCGCACAGTCTTGTAATATATTACGTATGGTAGTCTATGCCAGATATCTCATTCCTATATAAGGCAGAGAATACAACTAATACAATACGCGTCCCACTCGTATTCTCACGAAGCCAGCCCACCATTACTAGCGCTCTTTCAAAGTACGTTGCGGGTTCCCACACTGAGCTTATCCGCACAAAAAGCTTGCCACAAGGTCTGTCGATCGAATCGGATGTCGGAGCGTGCCAACGAGACCTCTGTTCAAGCCGTGATATGTCGATGGCTTGGAGTTTATGATTAGCGCATCATATCTTAACCCAGCAACTGGAAATGCTGAGCTGGAGTTACGGGATATAAAGTTAAGTCCAATCTATTTCAAAACTATTGTCCTTGGATGTTCTACTCACAAAGCCCAGTCTATTTAAACCGGTAAATAATTAGATACTCATCTTTATTCCGATAAGTTCCGAATGCAAAATGAACGAAATTTCGGCTCTACTCCAGACTCAGCTGACTCCAATCAATGTCACACTTGCATTGCTGGCTTTTGTAGGTGACCTCGCTTCTGTTATGTCCCCCTACACTTTTGCTAATCGGGACAAGCTTTGCCTGTATAGCATTATCTGGACAATCTACAGCTTGTTCTTCCACCCCTTACGATCGTACCCGGGTCCCAAACTCTGGGCACTTACCAGATTGGCATGGGTGTGGGCAAGTCTTCGAGGAGAGATTGCCTGGACGATTCGGGACTATCATGAGAAGTACGGACCAGTGATCCGCATTGCGCCAGACGAACTGTCTTACACAACTGAGACCGCCTGGAAAAAGATATACGGACAGCGAACTCCTGAGTTTTCGAAATGTCTGGATGGGCGTGGCATCGTTCCCCCGTCCAGGATGGGAGTTAGAGGGATTGTGACGGCACATCAGGAGAAGCATGCACAGCTGAGACGTGCTATTTTGCCTGCATTTTCTGAGCGAGCGCTGCGTGAACAGGAGGACTATCTGCAATTATATGTCCACAAACTGACCAAGCAATTGAGCAAGGTGTCCAACGCTGGGCCACAAAATATGGCAAAATGGTATAGCTTGACAACATTCGATATAGTCAATGACCTCGCTTTCGGAGAGGCCTCAGGCTGTTTGGGTATGTCGATCCTGTCCGTGCTGAATAACGAATTGCGGATTCTGTCTGTTATTCTTCTCAGTGTGTTCGTTTATTTACTGACCCACTGTTAATAGACAATGCAGATAACCCATGGCAGGAAGTACTAGGAGCGCGCGCAAAATCTATTGTGTGGTTACAGTTCACAGTCTACTACGGACTTTATCACTGGATCGCTTGGATCGCGCCGAAGTACATGCTTGCGGCCCGTGAAAAGCACATGCAACTCTGTAGCGCAAAAATAAAGCGACGCCTTCAACTGAAGGAGGATCGGAGGGACTTTATGAGCTACATCATGAATAATACAACTGAAAACTTGTCCAATCTTGAACTCGTCATTATGGCTTCCGCTTTTATCGTAGCCGGCAGCCGGACTTCGGCAGCGGCTCTGTCTGGAATGACCTTTCAGTTACTTCGAAACCGGAGTGCCTACAGCACACTGGTGAATGAAATCAGAACTGCGTTTCAGAAAGAGGAAGATATTACGATGCTCTCCACAGGCAAGCTGCGCTACCTTGGTGCAGTCATCGACGAGGGGCTTCGACTTTACCCGCCATCCCCAGCCTCTCTGCCACGGTTTGTGCCAGGAAAAGGAGAGCATATTGATGGCAAATGGATACCAGGAGGGGTAAGAGAATAAAGCATCAGATCCCAGAATATCGTTTTCATTATCAAACCTGCTAACTTATAATGTGGGGGACTCGTAGATTGCAGTTGGGGTTCACCAGCTATCTGCGGGTTACATGGAATGGAACTTTTATCAAGCCAAATCGTTTATTCCAGAGCGTTGGCTGGATCTCCCGCCTGATTCACCATTTGCAAATGATAAAAGATCATCCATACAGCCCTTTTCATACGGTCCGCGAAATTGCATTGGCCAAGGGTAAGCACCACGTTCTTCCTGCCAATCTTTGGCAATCTAGCAAACAGAAATCCTGCTCCTAACGGCTTGGATAGCATGGCATACGCCGAGATGAGATTGATTCTCGCCCACGTGCTCTGGAAGTTTGACCTCGAGCTTGTGGATAACTCAGACGACTGGTTCCAAACGCAGAAGACATATCTGGTTTGGGACATCCCACCGTTGATGGTTAACCTCCGTGAACGATTCCGGAGTTAAGATCTGGGATATGGCGCTAAATAAAGAAAATAGATATATAGGAGAAAGATAAAAGATGAAAGGAAGGGCAAGCTTCATGAAATAGTTCCCTTCTATACGTAGAACGTGTTCTTGAACCCGAGACTATCGCCCCTGCACTGACGCCTCGAGATGCACAATGCGGAATCCAGTTCCTATGAGGTTATACATAGTAATATTTTATCACTGCTGGAAGATACTTTATATCTCTACACCCAAAATGTTCCGCGCTTTTGCATCTCAAGCCACTTGCCAGGAGCTATTTAATCGACATCATTCGCCAGTCCAGGCGCCAAAGCAGAACGACTCAATTAAGACCAAACATGAGGAATCGGCATCGTCGTTGAAATAGGTTGCCTACAGACTCTCCCTCAGCGTTTTCGTCTAGATCTAGGCACGAGATCGTAAATTACATCGAAATAATTAATGAATATCACTTTCTACGTGTAGGTAAACCACATACCACCGGATTGTTGGCAGATAACTGGAGGGAACAAAGAAATACATACCAGTTATAGATAGTGGATGAAATGCGTTGCTATGCTTCATCCTTGGGTTCCTCTCGCTACAATGCCCGGGCGTCGAATATGCGAGCCCCCTCACAGAGGTCCATATGAGCGAACATGGTCGGGGGTTAAGTGCTCAAGGTCAGATTGTTCCGTCTGAATGGAGCTGACCGCTAGTCCTCATCGTGGAGATTCACTCATGGACTATTGGCGAAGATCCAAGATACTTGTAGACAGGAATAGGAAAGCACCCAATCCCGACAGCTTGCTCGAGTATATAATTTGGTATCTATTTCCACCCTTTTTCAATATGCCATCCGCCGCAGCCTTGATTGAAAATCTTTCCTTTGCTATCACCAACCTTCAGCGAATTCGTCAATATGGTGGCCTTCAAAATTACATTCACGGACCCTGACGTACCTTGGGAATGTTCTTTTGAGGATGACGAGAACATTTATCTGTTGGATGGTGCTAAAGCAGCTGGCTTTGAATGACCCTGCTCGGCTCGTTCTGTGGTAGAATCCACCTCTGCTGCACGACTGATTCTTTGTCAAGTTGGTCAGCCTGATCAAGTATTTCTAGATGAAAGCCAGATCAAAACAGTGTTCATCCTTGATGATGTCGCTTATCCAAGGAGCGGCTGCGTTCTTATCATCAAGCAAGAAGGGACAATCTCTTGATGGGTAGGATTGGGACGTATTCGAAGATGATGATGACAGTATTAGGAGAGGAACACTAGCTTGCCGTTAGTCAAAGGATAGCTCAGGGTCATGGCTAACAAAATCTGGAGCTGGAGGCAGTTTAGTTAGATTCGTTCATGGCTGAGGGGAAACTATTTTTTATAATTCATTTCCTTTAAATGTTGTTTATTGTTGTTGTTCTTGTAAATATTTATATATCAATTTATTCCTTTTCCTGTTTAAATGTCTCTGTCTTGGAAGAACAATACCACTTTTTCCCATCATATCTTTATATCTTGCCTGAAGTGTGAATAATTCTCTATACAGAGCATAGCTCTTGCTATACTTACTGTAGTCTTTAAGTGTGCCGAACAACTAGTTTACGTACTACATGGAACAATAACGTATTTCACTACCGAGCCGGCCACACTACCGAACCGGCCACCTCTCCGGAAAATAACTCTCTATATTGATTTCAAATCACAATTTCTCAATCACGTAC
>LHCL01000108.1:0-77193 GCA_001305275.1 Talaromyces verruculosus
GCTATTGGGGTCTTGGCAGCGGGTTACATAACGCACCATATTAATATGGTGTAACACACGTTACAACCCGCCAAATCTGACCCCCATATATCCGCTAGATATAAGGACAACCACACATTTTCTTGGAGCGCCCATGCAAAGGTGCTTATAACCAAGGCAGATTACTCATCGTTTTTGACGTCAAAATACTCAAATATGCAGCAACAAGACCTTCAACGACGCCGGAAAGCTATTCCCAACGAGTGGAAAGCAGCCCTACGCGCTCAAAAACGACTACACCCTTATCTTACGCATCATGATTTGAGAAAGTGGTTCGAAGACACGTACAAGCAAGCGATCGATCGGCCCTCCGTTTCACGAATCCTATCACCAAAATACGCGTTTATTGACGAACTTAAGGAACATCAATTGAAGGATAAACGGCGCCGTACTGAGCGGTGGCCGGAGTTAGAAAAAGCTATCATGGACTGGA
Organism: Talaromyces verruculosus; assembly: GCA_001305275.1. Lineage (NCBI taxonomy): Eukaryota > Fungi > Ascomycota > Eurotiomycetes > Eurotiales > Trichocomaceae > Talaromyces > Talaromyces verruculosus. Next base: position 473 of record LHCL01000108.1, read on the forward strand.
AAAAATTCGCTGAGGCCGAAGCTCCTATCTCGCAGGAAGCTATACGCTATAAAGCGCAGCAATATTCGGGACATCTCTATCCCAATGACCCTACGCCGTCATTTAGTAATGGCTGGCTATATGGCTTCCAAACACGGAATAATATAAAGAGCAGGAAACGACATGGAGAAGCCGCAAGCTTAGCAATAGATGCGGCATCTGAAATGATCAAGATACGTCGACTTCTTGCTTCATATCCTCCACAAGATATCTTCAATTGCGATGAATCCGGTCTATATTGGAAGATATTCCCTGACCGGGGTCTTTCAACGGGCTCTTTGCCTGGTCACAAGAAAGATAAGGCACGAATTAGTATTCTTTTTGCGTGCAATTCAGATGGCTCGGAACGACTCCCTCTTTGGCTAATTGGCAAGACAAAGAAGCCACGAGCGTTCTCTCAGGCTCATATTGAGCCTCATAATCTCGGTATCCAATGGCGGTCTAATACAAAGGCATGGATGACTGGAAATATTTTTAAGGAGTGGCTTTATGCCTTCGATACACGAATGACAGGCCGGAACGTGATTTTATTGATGGATAACCTTTCTGCACATGAATCTGCTGTTGATGAGGTTAATGCGGATTTAAAGCATACAACTGTTATATGGCTTCCGCCTAATTCAACAACAAAATATCAACCTCTCGATCAAGGGATTATACAGGCTTGGAAAGCTCTATGGAAACGAGAATGGGTACGATATATCATTGACGAATTCGATCGCGGGGTTGATCCCTTATCAACAATGACAATTCTTCGTGGTGTACGGTGGGCGGTTAATATGTGGGAAAATCAACTTACGTCAACAGCAATTACTAATTGCTTCAAAAAAGCTCTTCATATTGAGGCCGAAGAAGAGTTTGAGACTGCACTTTTAGTGCAAGATTTACAGAAAAGTCTACAGGATTTGAAGCTTGCAAACCGGGTTCAAGATATCATGGATATCAACCAGTTTTTGAATCCTGCGGACGAGCAAGTCAACGATACAATGGTTGATATTGATGATATCGTTTTAAGTCAATTCGACCTGCCTCAAATTGAGGAGCCGGATGAAGATGTTATTGATGAGCCTATTCCATTGATAACATCTCAAGAAGCCGTACAAAGCCTCCGTATTCTTCGTCTTTATGAGGAGCAACGTGACCAAGCTGATAATTCCTTTATCCGGGTTCTTTCTCGATACGAAAATCAGCTAACCAAAGAGAAAGTTACTACGCAGCGTCAAACCGATATTCGTCGCTTTTTCCAATAACCGATTGCACAATCACGATGCAATAACGACGACGCCGAAATCTTCGTTACTTCCCGTTTTACCTACGGCCTATTACGGTCGCTAAGACGCAACGACTTCGTTTCTCACGGAGGTCGTATTGAAATCTTTCTGGTGTTGAGCTCTATATCTCATACGGAGGCTCCGGAAGCCGCAATACAAGGCCCGGAATCAATATTTAGATATAAAAAAATGGAGCCCCAGATTCGATATATACCTAATATCCGATTTATACGTTTTCCACATATATTCGCGTCGTTGTACGCTTCGGATGAGTTTAGACTGCAAGTCATCACGTATTGGCGTATATTGTGCGACGCCGAGCGTATTGAACAACCGACTGCGCCGCGGGCCCTAGTTGATTCTATTCAAATTGACGCTGATATATAAGGCCTACTAGATTAGAGCAGATTGTCGTCGTCAAAATCGTCAAAATTTGAGTTTGTTGGGGCCCATATATACGATCGATATACATGAACATAGAGATATATAATTATTTGTATGGCACCCGATGTTAAGCACCACCTGGGTTATAGCACATTTTTGGGCGATCTGAATTAGGTGCTTATATCCAAGGTTTACTGGTAGTAACTTACTGTCGGATTAATAACGCTACGTTACGGCGCTATAGCGCTGTACGCGTACCGAACGTATCGCGCACCGGAGCGGGATTACTATATCCCTAGCGCTGTACGGGCAACCTCCTATATAGCCACCTAGCGACCCCAGGCCCCTACGGTTCTGGGGATCAGTCTTTTATAATTGAATATTTGTGCTTATAAGCAGGCTCACCACGTAGGGCAGTTGGACCGTCCTTCCTCCCTAATCTATGCTTCGTGATACGGATTATAGCTAAACTGTGACAGCCCTTTCGGCTCGTGGCTAAACGGTGGCATGGTTGACAGCGTGGTTGGCCATATGACGGAGCTTCCCGTCATGAAGCTATAGCCAGATAGGGCTGTAACCCTAGCAACCGCTACATCGGGAACTGCCTTCCTGGCGGTACTGTATTGGGAAAGGGGCTTCGCACACAGAGCATATAAAGGAGCTCTCAGCGGGCGGATTTTGGCTTCTTCTTCTTTCCTTCTCCATGCTTGATATTGCTTGTAGACCCGGTGCACCTAGTTAGCGAGATAGCCTCAATATCAGGTTTTGACCACTGTCACATAAACCAACAAGAACCGACTCGGAAGGCTAGGTAAGGCCAAGGATAATGATCGCTTGAATGTTGGATGAATACGCTGATTGGTCAAAAGCGAAATTATCCCTGTTCAGAAGCAAGCATTAGCTTGTTTTAACAATACCTGGCCAAGACCTGACCAGGCAGCAATATCTTTGCTTTTTCAGCCGGCAGCTAGGCACAGTAATTGATGCACGTTCCATCTTTTGCCTATCTGTAATAGATGTTGTTAGGGCCCAAGAGATAATTCAATACGAGGCCTTTAGAATAGGCGCCACTGTTCCGTACTATGATTATTGGCTCAGAGAGTTTGGTAGTGCTACCTCCGGAACTGCTATTTTTGAATCCTTTTGATAAAAGCAATTGGCCTCTTTCACATCTCATCATAATTCATTCCCAGTAAATATCAAAGGCTATTTTGCTGTTATAATATTCAATTCATAGACGTTCTTTCTTTTTCATCATGGAACAAGTCCGTCCCTTTGCCATGACTGGTTTTGCTTGGCTTGCCTGGTTTCAGGCCTCTTTCACACATCAGCACATCATGACTACAAGCACCTCACTTTCAATTCCAGGAGTGATCCCTGGAGGCTCCAATCTAAAGTTTTGCGACGAGTCTCGTGCTACGGATCTGTTCAATATTACTCGGCTAGAGGTTCACCCCACACCTCCGCTCGTGTAAGAACTACCTTCCAGGTTTTTGGTATGATTCTAATAGTGCGATGATAGAGAAGAAGATATCGACATCTACATTTACGGCGAGCTTTCACACTAAAAACTATAAGCCAAGTACTAACTAGCCTTAGGAATGTTTCTTTCGGACATCTCAGACGATCCGATCTGGAATTGGTATGTCCGAGACACCGAGAACCTTTATCCAGGGGATAACGGAACTATGGCATTCTGTGATGCTATGGAAGAAATTGAGCAGCCGGGTCGAAGAGGATGTCCTCCTAAGAAGGGATTCGCCATAATCAGCATCCATACCTTTGTCCCCTGGATTGTAGGCACTGTACGTCAAATAGATTCTGCTTTCCCTTTGTGCAAAAAGGGTCTAACGGATCAGGGAAATATCACTGTGAAGTTCGATGCGAAGACAAAGGAGGGAGGGAGAATCTATTGCCTAGATGGAGATTTTGAGCTTGATTACCCACATGACACTAGAGTTCGGAGATAGAGTGATAGGGGTTTGAAGAGCACGGAGGTTTTAGATGGCGAAAACGAGTCAGTCTAGGACAATACTCGCTACGTTACCCAGGCACAAGGATATTGCTATTCGATGGTGTCCGTGGAACCACGGAAAGGCGCCGATCTGGATCTTCCTAGATTATCAGTCAAGTTCAGTTGGACATACCAACTCACATTCTGAGTTACCTGAGAGGAGGAATCTTGGGGATGTTAAGTGAGCGCAGCTATTAAAATAGAACGATTACCATGAATATAGATATCCAGATCCTCTTCGCTAAAAAGCTTGTTTGCTCCAAGATGAGACAAGCAACCAATATATTAAGGAATAGTCACTTCTTACACAAGTGGAGGTGTTGGATGGACTCCAAGTCTGTCAATTTGGAATAGATCAGTGTCGCGGGATTCGAGACAGAATTTTAGATTCAACTCTCTAGGGATCATGCCCGGAATTGATAACGAAGACGCCGGAATCATAGGATGCTGGACTGGCAATGCAAATCAGAAAATGGCAAGCCAAGATAGACTGCTCATGAAAGGGCTGTAAATGCTCCATTATCTCCATATTTTCAGCAAATTTGATAATAGCAATCAAGCCATTGCTGCAAGGTACAGAATTGAAGTTGGGGTGAGTTGAGAAAAACTTTCTCTTTAGAAATGCAAACCATTTTCAAACGAGATGTCGAGGCGAATATTCGAAGTAACGTCTGCTATATTAAGCCAAGATCATTAGCGCCAAAGTACTCTGTACTGACCCAGAGCCATATCGCTACTAGATCGACTGTAGCGTTTGGCCTAGATAGTAATGTCCCTACCGTAACCGCAGGGTGGGGAGAGGCGATGACCCAAGCGAATCTAATCCAATCGGGCCACTTACCTTGAGCCGTGGAACCCATTTTTAAAGTCCGAATGTTGGGCGGGACAGGAGCTAGGGCCTACCAGTATGTCATATATTGCGGCGCTGCTGCCAAGTGCTGTCGAGCGCTAACGAAAACTAAAAAATCTTGCGGCTATTTGCATTCGTCGATTGGACGGGGCACCTGATAAAAGAGTGATTGCATGCATGTATTAGATACTATTGGTACATTTGGTAACGAAATGCCGTTCGAACCGAGGTTTATCTGCTCGATCCTACCTCTGAGATGGACGCTGAGGGGTTGGCAGGCGCAGTTACCTGCTCGATGTCTGTATCCCTGCCGTAGGGACAGCAAGACCACTAAGCATCTCATCGAAATCAACAAGATTTATCTCAGTGTATCGTGGCCATGTGGTTTGTACTAGTGTCGGATATCACCATTCCGACACTAGGCTGCGGCTGAGACTGGCCTCGCCATCCAGGGTCATTTGTGAATTCATACTATGTGTGGCTTACAACTCATCCAGATGACTTACAGAACGCCATTGTACCATCGACCATGGTTCTAGGCGCATTATCTCTATTTTGGAGCGGTGCTGGTATCTTTACCAGTTGAATCAGTGATTAGAATAACTCTTGACATACCATGACTGAGACCAGATATCGGTGGCCTTTTCTCTGCGGCCCATGATAATGGTGTGGGATCTTGAGCATCTCTGTAGTCGGCTTCAGCTCCGTTGTTAAGCAGCTGCTTGCTACTTCCAGATGGCCTTTCTCAAACGTGTAAGAAAATACAGACTTTTCTACTTGATTGATCATAGTCAAGTGACGTAAATATATTGTTGATAAGCAGCGAGATAACCATTACACGTGGAGTGTATTGGCCAAGAGATTGGGCGATCGGCGAGCGTAATCACACTTCCTTGGTTACGCCTCAGCCAATGATCAGACCTGTAGGCGACGAGAGCGATCCGCTGCTGGCCGCTTTCCTGGTCCTCGATAGCACAGCATGGATGCAGATGCTCAGGTCATCTAAGTGTCGACTGCGAGCTTGCCACCACAACACTCATACGAACCGTGCAATATGCAATCGAACAATCCACCCCATTGGCACGTCCGAGCAAATAGAGCGACCCTGATTTCACACCAGAGTGTAAAGAGGCGGTACGAACGTGCCGTTGCCTACGGCGCCAGGTCTCTAATACTCACAATCCGTGGATATGGCGCGCCTACCTACGAGCCCGCAACCATAAGAAGCGAGTGGTTAGCGAGTAATTCGTCAGTTGACCACATGTATCGGTCTACTTCTGACATCGAAGTAATTCGCCTGTCCTAAATATACATTTTCATTCAAGAACCCGGCTGCTAGAGATAATAGTTAAAAGTCTGCAGGCGAGAAGTATACAAGAATTGGTGTTCGAATGATAAATTTGTGAGTCTCATTGTTTATTCGAAAACGATGGTGGTCCCGCTTGAGGCTGTGCCTTTACATGGACGTTCAAAAACAGGAGATGAGGGAACAAGTGAAAAAGCAGCTTGTATGATTCTTATAAAAGCAGTGTCGTTTATCTAAAACGTAAGAGAAAAAAAATTCCTCACAAGTCCCAGAGATGTCGATTTAGCATGAGTTTTCAGCGTCACTGAGCGCCGAAACCTGCTAAGACTGCATTTTAAACCCTGCTAAACTGCAGCCTACAGATCCTGTAACAAAGTACATCTACTTGTGTAACCTCTCACTGCCCATAACCTCAATCCAAATGTACCGCCACCCTCGAACGTGAAGCTTTCTGCCCCTCCTCCTCCCACTGCTACATAGGCTGTAGCTTGCGCGCCACCTCCTTCGCCAATAATATTCTCGCAAAATTGATCACTGAAGAAGGTAACTTCGTAATTTACTTCGGGAGAGTCGACTTCAAGACTCGTTTCGTTGAGTGGCACAGCGAAGCTTGATACGGCCAGTGCTAGCATTATAGTAGTAATTCTTGACAACACCATGATTGACTAGTTCGTCCAAGAGAGGTTTCAGAGTGTGAAATTGGTCGTTATTGAATGGCACTTCTATTGTTGTTTCGTTCTGGTCAGGCTATAATGAAAAGGTGTCAATTCGAGAAGTATTGAGTATGAATAATGACTTGCGATACTCACTTCCTCATTCAGTTCAGTAGATTGATTCTGTAAAGGATCAAATGAAGACATTTTGAGAGGTATACACACAATATGTACATAAGTATATTCTGTGACTATTTTCTAAGAGGAAATGATGAATAGTTTACCAACTATGTTAACTATGAACGAACTTCCGACGTAATTAACTAACTAACTAACTAAGTAGTTAGTTAAACGAACCGCCTGAGCTTAATTGAATACCGTAACAGGGTGTCAGCTTTGGCCACTTGAGATCAATCATTGACCACATACACTGCCCATGACAGGACTTCGCCTACTCTGATACTTATTCTGATACTTATTCTGACGCTCATTCTGGAAGCGCGACTCAACCTACTGGTGAATCTGTTACGTTGTGGTTAATACCAATGTCATTTTATTTCACACTCTGCTCGCATGAAAAGCTGCCCAAAGATCTAGCTATGGTGGTCGGGCGCCAACATCGGTCAATACATGCCTATGGTCCGGAGAGGGGTAAAAATGCAGCATCGTTATTGGATCTATTTGAATACATATAGATAACGACGTGTCAATGTAAAAGACCATTGCCGAAATAATGATGAACCGCCTCTTTACACTCTGGTGTGAAATCAGGGTTGCTCTATTTGCTCGGACGTGCCAATGGGGTGGATTGGATAACCGGTTCCATTTGTGATTTCTAGCTACAAGGACTAAGGTCAAAATGAACTATTAGAAGAATCTAGAACTTTCCCATCAGTATCTAGGAAAAGTACCGATGATCAGACTGAGAATCGAAGACAGTCTGATTTCCAGATTCCTCACACTAAGTACTTTTCTTACCGTAGTTTTATATCTCTCATCAGTAAATAAGTAACTCCCCATCAGTATATGCAGTGTAATAGAAGTGCAAATTCATGATAATACCAGCTTGCTAAGAAAGTGTTCATAGGAACCACTCTGGAGAAAATAGAATGTCGACGCGCATGTTCACTCAGATCGTGGAAATTCTCGTGGAGCATGCGCTCCTAGATGGCATGCATAACAAATTGAATTTGTGCGCGATAGCTAGTGAGCCGTGCATGCATGCATGTGAAGACAGGCAATATCAGTATATGAGCAGGGTTTACTTCGACTAGGATGGCTGGGGCTGGTTCGCTTGGGAATTTGACAGGATCACTTTACGGGACCGCTACCCATGCCGCCAGCACCCACCTCACCCGCCAACGAGTGGTTGCCGGCTTGGCGGCACGGGTATCCCGAATACGGTGAGGGCAGCTCATATATCCACTCACCTACTCTCATTGGATAGCGAGCTTTCCTCGATATACTACTAGCGTTAGAAGCTAATGCGTGTTGCGCCCTTGAAGCCAACCGAGAACCTTGTTCCTGCAGGGTCCGGATGGGGATGTTCAAGTTTAAGCCAATAGGGTTAAAGGCCTATTCGAATTTCTCAAACTTCTTGCCCGTAAGCCAGAAGTGGAGGTGGCCTGCACCTTTTGTTGGTCCACTTTCCACTACAACTGGGATAGTCTGCGCTGCGTTGATTGACTGGAACCTCTGTTGAAAGTTGCTTATATACATTGGGTTACGTTCGGTTACCTAGTGTGCTTCACTGACCATTTCCAAAACTTTTTAGCTGGTCCGTGCTCGCCCTCCGGTTCACTGTCGCCCACACCATAGTTATTGAGGTGATGCTGATTGTGTGAGCGCCGATGATGTGGAGCCAATTGGCTGTAGCCCTGCGCCCCCACAGCGGCTGCTCAGAGTCATGTGCCCGTGTCTATATCGTTAGATAGGAACAACCTGCGTACTAGTACATAGTAGACCTACATTGAAATAATAATCAATTGATTAATCAATCAAAAGGTTACGGGTCGGCTGACCAACCTCAAGTCTCAGATGGCCAGCTTACGTAATCTGCCACTTCATGAACCGTATGGAAGTTGGTCGGGGAGAGGTTGATCCAAGATAGATAAGACCTAAAGGCCTCATCCTTGAAGTATCTTATCGTTCTGAAGAGATAGGTAAGGTGTCACAAGTCTCAACTTCCTCGTATAAGAGCCTTCGTCACCAAAAATTACAATAAACAGAAAGCAGCCCTTACGAAGATGGTCCAACTCGATTCCACTCCAGCACTTGTAGTGGTCGACATGCAAAATGGCTTCTGCCACGAACAAGGTAGCTTCGCAAAGCTGGGCGCGCAAAGCGAACCAGCAACGATTGTTCCACATATCAATGAGCTGCGCTCCGCTTTCCGCGCCGCTAATATGCCGATCCTCTTCTTGAGGACAGGATACAACGCCGACTACTCTGACAGGCGCCGCCGCGACCGTCGGGATCGGCTCGAACAATTACAAGGTCTTTTACGAGGGTCTTGGGACGCCGATATCCTCGACGAGCTCACGCCCCAGCCCGGCGAAAAAGTTGTCGAGAAAACGAGAAATTCTGGTTTCTTTCGTACGTCGCTGGAAGATACCTTAAAGGAGCGCGGAGTCAACCATTTGATTCTCACAGGAGTGGGGACGGATGTATGTGTCGAGTCGACGGCAAGAGATGCCTATCAATTGGACTTCGCCGTTACTACTGTAAGTGATGCAACTGGGACATGCAATACGCCAGACCATTTAGCCGCTCTACACGCCCTACGATCGTTCGGCGGCACGGCGTCAACGGCAGAAGTGATTGAAGCTTTGCAAAAGTTACAAGACTTGCACAATCAAAGAATGTCATAGATGTTGGGAAAGACTAGCTGTGTTTCAATGTCAAATCGCGCTGTCAATTCCGCTCAGTCTGTTCTCCCAGTAGCGCCTCGGATGAAGATGTTACACGCAGCTTGCAGGGTGCATCTAGGGAAAAGTTCTATGAGCAATAAACGCTAAGTGTATTGAGAATCGTCTAGCTGTTGACCGCTCCAACATGATTTCATGATGATATTAAGGAATGTTCAACAATTGTCGTTAGCTAGCGCAGAGAGGGCGGATGTGAAAGGAGACTGAAATGCATTTTATATACTTCTTAGGCTTTGTGTTTCAGAATGTAGCCAAAGGCAAAACCTACTCTCTGTCTTGAGTAAGCAAACATGAATATGCTCAATATTCCTATTCATATTATTCAGAATCGCGGACATCTTGACATCCGGGGTTACCAAGTCGATGCGTCCGGAAAAATGCTCCAGAACGCGATCTCACATTTGGTATTAGCATTGCAATAATTGCCTTCCGTATCCTCCTCATATTCGTCGCAACTAATGCGAATGCGTCCCTTGCTATGACTTTCGAGAGTGGCTGGACAATTTCCCTACATATATCGCAATTACTATTCCCTGGGCTCCTTGTGCTAGTTACTGTTTTATATAAAGCATTTATATACGATAGTTTAATACTATATCTTCTTGCCCTTTACTTGTTGCCTTTTGTATACGCAATATACGCATTTACATTTTCTTGGTAAGGTGAGTCCTGTGGGCAATGTAGCCATTCATCTATGTCACTTGACTTAGCTTTAGCTGCTCCTAAGTCTTTGAAACATGCCGTTTCTCTTTAGCGATCTGTTCAACTCGACCCCAGTCTCGGCAAACTCTAACATGCGAAAGAAGGAGTCGTCAGTGCAACTTCATTAAGTAGTCAGGGACAGGAGCTCTGCGAACTTACTGCTGACAAGTTAGCACATATCTCCCTCGTATGAATAGAACTGTAAAGCGCTACTGACCCGCATCTGTCCGGCTTCTGCTACAGCTGTGTTATTAAACAACAGGTTGTCGGCGACGGATCGAGGCGTCATGTCGGCTGTGCAAAGACCGTCCTCCCAGAGGACTACGAGGGAGTGAAGTGTATGATCACTAAGCGGTTCATCGCCGGAAAGCTTGAGTAGAGTCTGATAGATATTTTGCTATAGAGCATTAGCTGCCAGTGATATTGATTAGCAGCTTCCAGATCACTCACCACACTATGCAAGCTATGATAACCAGACAGAGCGTATATTTACTTCGTTGAGTCCCATGGGAACCGTCGCGAAGGCAATAGTCCTGTAGGCGGAAGCGCTACTATCGAACTGTCTTAATTCTATTCACCGATTTCTTCCTCCACGGTCTGGAGAATTGCAGCGGCGTCATAAAGTCTCTCAGGAAAAACTGGTTTGTTGATGGTCTTGATCGATTCACGATAAATCGCTTGGTGACCATCGACATGTAGAGGACCTTCCATCGTCAGCTTGACGTATACTGAAACCTCTATCTATCAAGCCTACGAACCTATGACTTGATTGATCCAAGGGCTGTTCAAGCCGATCAAGAGCGCTTCAAAGACGTTTACCAGGCTGAAGAAAAGAATAAGGCAAATGAGCATATTTGACCGTGGATTTATCTCAGTCAAGAACCCGGAAGCGTATGGCCTCCGCCCGGGGATCGAAACGGACTCTGGAGTGGATCGCTACGCAGTGAGCTTGTTCCACCAACTACATTGCTTGGTAAGCCAATATAATAGAGTACGTTGTATCTTTGTGTGTCAAATATCTGACCGATCCATAGGGAATGATACGGAAAACTTTCTTTGAACTCCTTTCCAGCAAGCCTCAACAATGGCAAACAGATTCCGGACTGGAAACGCCGCTAAACTTGACATTTGTTTATCATGAGATGGGCCATGTTAACCACTGTTATGACTATCTCCGACAAGCTATCATGTGCTCCGGAGATATGACGTTAGAGTGGGCGATTGAGGAAAGAGATGGAACTAGACGAGAAGTCGATGGCTCGGGCATTCCACATCGTCAGTGGAAAGACTGGGCCATGCTTTGGGACTACATGGTTGAGCATCAAGCGCCAAACAACAAAACGAATATCGCTTGATTCGGATATCAAGTTTCACAATGGTGAGATGTGAATTGAATCTGAATGTTGTAGTCGGTGGTGTACAGTAATTGTGAAACGATCAAGTTCAGATGAAGACTATGTGTATGACTTGCAGTAGAAATACTATTTTTCCCTTCTCTGTAGACTCTTTTGTGCCCATTTTTTTTAAAAAAAAAGTACAGATAAGTTTCATATAGATCAAGTTGATTTTTAAATCATCCCTCAACCAACTTTTGATCCTACTACCCTCTTGCGAGCCAAACCCCTATACTCGACACAGCGAAAATCCCTGCAGCAACAAGAAACGGCAATCCAGCCCCAACGCCTACCAAGTCCAGTCCAGCAGAGAAAGTGAATGCAAGCAGAGGCGCCTCGGCCAATCCACCCACGGAGCTCACCAGAGATATGGTACTGTACAGAACAGCAATTTGCGCTCTCTCGACACGATATGTTAGCCATAACTGTACGGACTGGTCAAACCCCCAGCCTAGTGTATAGACTACGATACCTGGTGTATAAAAGTGATGAGTATGGTCTCTAAATGAAAATGTGATAGTATAGCGTACTTACCAATAACAATCCAGTTTAATGATTGACTCAGTCCAATGAGCATAAGTCCAGCGACAAGTAAAATACTACTCCCTTTAGCGACAAGAAGATCCGCTTCTGGAAGACCTATTTCCAACAGCGCGGCCAGTGAACGACTGAGATTTGGAAGGATAAGTGCGAATAGGACGATATTGACGGCTGGGCGGATCGAAACGACAATGCTGACCTTTAACGTAGATTTAGAACACGTTAACATAACTCAATGGACATGACGCTAAGCAGAAGGAAATGGTCTCAAAGGATGAAAGGTAACCTACAGCAGCGATAGTCCAATTCAGCTTCTTCGAGGCATATTGCAGGAGCAAGGATACCACTTGACGGAGCAACCGAGACGTCAAAAAGGCCGGAAGGCCAAGGAGGATAGCCTTGTCAGTTGATAGGAGTCGAACTGGTCGGACAAGGCGATCTCGGATGTGATGCAGTCGATCTCTTAAAGTTGGCTCATTGGGACTGGCTGCTGGCTGGATAGAGCGAGTGGAAATCTCTGTGGGCTCTTGAGTCCCGGAGGTACGAGTCATAGTCTCGGGAGTAACCGCAAGAATAAACAGACCAGAGAATTCGAGTGCGGTCGACGTGATCATGGCTACATGCAGAGTCGTTTTTGTCATTATGAGTGCTCCTAAGGGAATGGCTATCAGCTCCGAAACTAAGCACATGGTGCTTGTATAGAAAAATACTGCTGTTCTATGATCGACTCAAAAGCCAAATCAGCAATTCAACCTCAGCAGAAATATGGGAGGATTAATACCGTTTATCAGCCGGTGCACAATCTGATAAAGCTGCCATTATCACTGCATTTAGCACAGTATCTCCACCCCCAAGCAACAGAAAAAGCGAAGAGACTAGGGGGGCTTCTGGCTCAAAGACGTTGTAAAAGAAGCCTGTATAGACATTACGAGGTGGTTAGTATTAATCAACTTTAGATTAATTGGAAACGTACACGCCAATATTATCCACAATTTAGAAGTTGTGATGCTAATCGAACTTAAAGCCGCAACCAGTCGCCGGCCTTTGATATCAGCAAAAACGCCAAAAGGCAGAGCGACAAGAATGCCAGTAATGCTATTGAGGATGCTCAGATAGGCCCTTAGCATGGCTAGTTGGGATTGCACGGCGTCGATTTTGCACAGTTCCTCTGGAACATTGCCATATTCATCCACGTTATGCGGGTCGTGGCCGAAGTAGTATCTGCGGCAGACTGCCAGCTCGACAAGACGTAATTCGGGAGCAAGTCTCAGTCCGCTACCAAAATTGCCGACCAAAATAAAGAAAGCGTACACGTATACCACCCTCCATTGCTTCCAGTGGCTTAACTCGCCTGCTTGATCTTGAGGTGGTGGTAGCAACGGTGTAGTTTCAGATAATACCATGACGTTCGACGAGGGCCTGCAGCTTCAGACTGGTAGGATACCGGTATAACCAGGGCGTCCGACGTGATTCCTATGTCACGGAACCAGGATAGCGCTATGCACAGCAGATCACATGACTACAACAAAAAATGGGATTTTGAAATTGTATACAAAGTCTTTCTTTTTTTTTTTTTCCTATCCATGTTTTAACTCGAAACTATGTACGAGAGAAAGCACAAGCACTCCATGTCTTTAGAAAACAGCCATTGTAAGCAGGAGGTAATCTTCAGCAATCCATCCCGAGAGTTTCTCGTAGTACCAATCAGTTACACTCAAATTTGTCTTATTCTTTATTTATCGGTTCATTTGTAGTAGCGATAAAGAACGACACAATACCCCAAACTGCTCAATCCATCGGACTATTGTGGATAGCTTCAATACCTTGGGCGGCTTTTAAGTACTCTCTTCTCCTAGGGTCATCGTTGGACTGACAATTGGCTCTTGCTTCGGACCCAAAGGAATGATCACAATTCGAACTCGCTAGTTGGCCTTGTATTTCGTTGTCTGAGAGCATTCTTGTTCTTTGAAAATAGAGAGCTCCGGCCGGAAAGTGTGAATCTTGTCGTCGGGCCACGTCCGAATCATGCTCCACCATGGGCGAGTTATACCTATGGCATATCGACGCGGATTGAAGAATGTTTCATTCCATTGATTGATTCTGTGTGGAACTAATTTCTCACACTCTTCCTTTCCGTAGGTCTTCTTGACTTCGGTATGGAAACGGCAATTGCGCCGAACCCATAGCCTTGGTCAAATTTCTGATCTCCTAGTTCACCCTCTTCCTCTAGCCGCTAACACGGCCGGAATAACACCCCCTATTGCCATGGTACCAGCACCTACACCAATCACAGCCCACCAATGGGAAGGCGAAAGTTTTGAGCTCTCTGTGATTTCGTGTGTAATGTGACAGGGCTGAGCGCGCGACTCCGTCCTAGAGCCGCAACACGTGGCAGATGAGGCTATTCCCGCATAGGGCTGAAGCCCTACGGCGGTACTGAATCAGGACAGTTAACAAAGCAGTACTCGATTCGGCGAAGCGCCGCGCACAAAGGAGCATATAATCTCTGTAGCAAGGTGGAAGGCTCTTCTCTTCTTCCTTTCCCCTCTCATACTGAATATTCTCGTGTATGCGCACCTCCATGTACGTAGCTAGGTGAATACAGCGAGCTTGGCCACTCTCACATGTAAATCGTGACCACTCTTCCTTAAGATCCCATATTCTGACAAAACGGATGGATACTCGAAACCTGAAATAAGGTGAGCAGATTTGGATGGGATCTGGAGATCGCGGGACAAAGAGTGTTCGAAAGCGGAACCAGGTTGTGAGCCATCTTTGTATGTGGACAAGAGGGCGGTGGTTTCGGAGTTGGCAGGGTTAGAGTCGGTGTCTGTGCCGGTTGCATTCGTTGTGGTGTGGGAACGAAGAAACGGGGGATGTGACATATTGACAGATTTTGAGCGCGACATTGTCGTCGAGGCCACATACTGTATATATAAAAGTCTGATACTGGTCCGATAACTGTATTTGGTCGGTGGCTGGACTCACTTGTACATTATAAATCATTTATGCGGTTTCGAGATTAGAGCCAAATCGGCGGAAAGCCACACGATGCTTTTGTGATAGGAGGGAGAAGGATTATGCAGACCATATTGCGTACTATTAGTTACTTTTTGCTGAGCGCTTGAAGCTTGGGTTCCATAAAGAGGTTCCACACCGAATGATATTGTTGCGGTTTCGTACCAGAGAGTTTTGCACGCGCAGAGACTGAGGAGACTTTCAATCATTTTGTACACATAGGGTGGTCTTCTAAGCTTACCAACGATCCTTAAACCGTAGTATGAATGAGGCAATACGACGAACCTAGATTGCCGCTCACATTTTTTGCGTGATAAAACTTTCTGGGAAATAGAGGACGGTCTTCTTGATTCTGGGTGTTCAGAGTCGCCTAAAAATACTCGCCGGATGCCTTTACAATTGTAGATCTTACTACAACCATCGAGGCTATCTCCTCACGTTTCGAACTCATCTTCAAGACGCAGCAGAGTGCAGAGGAAGTATTGCATAATCTACTTATGTCACATACAAACTCTGATGGTTACTCTCAGATCACAACCACTTCTTGAGCCCCAAGATCTCGCTAGTAAGTTGAGCTCAAGAATTCATTCAACTGCAGCACAAATGATCATTCAAATGATATTGCCACCAAACGACTTGAAGTATGCAGGCAGAAAATGATCAATCGTTGCTAGCAAGCCTCATATAAAGAACGAAATATTGAGGCCTTGGTAAGAAGCGCGGCAGGGGAATCGAATTCGGCAAGTTTACCTCCATCTAAAACAAGGACTTTGTCATAATCAACAACACTTCGTAGCCTATGCGCTATCATGATAACGGTATGACTATGGAAGCGTTCGCGAAGGAGTCGCTGAATCAGCTCGTCGGTATCTGTGTCAACACTGCTAGTTGGCTCGTCGAGTATTAGGATTGATCCATCCTGCAACATTGCTCTCGCGAAGCTGAAGAGCTGGAGTTGTCCGTGCGAGAATAGTCCACTGTCCATGTTGGCATCTAGGCCCCCGTTGGTACTGATCTCCTTCCATAGCCCGACCTGTTCAAGAGCAGCAATGATCTGCTCGTCTGAAGCCTGACCGAACGGGTCTGCATTTATGCGCACCGTTCCCGGAAGCGAGACGACATCTTGCGACAAGGTCACGAATTTAGATCGAATAAGGTCTCGGGGCACCGTGGAGATATCAATGCCATCAATCACAATAGTACCTTCAGTGAGATCAATCATTCTTAGAAGAGCGAGTAGTAGGGAGCTCTTGCCGCTTCCAGTTCTTCCACAAACTGCAATTTTCTGTCCATGCGTAACTGATAGAGTGATATTGGAGAGGACTGGGTTAGTATTTGAGCTGTATGATGCGGATATATTGGTGATCTCCAAGTCACCTCTCAGCGGCCATTCAGGTGGCGGAGTTCGATCCTCCCCAGCTAAATTCTCAGATTTCGTGTTCTCTGTGAATTCTTTAATTCTACTAACGGCGCCAAGCGAAGTTTCTAGAAGTGTCCAGAACTCGATCAAGTTGGTGAGTGTGGTGTTCAGATTCATGATATTTACCATCGCAACACCCAAAAATCCAGGATTGACTCGGGAACGTAGTATCACCGCAAGAGACATGAGGAGGACTGCGACTACGGCGACGATCATGTCCAGAACAAGTGTAAGCCATCTCTGAACACATAAAAGTAGGTAAAATGGTTTCTGAGACGTGTCAAGGAGTTGGGTGTTTACGGCGAGCGCAGCATCGGACCAGCCGAACGCTCGTAGGGTCGCCAATCCGGACAGGGACTCGATAAAGTGAGAGTACAGTGGTGCCTTGGTTTCAATACTGGTGGAATTTATCAGTTGTCATGAAAGATATCTCACAGGGCATCACATACTCCAGCAATCTCAGTTGCCGTGAGGTCCTCAAATAGAATTTCTGGACTCCATATACGAGCCCAACGAGAAACGACAGAGGTATAATCATGTACCAGACTGCAACCGAGGTGAGGATGGCACTCCAAACAGTATTGATAAGCTCTATGGCAACAGTTAACATTTTTCCCAGAATCATTATCATGAGATCCATACGGAAAGAAACAGATATCATCGCGTTCGGCAATGTCATGTCAAGAAGCCGCATGTCTTGGCTGAAGCTGTTCACAGACATTAGATCTAACAGATCTCGTCATGTAGAATGATAGTGAGAATAGTAACGAACTGGTTAATGATTATTCCGATGTCGGTTTGTGTGAAATATGAGATTGGAGCACTATCGTTATCATCAGCAAGTGCACTGAGTGATCGGTATCACTGATTACTTACCTCATTGAAATTTTCAGGATTAACCCATGAAGATGTAGTGAAGATCGAGGGACAATAAAAACCATAAAGTGACTAAGCCGATCAGCTACAGTATGAAGAAGCCATAATTTGATCAATAGAGATATGGCGCTATTACTTACAAGCAGGCAATGATAAGCGCTAGAGCATTGCACAGCATAAAGACTCCATATATTGAAAGCCAGTAGTCTAATCGCGAAGTTGCATCTCCTGATTGAGAAAACTTACTAAGCCATATGGCTATTGTGCTTGATTAGCTAGAGTTGATAAGACACAGGAAGCAGACTTACTTTGTAGGCCAGCAAATGTGCCACAGCAGATGACACAAGTCCCGTACAGGGCTAGTCTTAACCAGCCCATTGCTGCGCCATAAAACTGATAAACGCTCCAATCGCCTTCCTGGCGTCGAGTGTCTTTATTGACTGGCGTGATTTCCAAAGCCATCGGCGATATGAAGCCTGCTGGTGCTGGCGGCGGATTCTCATCTTTTGTGTTGCTTATTGCACGCAAGTACCTTTCACTTGAACGCAGTTGCTCAAATGTTCCTTGCTCAGAGATGCAGCCACTTGAATCAAAAACTATGATATGATCTGCGAGTGACAGGCGGTTCACTGCTTCTATTAGCAAATTATAGAGTACGAGCCATGATGTACTAACCTGAGTGCGTTGCTAAAATGATAGAAGTTCCTGATGTGCGTAGCAGACCCTCCCGACTGAGTAACCGCGTGCAGACCTTTTCCTCGGTCAATGCATCAAGTCCACTTAGAACGTCGTCGAATATTGCAAGTTGTTTTCTGGCATAGCTGGCTCGGGCCATTGACTATATTCGCATTAGCTGATTCTCTATGGACATAGTTCACGGGTAAATTACCACTCGTTGTCTCTGTCCTCCGCTAAGCTTCATACCCTTACTTCCGGCAGTAGTTTTATCACCGTCAGGCAGCTGCTGAAAGTCTGTATCTAGTGCACAAGCGTGGATAACTGAATTGTACCAAACTTCGTCAAACTCCAGAGGACCGACTATATTTTCTCGAATGGTTCCATTTCCGATCCAAGGAACTTGATCACAGAAGGCGAATTCTCGAGTCGACAGTTGCATAGACCCCTTGAAGCTTGGGGTTTCACCCAGAAGTCCTTTCAAAAATGTGGACTTGCCACAGCCCACAGGACCGACCACCATTGTCAACGACGGTCCAGGAAGGTGGAGATTGACTCCTTGAACAGCGGCCGGACGATTTTCATGCCAGCCAAAAGCGCCGTCTTGGATACTCAAGATTTGCTTGTCAATACAAAACCCCATGTGTGACTCATGCGCTGGTTTCCGGAGTGGCTGTAATTCTAACAACTCACTGTTTGTGCAGGGATCTCTAAGATGGTTCTTACTTTGGATTTGGTCAATCGGTGTAATCAATTTCCGTAAATCACGTCGAGGTTCCTTTTGTAAGTATTCTTGGATTCGCTGGAAACAACCTAGCGATGAGTAGAATTGTGGAATAGCATATATCATATTGGCAATAGGGGACGTGATCAAGCTGAGAATCGACAGTGATGAAAACGCCTGGGCCACGTTTATGCTCCTCTTCCCGGAAAGCGCAAACGCAGCAAACGTGATGAAAGGAATGATGATATTCGGGAGATTCGCTATGAAATTAGTATCACGTACACTTTTTGGCGGCCTGGTAGATTTGATGGCTTACTCAAGCAGGTGTTCGTTACAGAGAGTTTTCTGTAACCTTTTGAAAGATCGACTTCGGCTACCCGTGTCGCTTGGACAACACGAGAAAGCATCTTTGACAATCCTAGCATTTTAATAGCTTTGATTGAACCGAAAAGCTCTGTGGTCAAATTGACTCTTTTTTCAGTGGCTTCCATCCATGATTTTTGACGCCTTGCGACGTATCGTCCAACGCAAAAGGACGATATACTTGCCACTGTGTAATAAATAGCGACGTTAGATCGCTTGCAACCATTAATTACGAATTCAAGACCACTCACCGAGGGATATAAGCACTGGGTAGACACAAACGATACCAACTTGCTTCTCTAGTAACCATACAGCTATTAAAGCTTGTATCAGATTTGCCCATATCTCATTCACGAAGCTCCATGTTTCAGCAATTCTTTCCACGTCCGTGCTCATTAGCGTCAATGCTGCAGATTCTGAAGTTTTGCCAATTTTTGACTCCAACATGGTCCTGAAGATGATACCAACGAGTCCGCCACGTATCATTGCTACCAGCCGAAATGTCAAATGCTGATACCAACCGGTAAATATCTAAATTGAGACTTAGCTTTGAAGTTCGTGAAATATCTACCAGGGTTTCTATACCGCGATGCCGAGATATACCAAGCCGTACGCAGCTATGAGGCCGTATCCAGTAGTATTTGACGATGTGACTGTAGTATTGGTGGTGAAATTGATGGCGTCTTGAATCAGAAAAGGCTGTGCAAGCTTTAACGCAACCACACAGATTCGTGGTATTACCGTACCGAGAAAGGGCCGCTTGAAACTCAGAACCACGGCCTTTGCAAAAGCGTTCTTGCCTCGCTGATTATCTGTCACATTTTCCATTAGCATCGACGATTTAAGCTTAAAGTGAGTAGGACGAAGGTGCCGTACTTGCTTGCCATCCTCGCCGGAGATTTTCGACCACTTCTATGGAGGATAGGTTTTCAGAAATTGGGAAGAGATTTTCAGCAGAAAGGACACTGACATATCCTTTGAGCAGCAGTGGATTCAGCCAACAGAATAAGGCGCGATTGAAAAGACCGCTCGTGGACTCTGTTGAGACATGTTTATACGCCGATGAAAGAATTTTTCTCTTCTCGATGGATTCAATAACTAGCATAGCAAGCTTGAGACTCACAATTGCAGTGAGAATAGCAGCTGTAGAGTCCCGTTGCCGCATCAGCCAATGAGTTCTTGCGCGTGCAATGTCGAATAGCAATGTGATCAGTATATATAAAGAAACCAGGAAAGAAGGTCTAATTGATCTTTTATGCTCGAAGTGAGACACCAAGCCAATCACCAAAGCGGAAGTCAAACCCAATGCTGCAGAGGCGATGCAAATCGAAGCAGCGACCGTACTTTTAGAAAGGCACCACAGACAGAGGAGTGCTAGCTGTAAGCTTGCGTATACGGCAGTAGAAACCTGTCTCGTTTTAGCACGTGTAGATGCCAAAGACGCGTATAGGATGTACTATACCAGCTTGAAGGCATGCAGCACAGAATTAGGTCGAAGCTTTACATCTTGGCTGTACAATTGCACCAACCTGAACGGTGCAATTATCAGTAGCAGTGCCGCCGGAGCAATCGACATCACGCTCTCCTCAAACAGGACTGCATCATATTGATTTCCGTCAGCTATCCTAAGCATGATCAACATAAAAAAAATGTCATAATATTATTCTTGCCTGTAAAGTCAAATCCGCCACGACAATTTGGCGTCCAGACTTGAGCTCCGAAAGAGGCATCATGGCAGATATCCTCGGGTATTTCCATGTTGAATTCACCGAAGTCGCAAGAAGCGTGTACCGTCAAAAGGCTTTTCAATCTGGACGAGGATGCAGTAAGCGTGCACACGTTGACCACGGTACAGTATTTTAAGTTACGAATCTCACTCTATACTTAGGTCCCGGTAATCGATGATAGCGGAAGGAGAAAATGCGGTGTTGAACAAGACTGTGGTATGGCTAAAGCGTTTTGGGTAGGAAACAGATTATTGATAATAATGCTGCCTAGCTACAGTAGCCAACTTAAGGCATTGATTGCAAGGCGCCTGTAGCAATACCGCAATTGGTTACTGCCTGGGGATAAGCAGGGGTTGTAACTTTAGGACCATTCATGCGTCTATCGCAGGAGATAACACGCATCCTGCCTAGCCATTTGCTATGGCTGCCCTTTTTTTTTCTGATTTCCGACCAGTCTGATTGATCCAGTTCCAAGTCAGGCAGCCATCTAAGACTATCTCTCTACCAGGGTACGGAGTATGCCTGGTATACCTGTGTAGACTTGCCCCACCAATTTGCAAGGTAGTGTGAGTGGCACTCCACTCTCTACGTTCTACTAGATTCTAATATGTATCTATCTAGTCGTGGAAGTCGATTGTATTTTCGATTCTGGGTGGCTTGGACTGTTCTACATGATACCAACGAGGGAGGGCTAACGTATCGGTAATTTGCTCTAAGCAGGCAAAGAAAAGAACAGGTAAAGTGTACTCCCGGCAAAGCCTTATATAACGAGGGCCGGTCGATATCCAATGACAACAGTCGAGTAGACTTATGCGCTGCAATCATCCTATCCGGGATAGCTGTAAAGTAGTCCTGTCAACCATGATTCTGTATTCTAAATTTGTTTACGAAAATTTCATCGATTATTGTGTTCCATGTTTATAACAAAATACAGCCTTATGTGGTTAGAAGGCGTCGGACCACACTTCTGGATTGTTGACTTCTGTCGGTTCGCTAGGGATACGAGGTTGTACCCTATCGGATTGCAGCCTAAAACAGCTAGGTAGATGTAGGCATGTAGGTCTGTGCACATATCCTCTCAGTATCTGCAGTCATTTTCGAATCCATGTCATTCAAAACTGGTCAATTCATATTGCAAGAAATTCCGACTTGCTTGTCATTTTAAGAGGCTATGAAGAAAGTAGGATCCAAACTTTTATCACTGAACAAACCTCTCCTAACAACAAGCTGGTAACCTCAGGCTCTAGTGATAAGACTGTCAAGCTGTGGGATCCAGTGACTGGCACTCTGCAGCAGACACTCGAAGGCCATTCTGATTTGGTTGATGCAGTGGCGTCTCTCCCGATGGCAATCTGGTTCCCTCAGGCTCTGATGATCGGACGATCAAGTTCTGGGCTTCGGTGACTGGCAGCAAAGAGTTGCAGCAAAAATAAAGAGTACAGCCATTTCAACTGAGGCTGACAAGACTTCTGAGCCAGGCCCATATAATGTATTAAAGCTGAATTACGAGTCAAAGGCATGATACATATTACTAAGAATGAGGGGTCATGTCCCAGAAATGAATGTTATTGTGTAAGAATCCAGGATTAAGATCTAATCAGACGTCAACACAAGATAGCGAGTCATAGACAGCTTTCAAATCTATCAAAGAGCGATGTTTTCACGATCTGCTTTCAGACCCGAGAAAGATGGCCTTGTAATTATCAGCTCAAAACTTCATATGCGATGGCACATGAACAGACACTCCAGGAGCAGTGCGCTGAAGACATTTCCTTGCTATCACTTCAGCATCCTGTACCAGTTCAACCAAAACGCAACTCACTCAACGTTTTGTCAAGCTCTCAAAAGCATACGTATACACTACCTCTTGATAAGGAGCAAAGCCTTGCTGGTACACTAGCATTCATTTCAAGCATCGACGATGATCCTAATCATATTCCAGCAGTCTGTCTTTTGGAGAGGAACTTGACTCAATCCATTTGAAGATCCTTCTAACAGCCATAGTCCTTATCTCTGATAATTTTCCACAAGTCCTTTGGTTGTACTGAATGTGATAGAAAAGTCCCACAAGCTGCAGAATCATTCGGATTGCAACTGACTGGTGTATGCTTCTAACAAGGCTACTCTGACTGGTGTATCAGCCATCAGAACACGGCTGTCGCAGGTGACGATGTCTGTGCCCATTCGGAGGCGAACCGAATGCTTGCAGCATCGCGATCTAGCTCGAGCTGGTATATATCTCTCATATATCTGTTTGAGTTACACAGTGACTGCCCGCCACTTCTAGAACTCAAAGTTAGACACCCCTGATCCCCCGTTTCTTGGGGATCAGTCGTCAATATTAGGAATCTTTACCATATTGATCAGACTCACCATGTAGGGCAGTGGACGGTCCCTCTCCCAACCCTATGCTTCGTGATACGGGACCGGAGTAGACCGACAGTAAAAGACGTGGGTTGCGCGTTTTCACTTTCGTTTGTCGTAGTCGTCTCGCAACAAACACATTCGGCGTCTTGGTCCCAATATCCTGTTTGTCGTATTACTTTCGTCACTCTCTACTACCTCCGCTGCTGCCAACGTCGGCCTGATGGGCTATGGACGCACGGTTTTTGATCCCCTGTGCTGTTACTACTGTCTTTCCTCACTCGAAGGCCTTCAACTCTCCTGCACACCGCCTCAGCTCCTCAATCAAGAATGAGGCAGCGATCCCTTGTGCCATGCCACGAACCAGCCATATCTAAGCTCTCTGGCATATTGTATTGAAACCAAATGCGCCGCAGAGAATGTAAGTACAAACGCAGTGGAACAAGAAGAATCAAGGAAAGAACTTGGAAGGAGATTTGTCTTGGTGTGGAGCGCAAGAGAAGACAGCCTGATTCAAGCTGTCAGTTCCCAGTTTGGAGATTTAACAGTATTGGGGGCAGAAGGGGTTGAGCTGAGGATTTCCTGTACCACCTCGGGAGAGGGCGCGCATAGGGTTGATGTCAAGGAGCTATTGAGAGATGAAATCCGAAATGAGAGTCAACGATCTAGAAACAATGGGTCCCGAAGGAGGAAACTCTGCGTCTTAAGTTGTGGTCCTGGACAGATGGCTGACGCAGTTAGAGCTACTGTTCTTGGGAGTGTTGGGACGAAGGGATAGTCGTGAACTTGGTCGAGCTCGCGTTTTGTTGGTGATAGATATATGCTCATGTTAGTGATGATGAGAATTGACGTTGGCCACCTTCGCATCGCGAGTTAGCATATGATATATATGGTGGAAGACCCAACCAATCTAACGCGACCTTTAAGATGTCTTTCTTAATAACTAGGTACAAACAAATGATGGTTATATTTTTTGCTTAAAGGCCACCATCGATCAATTTATCGCTTTTATGCAGATTTTGATTATCAAGATTGTTACATCACCAGCGCGGCCTGGTCCCGTTGGTGCGTAAGAGCCAATGGAAACATGTAGAAGTCTGATCATCCGTTGTTGGGAGATGATCTACGAGGGCTTGCACAGAGACACCAATTACTTTAGTGCGAATCTTGAATTGTTTGCCCTCACTAGATGTGGGTAGTTGTTTCAAGAAAATGATTCTGCGTTCGCCATCGACGACGCGCTGAGGGTTGAATTTGGGGACATTGGGGATTGGGGTGCTTGTTGATGCTTTGTAAAATTTGGTTACGTCGGTGTTTGTTAGTTTGAATGCTGTTCGTTATTAGTACCTGGTGCTATTTAAGATCTTAGGATGGGTGATTCGACGCAGGGAGAATGTTTATATATGTTGGGAAGACGGCGGAGTCTGGATGAGTTCATATGATAATCGGTTAGAACAATTGTTTAAGGAGCAGATCGTAGGAGCCTCACATATAAGAAGCGCAATTCATCGGATTTGGAGCCAATGCTGTTCGCAAAGAGCAGCGTGTCACGCTTCGTTCAGGTGACAGCCCGGCGAGGATATTCAAACCCAGCTCCGGGGCCAGATATTATGAGGGTATTTTCAGGGCGAGATAGTTGAAGTTCGTAAATGGTTTAGTTGAAAGCTGTGATGGTAGGTAAGAGGTTCCCCAGATTGTTCTCCGCACTGATGTATCCATGTATTTATAGCGACGGCTCTCCGCATCAGCCAATGGGCCGAGATAATTTCGTTTCCTATGTAGCACTGCCGAAGCAAATAACAAAGGCAACATCTTCTTTGTTCTTGTAGAATACGAATCTAGTGAATACCTAGGTTGTGGGATATTACTAATTCCATGATCTCCTCTTCTAGTTGCGCTTCGGGTCCCTTCCTAGCTACGTATTTCTATTATTGAGCTTCGCCACAATGTTGGATATATACTCGGGTATTTACCGATGAACCCTTATCCGTAACCTTAAGAACACTGTCTCACACTTACTAGAGCACAGTGAAATGTGCAGGAGCCAATATGACAGGTCGATCGGAGGAGTTTAAATACAGAAAGTAACAGCTCGCTACTACATAATCAAGTTGCGCCGATAGAAGCTTCGGCAATGGGCTAGCCGATATCCGAGCATGATAGACTTATCTATCAAGATAAAGATGGCTTTGGTGTTTGGCTCTGGATATGGATATATAAATCCTATATCAGATGAGTTCGCCATGCTTGAATCAGAAATAGCATTACGATAGAACACTCTCCTTTTATTAAGTCTTATACACCATGCAGTCATTTCAAAAATGGGCCGTTGTGGCAGCATTATCTGCAATCATCCCGGTTTCTATAGCTGGGAAAGGACACGACGAAGTTCCCACAGCGGACGTGCTTAATGGTACCTACTACGGCGTTTATAGCCAGCACTATGACCAAGACTTCTTCCTAGGCATACCATTTGCCCAGCAACCCGTGGACGGTCTTCGTCTGAAAATTCCGCATTCTATCAACACCTCATGGACCGAGCCAAGAAATGCAACCGAGTACTCGCCCAGTTGTTTGGGCTATAATCAGTTAAAGGGTGCATCTGAGGCTTGCCTGACTCTCAACGTTGTTCGTCCAAGTGGAACGAAACTCAAGGATAGACTACCTGTAGCAGTATGGATCTATGGAGGAGGCTATACATCAGGAAGTTCCTCGAACCAGCAATACAACCTCTCCTTCATCGTCGATCAGTCAGTGCAAATGGGAACGCCGATGATTGCAGTTAGTCTCAACTACCGCCTTCATGCCTGGGGGTTCATGTGGAGTCAGGAAATCAAAGATGCTGGTGTGGGCAATCTGGGGTTCAGGGATCAGCGTCTTGCGTTGCACTGGATACAAGAAAGTATGTATTCTGATATCGTTAACAGATAGTTACAGAGGTTGATCTGAATAGATATCGCGGCATTCGGCGGCGACCCAAGCATGGTCACAATATGGGGCGAAAGCGCCGGTGCCAACAGCGTCGGAACCCAGCTCATTGCATACGGAGGACGCGATGATCGCTTATTCCGCGCAGCAATCAGCGAGAGCGGTGCTCCCAGTACATACGAGAGATATCAGACGCCGGCAGATTGGCAGCCGTATTACGATGCCATCGTGGAAGCAGCCGGTTGCACTTCGGCGTCTGATGCTTTGGGCTGTCTTCGAGAAGTGCCAGTCAATACCTTATATGATATCTTTAACAATGCATCGACCTTACCTGTGCACACACTCTCTGGTCTGGAAGGACCCCAATTCGTGCAGGTCATCGATGGCGATTTCATTCAGGAGAGCGCCACTGTACAGCTCCACCAGGGTAAGTTCGCCAAAGTCCCATATCTCATTGGCGGAAATGCAGATGAAGGCACAAGCTTCGCTGTTTCAGGCATCAACACCACCGAAGAGTTCAAGGAAGTGATCTCGAATTGGGGTCTGGAAAATGCTACAACCGATATTTTAGCTGCCCTGTATCCTGATATTCCCGCAATCGGCATTCCAGCGACAATGACCGGTGCGCCTCCTGCAGGCTACGGAGCAATGTACAAAAGAGTTGCAGCGTTTCAAGGCGATGTAAACATCCACGCTGCTCGAAGATTGGCCAGCCAGATGTGGCGCACGTATAACGTGCCTGCATACTCCTATCTCTTTGATGTGATCAACAACGGCGCTGGTCCGAACGTCGGCGCAAATCACGGCTTGGAGATCGCGTATGTCTTCAATAATGTTGATGGTGTGGGCTATGGTGACAGCAGAAATCCTATGCTTGGTAAACCCAAGAGTTATACGCAGCTGTCCGTCATGATATCTAGGATGTGGGTTCGCTTCGTAACAACGTTGGATCCAAACTTACCGAATGGAGAGACTTATTGGCCTGTCTATGAGTTGGAGAATCCAGAGATTATGGTCTTTGATACCAATGTCACCGACCTTTGCTATGTGGTGCCTGATCTTTATCGTGCGCAAGCCATCAAGTATATCAGTGATAGTTTGGCCTTTTTGTTTGGACACTAGGTCCGAAGCAGTCGGGTGTAAAGAACTTGTTAGTGTTTAGGGCAGTACAGGAACTTGGCTATAGCGAACAGAAGACCTTCCAACGTCCGAATTTGATATCTAGAGACTTTATATGGCAATAGGAAACACTCTAATATAATAACCTATCCAATCAATAACGATTTGGGGCACTCACCATATTCATATGAATCATATCTAAACTGATACCAATATAGTGATAAGGGTGCCTTCTGTTCGTTATAGCGCTACTGTACACAATTCTCCAAAATTCAATGATGCAATCTGAAGTAGATTATGCGTAGCTTCAACTCGAGGGTATATACTTTGCAAAACAAGTGTTTGTGCGGGGCTCATTACCATCCATCTCTTTCTTGAAGACCCAAATGTAGCGACTAACATGCTCATTTCTTGCTTTTTCTTTCAACAACAACAACAACAACAACAACAACAACAACAAACAGCGCAGCTCCATAAACGCCCCTTAATGGATTAAACAATAGCAGATATAGAAAGAAAGCCATATGTGTATGTCGGAATATCAATCTCGTGATTCGGCGCTTCTGCACCCCCGGTGCAGAACCAACGCGTACGAACGGAAGCAGGATAGCTATATCCCTAGCGCGTACGTAGCAACCTCGTATATAGCTAGCTAGACGCCCCCAATCCCCCTACGGTTTTGGGAGTTAGTCATTATAGTATATCGAACTCGTGCTTACAAGCAGGCTCATCTGGGAGGCTCGTTGGACCAGCCTTACTACCGTCTATGCTTCGTGATACGGACCGTACTTAAACCAACAGTGTAGAATGACGTGGACCCAAGCCGAGGTACGCGGGTATAGTGATCCAAAGATTCAATTATTTTTTATTCATCACCTGGATATTGTTAGTGAATTTGAATCTTCATTTCTAGGGAAGAACGGGTACTCACATTCTAAATTCGCACTCTCCCCGAGCATAACGAATCGGATCCCGCGTCTCCGAGATGTACGAAAGCTTGATGTCGAGGTCACGCTTGTTCTTGAGATTGGGCTTGTTCTCCAGAACACCACTGACAGATTCCTCTTCCTCAACAGTCAAGACATCCCACAAGTAGAAAACGGTCTGCTTCCAGTGAGTATACTTGGCGTGAAGGCCGTTAGAGAAAGTGATGGGTTTGTGGCACGCGGTGAACTGAATATCGAACCAGGCTAGAGAGGACCATGAAAGAGGCTCCTACGATCATACAGTCAAGCTGTGGAATCGCGCTACTGGTGGCCTGCTGCAAACCCTTAGAGACCACTCTAGTTCAATTGCCGTAGTACTATTTTCTCCGGACGGCAATCTAGTAGCCTCAGGTTCCTACGATCATACGGTCAAGCTATGGGATGCAGCTATTGGCACCCTGCCGCAGACCTTTGAAAGCCACTCTAGTTGGATTCACGCAGTGGCATGCTCTCCAGATAATAAGGTGGTGGCTTCAGGTTCTGGCGATATGATGATCAAACTATGGGACGTAACCACAGGCAGCTTGCAACATACCCTCAGAGACCACTTAGTTGGATTACTGCAGTATTATTCTCTCCAGATGGCAAACTGGTGGCCTCAGGTTCTAGTGGTCATATGGTCAAACTGTGGAATTCAGCAACTGGCACTCTGCGGCAGACCCTCGAAGGCCATTCTGATCAGGTTTTGGCAGTGACATTCTCCCCTGGCAGCAGACTGGTGGCCTCAGGCTCCGAAAATAACACAGTCAAGCTGTGGGATTTAACTACTGGCAGATTGCAGCACACCTTTGAAACGCATTCTGATTCGATTTGGGTAATGAGGTTCACGCCAGACGGTAAATTTCTGGAGACCGACCAAGGACGAGTTGATATTGACCCCCTTTACCTCCACAGTGTTGCAGCAACAGCAAGTAGTTTTCATAACCGAATACTAGTGAAGAATAAATTGGTGACTCGAAATGATACTAATGTCATTTGGTCGCCTGTTCTTGGTCTTCTACGACTTCCTTCCAGTACGAGTGATAGTGGAAATCACAAGCCTTAGTCGTGGAATATACACAATTATTGAACACAAGAATTAGATCTCCCAAGAACTGACTTACAGTAGCGTGTATTCGATATCAATGAGATTACGAAGATTGACCATCCCATATATACGATCTTCTAGAACACTTGAAATGAGACTACCAAGTCGTCACTTACGTGTTTCGAGGTCCTCCTACTTTGACTGGGTACAGCTAGTCATATAGGATTCTCATTCTAGGTAGCTTAATCTTTTGGGCCACTTCTTTTACCTGTTGGATCTCATCTTCGTTCCTGCGAATCACTTTGACTCAGTCTACATTTTTGGGTCCTTGATCATTGCTACACGGCGCCAGGTTTTGGTTTCCTCATTCCCTCGCATCTTTTTCCCAATCTGTTGTCGAATATTCGCTATCTGGACCTGCGCTTTATGTTCTTCTCCCACGCGGGACGTGTCGATTGTGCAAAAGAATGTGTTACCGAATGTCGGAGGCCCTGGTGGGCCGCGTGGTGTATCTTACTGTTGATAGGGTCGGGTAGCAACCACGCCTGCGTATGAGATCGTTTCTAGTTGCTCCTGGAGTTGTTTGCATTCTTCCGTCTTTTGGCTTTGCGTTGCCTCCAGCTGGGCCTGTAGATCTTTGATTGAGACACTCTGTTCTCGGATCATTTCGGACTGTTCCTAAATCATCTGCTCCTGTTTGCTGAGAGTTTCTTTCAGCCCTTGACCTCGAGAAAGGTGCTCTCCAGGTACTGGCAAATCTTTCTTAGCATGTCCTTGCTTCCGTCTTTGGTGCTCTGTTTCTCATCAATGAGGGTAGCTGCCTTTTTGACCGCCGTGAGTTCTGTTTGGGTCATTGATTTCTTCGATGTTCTAACCGTGCCGGTGCCGTCGGTGCTGCCAGAAGCCTCTCGGGCCCTTGTTGAGGTTGTTATCACGCATAGATACAATATACGGTGTTGAGCGCTCTCTATAGTCGTATCGGGAAACTCCGTCTTTCTCCGTTTCGTGTTGACCATGTCCCGCCGTGGTCACATACCTGGGTGGTACGCTAGGTAAGCTCCATTTGTACATTACCGTAACCCTATACTAACAATTACCGAAAAGCGTCACTAAGGAGTCCGTTTTTGATGTAAAGAAAAAAATTTGTCAACACGGTTGTGGATAATCCTTTGCGCATTTGTTTTCGCGTAGGCATCTAATCTATTGGCTACAATCTCAAGAATTCTCTAATAAAGAGGTCTATAGAGCCGCTATGTCCGACGAGTAAACACCATCTTCAATTCGCCAAAATAGAATATAAAATTATCCTTTGCCTCGCCCAGAAACCGAGATCCATCCTCACCTGGGGCAAGCCCCACATCAAATTCCATGATAAGCCGGGCCAGAGTGGTGCGGATATTCATCAGGGCTAGAGGTCGGCCGATGCAGTTAAAAGGGCCTGTAACATATCTAAGCAAATAGAGCTATCAAATTTCTCAGTTATGGCAGTAGCACATACCGAGGCTAAAGGGTGCAAAGGCCCCTTTATGCTTAATCAAGTCGTGAAATTTGTACCATCGCTCGGGGATGAATTCCGCTGGCCTCACATAAGCTAGTTCGGCTGCATTGATCAGTGAGCTTTTTAAGATGAATAAGAAGGGCAACTTGTGAGTTCTAGTAACTTACAGCGTCCTATAACATAGAATGGACAATACACATGCACGCCACCGGGAACATGAACTCCGTCAATAAGGATTCCCTCGGGAGGTGTTACTCGCTGCAACGCACTTGGAACACCTGGGTATAATCGTAGGGCTTCGTTGATAATACCATTTAAATGGTCGAGATTTGCGATCTCAGAGTGCAAAAATTCTTTCCTGGTCCCAGATCGGTCCATGAGCGGCGCAAGTTCGGTCCGCAACTTCTCTGTTTCCTCGGGATGACGGACAAGTTCGTAGAAGATAGCGGACAAAGTTCCGGACGTAGTATCACTAGTAAATAACGTCCTATTAGATCGAAGTTCTTAACATTAGGTGACCTACATTTAATACCTCCCCGCCACGACAATCAGCCGGGCATCGGCATGGAGCTGCTCCCTCTCATCTGGGGTTAACTCAGATAGATCCCTATCCTTCAAGGGTGCAAATAACGACGAACTAATATCCGGAATCTCCGGATCATCCTGGCGCGTATTAGTTTGATCAGCAAACCAAATCCTCAAGGTTTTATGCAGCTAGCGTTAACTAACCTTGTATCTCTGATCAATTCTCTGTGAGCAGAAATCCAGAAACTTCCAGAAACCCCGAGATAGCCCAGGAATGCGGGTAAAAATTACAGACAACCACGTAGGAAGACTCAATCCAACTGGATCCATCGTCGCATTCAATAACTGAATTGCCCAATGTTCGTCACCGCTCTCAAGACTGCTAAAGCCCTGTCCAAAACCCAAATCGCCCATAACATCGAACGAGTACAGATTAAACAACTTCCTGATATTTATAGGTTGCTCATTATCAATGGATTTGGAGATTCGGTGAACTAGCTGTTCCTGATATCCCTTAATTCGCTGCTCGTACCCGCGGAGTAATTTATCGCTGAACGCGCCGCTCCAGACGCGGCGCCGTGAATGATGCTTCTTTGCGTCGCGCACCAGATGTAATGATGGGTTCGGATAGGTGAGATCATATGTGATGCCCTTTACACACCGGGATTTAGGGCCGTAAATCTCCTCTATTGCAGAAGGCTGGCAGATGGATAGATCAGATGACCCAATGCGGACTATGCTGCCGTACTTTTGATGCAGCTCGAGGAGTTTAATATGCCGGTTATTATTTTCAAGTTGCGTTGAGATCCATATCGTCGAGATCCGAGCAAAAAGGGGGCCGGGAAAATTGCGGAGCGGGTGAAAGAAGATACGGTAGGCGAGGAGGCTACTGTAAACACCTAGAAGGTATGTAAGGGCATGTTTATTAAGTGTATCCAACGCTAAGCTCCATGGGACGCCCAGAGTGTGGTGGAGGATAGCGGTTCCTATAAGGATGATGGTAAGGAAAAGCTTTAGATAAAGGGTTCCTTGAAGGTGGTGTTCTCCCCGATTAAAGTAGGCAATATGGGAGAAAATACCAGCTAACACTGTGCTGGCATACGTTGAGGGGAAGAACATGGCCACAACCTGGGCGTCGTTTGAAATGAAATTAGTGAGTAAATAGTTTATCTTCGCTCTCAGGGCTGCTTATATCAAAGGAATAATTGTACTGTATGTCAATGCCGATGTGCCTTGATAAGACCCTACCACTCTCGACGAGATATATAATGGGACTCTCTAGATAGATTGCTGCTTACTAAAAGAAGACACTAACTGTGCAGAGATATGTTGTAGTTGATAGACACCTAACTTTAATTACTACGGCTGTGACTACTGATTAGTAATTATGATGGACTAACACAAAGCTAATATTTAGCTCTCGGAGGATGGTGGATCTAGATTTCGAAGTTTAAGGACACTGTCCTTTAAAATGTTGTTTTCTGCAGGTTGTTTTAGCTTTATGTCTAAATGATGAGTTGTAACCCACTTCGTTGTATCTAATCCTGTACCATCTCAGCTATCCGAAATGAATAGAGGCTCGTCCGGATTTTGTTTTCCTAGCTGCAAACGCGTATATCGCATATTATATCAGTATGCCTGGAAAATAGTCAACCAACTCTCTTCGTACCCAGCTGAGCCTTATGACAGCTGATAGAGAATCTAGCTATCTCTTAAGATAACAATCAAGTTGACAAGGCGTCAAACCTAAATTCACAGATTCCTTGTTACGCCGTAACGCTCGAATTACCGGTCTTTTGAGGTATTAACCACTATGCTTTAAGAAACAAGGTTTGTGGCGAGACTGTCCCGTGGGGCGCTCGGCCAAATGTCTACATAGTACTATGTACTTATCGCAAATTGGTAGCACTGCGCCCTGCGAGGCGCGTATGGTGTTTGTTGAGGGAACCAATCCCCTGAGGGAGCCGCCCTCGTGGGAAGGACACTTTTAAACCCCGGCTCCTTGCGTATCTAGCCATATGGCCATCTTAAAAACTGGCTTCGATCCTGCTTCCCGCTGAATGTATAGACTTGTTGTGTCTCAATCGCATTAGTTAAAAAAATTACACATCCAAATACCTCTTGCCTGAGTTCTTTTCTCCAGGCTTCTAAAAGCCATCCATTTTATATAACTTGGTGTTGTCATGATTTGTTAGACTTTTCACACCACTGATAATGTTATAAAATAATTCCCCTCGCTAAACATATTGCAACAAGTTCCGGCATAACTTTCGACACGTAGTTTCGCTCAAACTTCGCATGAAGCTTCTCCTCATCGCACTTTTTTCTGAATTCTTGCCATCTTTGCCAAATCTGAGGCATATACGACCCCGCAGTGGCCAATTACTTATATTAGAATTTGGTACGTTTGTTGTGTGGCCACCTCTCCTTCATATCGCGGAGCTTCCGTTCCATTTCATTGTAAGGAACTGACAACGAGGAAAGATCTGATTCTGATAATCTAACTGAGAAACTAGAGACAAGGATAGAAAAAAAGGGACTGCTGATTCCCAGGGCAGATCGATGGGTGGGATGGGCTCTTTTATAAGCTTCATCCTGCCAACATCGATTTTCTTAATCAATAGAGCAGTGGACTCTAAACATCCCAAACCAAATGGCGCTGGATATACAAAGATGTTCAAAAGAAACAACGAGACACAGAAATAGAATAAGTGTCAAGGAGTGCCAATGATGGAAACATGATATCCTCCAAAGAACTAAGAAAAGAACAGCCCGCTATAATCAACAGGGATTTCCCCAACTGCAGGAGGTTAAATCTGCCGACCAACTAGAAGCAAGACAACGCAACAATACATCCAAAGGCTACAACTTAGCCAGTTCATTATAGATACCCGGTCTGCGAAACAGCTCCTCGTGTATTCCCGTTGACAAGTGGGCCCTGGTGTAGAACGAGAATTTGATCTGCCTCCTAAATCGTGCTCAGCCGATGGGCGACAGTAATACAGGTTCGACATTTCCGTAACTTCTCAAGAGCCCGTTATAACCAAGGCTGCCGACTGTATATGCCCTCACCAACATTGCTAGTGAATGAATAATATTTCATTCTCCATCGTCACTGCAGTCTCTTCCGCATGAAAGAAGCGATTACAAGTACGATCGAGCCATCCAGAGTTGGAGGGCTGAATCTTGGCTCTTCCTTCCAGTAGACATAACCCAGCTTTTCGTACCAGGATTCGTAGCTAAACTTGGGAATATCCAAGCCAAACTTCTTCCAAATGCCGTTCCATTCAGGGTCATCAACTTCAACATATTTTGAATTGACCATGGTCAAAGTGAGTGTATGGCACCGAGAGCTTCCATATGGTTCCTTTGTTGCTAGTGCCTCGATTAGATTCATTGCCGCCCGTCCTATTCCCCTCGCTTGGTACTCAGGAAGGATAAAAAATGTTTGAACGGTCATAATTGACCTATCCTCAACGGCGAGTTCGGGATCTGAAGGTTCGGCATAAGAATCAAGAGAGATGTGGCCGGCCGGAATAGCGACCAGAGCAGGCGAGGGTGGTGATACAGCGTTGCTATCCGAAATAAAATTATCGTTCGCTTGTTCGCCATCGGCTTGCGCCTTACTTTGAATCATAATCCAGAACAAAGATTTGAGTTTCTTATCCTGTTTCTCGATGAATGCTTGCAAAGCCTCATCCGAGAAATCCCACCCACAGATTTTACGTTGTCGCTTGAACTCAACATACTGATGAGGATGACGGAGATTGATTGGAATAAGCCTCAGCTTATCCGTGGTCAACAATGTACAGATTTCGGCAGAGACTTTCATTTTAGGCGTATGTAAACTGCTATCACATGAACCGAAGCAGTACCTGAGGATGTTTGAATCCATGAAGAGAACGTTCAGAAAGAGCAGACATATGCAGAATGAATTGACTTATGTCTGAGCATTATGTAGATAGTGGACCTAGATAGCTAACCTATTTGAGCATTCAGGCTGACTCCTTATTTTAACCTAACTGTCGGATTAATAACGCTACGTTATGGCGCTATAGCGCCGTACGCGTAGCGAACGTATCGCGCACCGGAGCGGGATCACGATATCCCTAGCGCCGTACGCGCAACGTCTTACATAGCCACCTGGCGACCCCAGGCCCCTACGGTTCTGGGGATCAGTCTTCTATAATCGAATATATATGCATATTAGCAGGCTCACCACGTAGGGCAGTTGGACCGCCCTTGCTCCCTAATCTATGCTTCGTGATACGGATTATAGCTAAACCAACACTAACCCTTTCTCTTATCTAACTTAACTTATTTGCGAACTTCTTGGTCAGCAGCCACCGTTGGAACGCAGGATGTGCTATCCTGCATTGGGAGCAAGCCAAGGAATTCGTTACAAGAGAAAATTTCGAGAATAGGATGCACATATAGGATTATCCAATCAGCTCTACGTCCCTACATCGAGAAAGTCCTACCGAGTACTGGACATCATATTCATTTCTCGTAATCTAGTTTGTATGTGTTGGTTTAGCTATAATCCGTATCACGAAGCATAGATTAGGGAGCAAGGGCGGTCCAACTGCCCTACGTGGTGAGCCTGCTAATATGCATATATATTCGATTATAGAAGACTGATCCCCAGAACCGTAGGGGCCTGGGGTCGCCAGGTGGCTATGTTAGAGGTTGCGCGTACGGCGCTAGGGATATCGTGATCCCGCTCCGGTGCGCGATACGTTCGCTACGCGTACGGCGCTATAGCGCCATAACGTAGCGTTATTAATCCGACAGTATGGAATGTCATTGTCGGAATATCAATCCCATGATTCGATGTTTCTGCACCCCCGGCGCAGAACCAACGTGTACGTACGGAAGCGGGATTACTATATCCCTAGCGCGAACGTGGCAACCTCGTGTATAGCTGGCTAGCCACCCAAGCCCCTACGGTTTTGGAAGGCCGGTCAAGCATGTCGACCAACAGCAATGGCAGCAAAACCTTTTAAACCCGGACGATTGTGAGAAGAGAAAGGCACATGTTGTGCTGGTAGCGCGAGACGTCTGATTGGCTGATAACGCCGCGATCAGAGCACGCGCTAGCGGCCGACATCGCTAGCCCGATTCGGACGGAGAGGTCCACCTCCGTCTCGCCGAACTAAGAACTCTATCCACACTGTATAATAGCTTGAATCTGATCACCAATCTCGCTGTTTACTGCCCTAAGGCAAGATGTACAGTATGGATCAAAGTGGAAGCCGTAATTCTTGACGGCCTTTGACGAATGGCTCTTTCCTTACTTCTTCCAAGTGGAGCGAGCTGACTTGAAATCATTCCTCCTGTCCAATTCTGAAAAAGTATCACCAATTGTCAACATTGAGCGCATGTCTTTCGGGGTCTATGTATACGTACCTTGGTAGCGGACTCTGCATTTTGGATTGGTTTCGACCACTTTGTTTGGCGTGATTCGACAGATATCCTTGAGCAACAGAGAAGCGTAACTGGGCCGACGAGCCATTCCAGTTGGTTCCCAGCCCCAAATCCACAAAGGGCAATGTACGTGAGAACCACCTCTGTTTACACCGAAAGGTATCCTAACGGCTTGCACGTCGATGGCGTCTTTGCGGCGAATGAAATGGCGAATTCGCACAACGTCTACACTCGTGGACTGAACGCACCCTGACCGGTGTCTGGCAATTCCTACTGAGCGACTTCAAATGAAACCCACAGCCATTGCGATTCCTGCGAAAGTCCTTCACTGTTTCAGAATGATCTCCTTGCAATTCAGGAGTTTATTGATCCCCCTACTATCAATGCACCATTTAGTGTCTGAGCCAATGGTACTTAATCGATAGATACTCATCTTCTACATCGAGTCAGCTGAGAACTATTTCCCTTAACGTCTGAGTATCATGTATCTAAACTATCACAATTTGCTAGTCTGCCCCCTTTGCAGCTTCTGGATGATCTCTTTGAGCTCTAATGCCACCAGTCTAGGTTGCTCCAATGGAATAAAATGCCCACTTCCTTTCGCCACAATGGGACCCTTTCGAAGATGCGGTGGCACCAAATTCGCTAGTTTCTCGAGATAACGAATCCAGTTTGGAGAATTGTAGATCAGCGTTACTGATGGTGGCGTTCCAATTATCTATCCAGGGTTAGAAAAAGAGAATGCCAACATTCTGAGGAGGATGCGCACCTTTTTCACTTGCTCGGCGTAA
Organism: Talaromyces verruculosus; assembly: GCA_001305275.1. Lineage (NCBI taxonomy): Eukaryota > Fungi > Ascomycota > Eurotiomycetes > Eurotiales > Trichocomaceae > Talaromyces > Talaromyces verruculosus. The sequence goes on from LHCL01000108.1 coordinate 38,021, forward strand.
GGCTTGGGATCATGTGCCATAATCGTAAGAAGAGGCGTGCTTTCCCAAGGGCCTATCAGCTGTGGCGCACCAACTTTAGGTATGTAAGTTGATAAATTGTCCCACGTGATCCCTTCCTTATTCGGCATATCGCGGTTATATGGGCTTGCAAAATGCAGCGCTCTGGCTTTGCGAACCATAGCTGGTGTAATACCATCCGGAAGTATTTCAGGTTTGAAATCGGGTGCATCTGGGTTCGGAAACCAGTCATCTCCATTACTGTCAGTAGGTGATGGGTCTAGCAACAGCAATGCTACCACGGTCTTTGGGTATTTTCTAGCATAGAGCTCAGCAATGACACCTCCAAATGAGTGTCCCACAAATATAATCGGTAGGCTGTCAATTTTGATGGATGGTATCTGGAGGTGGTTCTCAGCAACATAGACAATCAACTCTCGTAGATCCTTTGCTGCGTCCATTGCATCGTGGGTCTCGGCAGTGTCTTTCTTCACTGTCTTGCCAGTACCGAACCGATCGTACAAAAGCATTGGTGGTCTGTCGATGCCTTCTATCCAGTCTTCGTTCAAGGACTGCAATACTGGTGCCCATACTTTTCCAGGGTCATGCAGCCCGCTGAGAAATACTATGAGATACCGTATCCTAAGGTTCGTCTGGTCGCTCCCTGGCACATAAGAGTAGTGAATCGGTTTCGTGGGCTGCCTAGGTATAGTGACCGTGCCGTGATGGATGTTTTTAGACATCATAATTGCTGCTCAACGAGGTAGACAACCCACTACTTGATTCCAAGGTGGAAAGTGGCTATCTTGGGGACTACCGGTGTTGCAATACCTAGATCCTTAATGTATGCCCAGCACAAGGAGCCAACGGTCCCAACTCATAAGCTGTATGCAGTTGAATAAGTAGTCATTGACTGTTACTAATAGTCCAATTGAAGCTGAAGCAGCTGAAACCTTCATATAGTCAAAAACACAACACTATGGTCAGGTTAGTAAAGGTTGAGAATCCAGCCTCTCTGTCTAATCTCTATTTATAATATGTCTTATGGTACTGGATTTTGGTCTAGGTGGTTCGAACAGTAAATAACGTTAGTAAGCTCACTAGGCACTTTTCCAATTCCGTGTGAACTCGCTAAATGCACGCATAATTGCCTTTATAACCACCACTAGCATCGATTTGTACTTAAGTACACTCCCCAACCCTCCTCAGATTGATAGCTGACGCCACCACAAATGGAGAACACCGGTTGCTTAGGCTTAATAATAGCGCCAACTCAGAGCTCTCTCCCCTTTCTAATCTGATTGGTCAATGGGCCGCAACGCCACGGTTTACAATCTTATCTTTTAAACTTTAACTAGGTTGACACTTAAGGGACGGGGTTACATTTTGGACCTTCCTGATGGAGGCGGACTAATTTGCTTGTGTAACCTTGGCCTGACGATTAGTCAGATCCGAGTAAACTCCTCCACGAACTGAGGTTCGGCGGTATTCTGCCAACACGAGAGTCATTGAAGACGAGCATTGAGCTATATCAAAGAGACAATAAGAGAGAAGTAACTATGTTTAACTAGCTTAGAGTGACCCGTGTACAGTATGTACTCTGATACCCTAGGTTGTACGGTTAATAAAGGACAGTAGAGTAGAACTAAATACATGATCTATGAGTGTCCTTACGTATCCGTCCTTCGATGTACCCAATATATTGTATCCTCCATACACCATATTGTGACACGGTTCCAGCGTCAGAGGCTTCCTTTGGCAACGGGGCCCCCAAGTAAGCAAAGGTGGTGAGGTTCCACAACACTAAGGATATTCCACAAGAGCTTTGTTCTATAAGTTTCACAGCTAAGGGATAATTTTCATCTTCGAGGCTTCGTTGCAGGCTTTGTCCGGGGACTTTGAAAGGATTTCGTAGGCATGCTCTGACACGGAGCATGCCCTGGAGCAAGCCCGGCTCAGGCATAAATAGGGCTAGCTTCCCCGTAGATATTTTCGAGTTTTGAGCTCACGTCTTGTTATTATTCTATGCCATATTTTTCATTCTGATCTCCCGGTTACGTTACATATTGTATCCTGGGATATATCAGATTGTACCCTGGGCACAGCTTAATCTGAATAGTCCTCAAATTCGGATTCGGATTCGGATTTTCTCATTCAGCGTCCCAGCCAATCATTCGTCCATGGCTATGGGGGATCTGCGAGCCCTAATGGCAGCGCACTTAACTGCTTATTACAAATAGTCGCTCGTTCGGATTGGTCCTTTGGATCTTGCGATAGAATCAGTCCTTACAATATTAATAGCCCTCTATACAAAACTTTATAAAATATTATTTGGAATTGGGTGAGTTATAAGTTTTTAAAATGGTATATTTTTTGTAGATTTAGGAAGCGGGAAATCAGCCATCAGGCGGTGAGGGACGGTACTACATATATAATTTCAACCATATTCAAAAGCGATCATATCTTTGATTGGTCTTCATTCGCCAATGACATTGTCGAGAGCCAAGAAATAGGTAGATTATCTTTTCCCCATTAATTTTAGAATAGCTCATATCTGAGCAGCTAACGATAAAGGTCGTAGTAAAGTGTGCCGAGAACGGCGACAGAACCTACTACGTTGACTCCTTTTATTATGAGACTTGGTGATTTCCGCCGTTGGTCGTCAATGCTCTCTCCTCGTTTGAATTTCGCCTTGAGTTTTAAGGCCTTTGGAGTTTCCCTTGCATTGAATGGAGGATAGCGGAATGTCAAAGCCCGTTCAAGCCAACTTTGGAGAATGCATAACCGTCCTCAGATGAGTGAAACTGCTGAATCCGTGGGGCCATGATAATATCCATATCCACTGGATCCAACACCGCCGAAAGGAGCGCCGGAAAAACCTGCGTGAAGGATCACATCGTTGATAGTGACTCCACCACTATTGGTATTATCGAGAACCATTTGTCTCAATTAGTAGTCATACATCATGTAGTATGTTTCCTTGGCAAGGAAACTTACTTTCTTGGATCTCTTGTTGGTCGTTACTAAATATATACATGGCCATGGGTTGTCGTTTTCTACTGTAAAGTTAGTGGTGATTTTACCCGAACAGCCCTAAGGTCCCTACTGTTTGGTTGCATTATAGGCACTTCGGGCATCACTTTTCAAAACTGGGCAGACGGGGCCAAAGATCTTCTCTTTTAGTAGAGCGTCTATTATAGCATTAGTATAACAGTAAACATTGAAAGGCCGTTAATTCATGAATGAGCATAGTAGCGACAAGTTGGAGATATCACCGTTAATATCGACACCCACTACTACAGTTGGCTCCATTCTGCGTGTTTCACGGTTCCCACCACCGCCGCAGAAAATGCTGCCTCCGGTATTGCGAATGAGAGCGGTCAAACGATCAAAATGACTCTGATTCACGATTGCAGTGTCAATCGTTGATTGACCATTTAAAAAAGTACCAATCCAATGTTGGAGACGCTCTGTGAATTTATCATACACAGAGGGATCAACAAAGACGTGGTTAACTGATAGACATATTTGACCAGAATTGAGGAATTTGGAGAAGGCTATACACTTTGCAGCCCAATCAATGTCTGCGGATTTGCAAATAATGGCAGGACATTGACCATCCAGTTCTAATGTTACTGGAGTTAGGTGTTTTGCAGCTGCAGCACTCACTATACGACCAACAGTTGCGGACCCTGTGAAGAAGATGTGATTGAACTGGAGTTCGAGCAGTGAAGTTGTTTCTGCCACACCACCAGAGACCACACCAATGGCAGTTTGGTCGAGATATTTAGGCAGCAATTGTTTAAGCAGAGCTTGGCTGCTTGGAATAAGTTCTGAAGGCTTGATAATTGCACAGAAACCCGCTGTTATTGCTGCAATGAGCGGTTGTAGGACGAGTAGTAAAGGGAAATTCCAAGCACCGATGATAAGGACTACACCCAGGGGCTCTTTCCGTATTCGTGCCAAATGCAGTTGTTTGGCTACAAAAGAGTCTCCCAAAGACTCATCAGCTGCCCAATTATCGATATGCTCGAGATGGTACAAAATGTCTTTTCGGGCTCCAGCAAAGTCGGTGATCATCGACTCAATATTTGACCGGTTTAGATCTTCTTTCATTGCAGCTATAAATACTTTCTCATTGTCTTCGAGCATCCACCAAAGTTGTTTGAGTTGCCATTTTCGCCAAGCTAGATCCTTTGTCTTTCCAGACTGGAAGGTGCTCACTAGGCTTCTGTGGAGGTCATCTATATCCTCAGCATTGTCGTATTTGACTTTAGCAGTGCACATGTTGGATGAAACTCTCGCTTGTGACAGTCTAATGATAATAATCGACTCGAGATGTCAAATCTGGCTGAAGCATGTGTATTTCTGTTGGTCTTTCCGGTAACGGATGGGAATAGTTTAAGCTACGAATTGCTGGTTTCGTTTCGGTATCGTATACGCCGCAATACAGTCACTATTTACCGTCCAGGCCCACCGTTAATTAGAGCGCATACGCGCCAAATAGAATATATAGATACCGCTAATGCACGGTGAATAAGCATATCTATCAGCCCAGTAATGATCCCCGGATGTGGGGAGTATTAATTCGTAAGTGGAAATATATCACACCGAGAACAAATGACTAGCATCGCCGTTGAGTCTTTGTAAGCCAAACTCTACGCTCATAATTCATGCTACCTAGCGTTGAGTAGCCAGATAGCGTACATCATGGCTTGTTCTCATGTAACCCTTGAATGTAACTTCTCGTTAGCCTAAGCCTATTCCTTTCTTCCATCCCACAGTGATTTTTATTGTCGTTTTTGGTACTTGAGGGTAGGAATATAGTAGTTCGGTATCCCCGCGTACGATAGGTTGGGACCTGCACTGCTATATTCCTAGATCAGCACCAGTCAAAGTTGGATAACATGTCTAATGAAACCATTACCACGGCTTCTGCCGGAACAGCAACTTCTTTACGGCTTTTTTTCCGTTGTGGAGTTGGTGAATTTCCGTAAACTGGGCGGTTACCCATGCGGTGTGGTCCCTCCTGCCTCATACGAATCGAGTTCGTGAACAACGCAAGCGAGGACATTCTGAATTTGGTAGATAGATAGTTCCCAGGAGAAAGCTGCCTGCGTTGTATATACGTATGTGTGGTATTTAGAAACTTGAAGCACCATGAAACGTGCGTCGAACATCATAAAGTAAAGAAGCTCTAGCTTCATGTAAACGATTGCGATCGACTACCTAGCAAATGTACATTATAGCTCAAGCGACATACGGGCGAGTATCTTTCGAATACCAATGTGCTCTTCCGGGCCTTGTTTCTCCAAACCCTGAATGGTGTCAATTGTCTCCTCCTTCAGTTTGCATAGAGCAAGCAATGAACGCAGGGGGAACTAAGTCTACTAGCGCTCAAGGAGGTTCAAAAATTGCAGAACCCGAAAGCTATCGGTAGTAAGTTGATTGTCTGATTCAGCTTCACCGTGGCCAAGGCATGGAGCTTTTCTGCAAGGATTCTCTCACGTGCCCGACCGGAGAGCAGGACAAGACCGGAGGTCTGTTTTCTCTTGCTATTCAATGGCTGCAAGCTGAAGCCACAAGCCACTGTCCAAGTCGACTTTGTACCACTCGTCCGACTACTTGGCATCATCTTCCAGATTTGTGATGATTACTTGAATCTGAAATCTACGGCCTATACAGAGAACAAAGGATACTCAAATCAGTCTGTTATTTTCATGTATGAAACCCCATAGCGTTTAATGTCGTCTTCACGTGGGTTTTGCTTCAAAATGTCGATTAGCTGTCGATTGCCGGGGTTGGCTCGGATGCTGTGCATAATAGGAAAAGAGAATTTGTTCTCCGTTATACCCTCACATAAGCCTTTATTCTCTGCATGGGCCGTAGATTTCAGATTCAAGTAATCATCACAAATCTGGAAGTAGTCGGACGAGTGGTACAAAGTCGACTTGGACAGTGGCTTGTGGCTTCAGCTTGCAGCCATTGAATAGCAAGAGAAAACAGACCTCCGGTCTTGTCCTGCTCTCCGGTCGGGGTCATGAGAGAATCCCTCGTAGGGGCCCAACTCCGCACGCGGCTCCTCGATTCCCTCTGGTTTACGAAAAAGCTCATAGAAAACCTCAGACAATGCCCCAGATGTGGTGTCACTAACAAATTATTAACCAATACATCTGAGTAATTATGTAAAGGATCGAAGTACCTTCCAGCAATAATTTCAGGGTCATTCTATTGTATATTAGCAAATATGGCCTTAGGTGCATGGTTCCACAAGCACTAACCTGAAATCTTTCCAACAACTCCAACCCACAGAATTCCTGAAGTTCTGGAAGTCCCTCGTCGCGCCCGGAACCCTTGTTAACAGCAATGCTGCCCGTGCGCGAAGGTGAAGTCCGGCAAAGTCAGTAGTCGCATTCAAAGTTGAATTGCCCAGCGGTATTCTTTACGTTCGATACTTCCAAACCCCTTATCGAACGAGAGGTCTCCCATAACATCGAAAAATATAAGTTGAACCACTTCTTCACATTAGCTGGCTGGGCCGCCATTTCAGTGAATTCATTGATTGGTTTCTGACGGTAACTTCGAACTCGCCGTTCATATCCACGGGTTAGCTTGTCGCTGAATGTGTCGCTCCAAACACGACATCGCACTTGATTTTCCTCGGGGTCTCGCATAAACTGCAGCGATCCTGATGGTTGAGTCAAGTCATAAGTTGTCCCCTTGATGCGCCTGGACCTTGGTCCGTAAACAATTTCAATCGCTTTCGGGTGAAGAACAGAGAGATCTGAAGAGCCTGTGCGGGCAAATGACCCGTGTCTCCAGTGTAGCTGGGCCCATTTCACACGCGATTGTAATTTCTGAGCCGCAATGTGAGCCAAAAAAAAAAATTCCTGGCGCTGAATGGGCCAGGGAACTTGTTCAAAGGGTGTAGAAATAGACGATAAACCACAAGGCTTCCGTAAACGCCCAGCATGTAGCTTCCGATCAGCTTCGATACGGCACTCAGAGCGGTAGTCTATGCGACTTCCTGAGTAATTGAGAGGGTAGCAGTCCCTCCAAAAAGAGTATAAAAAGGACCTTGAGACAGAGCGGCCCATAAGAGGTAATGCTCTCCTTCATTGAAGTATGCCACAGGTGAGAAGACACCGGCCAAAGTGTGGCAGAATATATTGAGAGGAGAGCCATAGCTGCCAATCAATGACTTTAATCCAGATCAAGTTATTCAACAACTTAATATTCAATTAAAAATACCAACCCCCTCTCCAAGTCGATCAAGCAATATACAATCATCCTACTGAACAACGCCTCAAAATATACATCAATTTATACGCCATCAACTACAATCAAGAGACATATAAGTGAGCGTACAGGAAGCCCAAATCAAGTGATTAATCAAGCCATTATACAGATGTCAAAGGCCTATAAAATGGCAATAAATGATCTTATACTCATATAGAAAGAAAACAATGATTTATAAGCTGCGCATGACAAAAAGAAGCCCAAGTGCTTATACAAAGTCAGATTGAGGCATTTCTAACTGTTACTGCCACTCCGGCTGAGCCGGGGCTCCTAGCTTCTTAGAGAGACGTACGCCGCTAATTTTACTGCAGTGGCTGTAATAAATTTCTATATGTTTGAAATTGGGATTTGAAATCAATATAGAGAGTTATTTTTCGGGGAGGTGGGCGGTTCGCTTACCGATTACGTTATTAATAAACCAGAGATGTTTACAAATAGTCATATTAAAAATAAGAACTACCGAAATAATAAGATTTTTATTTATTATTACTGAAATACCAAACTAAAACTGCCTCGTAAACTACGTCGTTATTAGAGCGAGCCGAGTAGGCAAACTTCTGTCTCCTGTTGACCAGCAACACGTTCTTGAACTGGAATCCCGACTTCTAGCCTCTCAACGCTTTCTATGAACATCCCTGGCACATCACAATGAAATTGATAGATTTACCTCCTGAATTATTACAACTCCTGACAGAATTCCTAGAAACAGAAAAGGATATAAGCGCATTATCTCGGACCAGCCGATATTGTTATTCTGTGTTTATTTCATGTCTTTATCGGTATGACTGTTACAAAAAACAAAGCTTCGCACTACTATGGGCTGCTGAAAATGGGAATGAGAGTACTGCTCGAATTAGCATCCAATATGGAGTCAATCCTGATTCAAAGGATAGTAATGGCCAGACACCACTATCAAAAGCTGCATTCAGAGGGCACGAGGCAGTAGTGAAACTGCTTCTCAACACGGATGGAGTCGATCCAGATTCAAAGGATAAAAATAGCTGGACACCACTATTTTATGCTACATTCAGAGGGCATGAGGCAATAGTGAAACTACTTCTCAACACGGATGGGGTCGATCCTGATTCAGAAGATAATAGTAGCTGGACACCACTATCATACGCGGCATCAGAAGGGCATGAGGCAATAATGAAGCTACTTCTCAACACAGATGGAGTCAATCCTGATTCAAAGGATAAAAATGGCTGGACACCACTATTTTGTGCTACATTCAGAGGGCACGAGGCAATAGTGAAACTACTTCTCAACACGGATGGAGTCGATCCTGATTCAAAGGATAAAAATGGCTGGACACCACTATTTTGTGCTACATTCAGAGGGCATGAGGCAATAGTGAAACTACTTCTCAACACGGATGGAGTCAATCCAGATTCAAAAGATAATAGTAGCTGGACACCACTATTTTTTGCTGCATTCGGAGGGCATGAGGCAATAGTGAAGCTGCTTCTTAACACGGACGGAGTCGATCCAGAATCACAAGATGATTATGGCCGGACACCACTATTTTTTGCTGCATTCAGAGGGCAAGAGGCAATAGTGAAGCTACTTCTCAATACGGATGGAGTCGATCCAGATCCAAAGGATTATTCTTGCTAGACAGTATTCTCATTCCTTTGAATGGCCTTTAATAAGCGCAAGTTGGAGCGATGTCTTTAATTGTGGCATTAACCAGCTTCAGCAATCTGAGGTGAACTGAGCTAACTACCAACAAGAGGAAAGAGAAGAGACTGTTGTTACTTTGCAGGTGCAAACTACTGTACGTAAATAATAATTCTGTCCTATTTCCAATGCTAGAAAACACTTAGAATTAAGCCAAGGCCAAAGCCTCGTTGGTACACTATGACCTGAAAAATGGCATTCACGTAGTAGTGTGGTGTTTTGGTGTTCCCGACTGGGTGTTCTGATCCGCTAGGAGTTCCGTTACCAGGCAGAGGTACAAAGGTTTGTCATTAAAATAGATCCTCTAGTTGATTAGTGGGCTGGGTGGAGTTTCTTCTATACACTAGCGGCCGGCGGCCGGTATGATCCTGATTCGTTGTTACGGTACCACTTGACTGGAGTCTGGACTCACCGTTTTAAGTCAGCGGAATTTTGAGTTTGCGGAGGAAAACTGAGGGCGGAACTTCCGATATCACTTTCGCTCTGTGTGTTTACGTAGTAGATGATAACTCAATGGGTCATTACTCGTCGTTATTACGCCAGATGCTGTAAGTCTTTCTAGAACCTTTTTCCCTTGCCTCCTCGTCTCTTTGTTTCCGCAACTCCGCCGTCTTCGGTCTGCGCGTTGACCAACGCAAATATAATCATCAGTGTGGCCAAGAGCTTAGCGTTGCAGCAGCCCATCCCTGCAGTCATGATGATCAAGATCTGCCGCGGCTCACGAACACCACTGAGCGCAGGCTGATGGGCATGTGGTATAAGCGAAGTGAAGCCCAGAAACGATTCAGCTTCTTCTTTAGCTCCGCCTCGCGTGCCGGTGCTTTCGGTGGTTGGTTAGCATACGGACTGGGACAGATGAGCGGAGTTCGTGGCTACCTGGGCTGGCGCTGGGTGTTCATCATCGAGGGTCTGATACCTGCGTTGTTTCAATCGTTTGGTTCTTCGTGTTGCCCGACTTTCCGGAGGATGTCAAGTGGCTGACCGAGGAAGAACGCGAGTATGTGCACGCGAAGCTGGCAAAGGATTCAGGCAAGACGGGTCACCGATTTAAGGTGGGCTGGAGTGAGGTTTGGAGTGTCCTCAAGGATTGTGAGTGAAATCCTGGACTCGTGGCATGCTGTGCGATACTAGAGGCTGGGATTTAGACAAGGTTATCATCGCAGGCTTCATGTACTTTGGTCGCATCGTCCCCGCATACAGTAGGTGGTCCCTTCCGAAGTTCTCGTAAATGGACTGTGATCTGAGCCAGTGCTAACTCTTTCGATCTAGGCTATGCGTACTTTGCGCCATCGATCATCCAAAGCTAACGATATTCCCGTAGGCGCATCCCGTTCCACTCCCCATATAATTTATCTTTACTGATCCTCATCCTCTCAGCGGTCAAAACCCAATTGTACTCTGTCCCACCATGGGTGGCAGCACTTGTCTTCTCCCTGATTATTGCCTGGTCCTCTGACCGCTTGAGGTTTCGGCTTCCATTCGCCATTATCCCAATCTGTCTTGCGATTGCCGGATTTGCCATGCTAGTCACCATCCACGGCAACGCGCATCGGGCAGCCGAGTACGGCGCGCTGTTCCTAGTCACTTATGGTGTTTACAGTGCCATTCCCGTCGTTATTTGTTGGTTTGCATTGAACCTGGGTGGTCACCATCGTCGCAGTGTGGGTTCAGCGTGGCAAATTGGCTTCGGTAACATTGGTGGAATTATCGATACTTACTCTTTCCTGAGCAGGGATGCGCCATACTACAGAACAGGATACATTATCTGCATCTCCTTCTGCTGTTTATGAGTGATGAAGGGCGGCCTATATGCCCTACTTCTATTGTGCAGCTTGCTCAGCACTATCCACCTTTTGATATCTTCTTGCTGCAACTCCTGACTCATTTTGTAGCTACGTATACGTGAATTCAAACTCACGATGACCGTAGTTGGAAGAAATGCTTGCTGCTCTGTGATTGGTCAATTGAGTGCGGATAAGCCATGGTTGGCCTTGGTGCCTTGATGCCTGGGCATTCGCTGCCGTTCCTGTGATAGTCTTGTTGTGTTTGAATGCAATTTACGATTTGCGTAATGGCAGTAGGCAGATCCGTAAGGCCTTGAAGCCATTTGACAGCAGCAGGTCGGTCAAAGTGAGAATACACTGGTCTGAATATGGTCAGCAAGAAGAAAGGAAAAGGGGATGGATGAACCTACGGCCGTGTTACAGACGGTTCCTTGCTGAAATCGTCATATTCATCCTCCTCTTCTTCATCATCATCATCATCATCAGCTTTGGTCTCTGACAATGTCGCTCACACATCAAACTCACGTTTCCCAGCGCATATTGCATCAACTGTCAAAGCAAACCCCTTATACCCTCGGCTAATAGCATGTTCTATCTCCTTTTCAGTGACTGTCAGATCGGTCATTATATATATCTGCCAATATGTGGTTTGTTCTGGTCCTCGGGCATTGGCCATCTCCTCCACATCAAAGCCAGCATTGTTACATACCCAGTGCAAAATGTCATGTCTATCAGCAGCTTTTGTTAGACAGATATACCCTTTGGTATTTGCTACTTTTGCACCGCCAGCTGGGCAGATGAAGAAAGGTGCTGAGAACTTCTTCCCAAATATTGTGCGAGACATGTTAATACGGTCTATCGGCTGCAGTACACGAGGGTGTAAACGGATCGCTTTCCAACTATTCCGATTCTAATTAAAGGCATATTCGTCTTCGGCTCCGCTTTTGAGAACTAATGCGATAGATGAGGATCGTGCGTGTCATGGATTTGGAGTTACACTTACAGGCGAAAGATTTCAAGGGGAGATTTTGAGAAGCGGCGTGCTCAAAATCTCCTATACTTATTATAGAGGACAATCTAACTTTCTTCAGTGTGGTAGTGGCTTTTGATTCGGTATTCTCTCGGAAATCTGGAATATCACGATCATCTATCGACACGGGGCCCACATTCTGACTAAGATACCATACTGTTAGTTGCCAGTCGTTTCATATGGATCACACAAATGTATACATACTTTGACGTCAAATTTTTCTCCGAAGTATCCGCCCGATGAAGAGGCTCAAATGCCTCGGTCGCATCGCGACCTGCATATTTGAGTAGAATCCCCGATCCGCCCGGATGCGCATCCACAAAGTTTGTAATATCATGGACGGTGTTGTTGATTATCACCCAACAGCTTTTTCCGGTAGAGTGCTGTGTGATTTCCGATCTTGAATAATACACTGTTAGATAAATCAATTGAATCTTTGGGAGGTGGCTCACCGTGTCAACATTGCGTTAGGCCTGGAGATTGATATATCTCGATACTACGACACCAAACCTATTTATCAGCCCGCAGAAAATATAGTGATATAGTAGATCAAATCAAAAAGATACACAAATCCTACCCTCAAATTCATCACAGCTTCCTTTAGCCGATCAGCTATCAATTCGTAATGGTATTGAACCGAGCCCGCTTTCGGGTAAACAACTGATCAGATATCGGCTATGTTCCTACCTGATAACCTAGTCTGGTATCGCGAGACTAGGACTTCGAATGATTTTAGATTGAATTCTTCCCAAGCTCATCGTCATCTTGTTTTTGTGATCTAACAAGCTTACTACAGATGAAACATGGAGGCTGTTTTTGCCAAAATCGCAGAAGAAACGACCAATTTCGGTCTTGGTGATGAGGAGGTAGGCATGCAATTGTCTTTTTGATTGAAGCATCTACTAGTAATTTTACGGTGCGCTAATAGATGTGTTATTTACTAACTTATCAAAGTAGAAATGGCGAAAACTATACGACCCATTCTACGCAGAACCCCCATCCAACATCAGGGTCATCAGGGATGAAAGATACGGACCAGCCGAAAGAAACAGACTAGACGTCTTTGTCCCGCATGGCGATGAACTTGACAGACCGGTCCTAATGTATGTCCACGGAGGAGGATTCTTTTCTGGCGACAAACTATGGACAGACAAGGTATACTCCAATATCGGCTGGTTCTTTGCCCAACACGGCATCGTCACGGTCATTATCAACCATCAATTGGTCCCTCATGTTCAGTATCCCGGAGGTGCAGATGATATACAGCTTGCGCGGGAGTGGATGTATGGTAACATCGCATCTAAGAAATACGGACGAGGCTCAGTTGAAAAGGTCATCTTGTTTGGTCATTCATCCGGGGGTGCACATATTGCTATGAACCTATATGCCGCAGGTAAGGAACGCAACAGATAATCAGTCCTGTTCACTACTGAGGTCAATAAATTGAGTGAACATAAATAAATAGGCGACCCTGGGAGACCTTCTCGAGACCCTCTCTCTCCACCTCTTGCCGGCGTTATCTATATCGATGTGCCATTCTGGTATGACCGAAACAAGCCCGTGCGCCAAAAGACTATTCGATCGTACTACGGCTCCGATGACGAAAGCGTCTGGGGAGTAAGTCATAACGCTGTATAGGTAGCTCAGCTGTGGCTAATGTGTATTTGCTTGATCTAGCCCAAGTGTGCAGTTGGTCTATTTCAACGCCTTCCAGATACCTCACCAGTCCTGTAAGCGTCAGACTGACGTTATTATCGGCATTTCTCTGGTTTAATGACAGTCTAACGTAACTATCGTAGGGACTCACAGAGATTACCGATATATCTGGGATCAGTAGAATGGGAAGTGTAAGTGCAACAATCCATTCGTAACCGACTGTCAGTTCAACTAAACAATATCCAGCCCCGAGACTGTTGAAGGCAATCTCATGTTCTTCAACGCTTACCGAAGCCGAAGCAAGCCAGCCGGAACGCTTCCTCTCTTTCACGTGCTCAAGAAGCATAATCATGTAAGGTATGGAGATTTTTCAGAAGCTCTAGACCTAGGAGCATCTACTGACGGCAGTTTTGTCCAGCAATGTCTTGTCAATTGGGACCGAGGATACGTCACAGGGCAAGCCGTTGTTGGAGTTTGTTGCATCGTGCGTTGGCAAGGATGTAACTCGGAGAATGCAGTCTAATTTGTGACACGAGCTGGAAATGCGCTGATGGACTGATAGATGTTTTTCTTTTGCCGCGCAATCAATTGATTTTGTGCAGCCAATCTACTGCCTTGTGATTCATAGACGAAATGAGGACATACTTATATTTTCTCAGCCCCTAAAAAATCATAATAAAGCTAGTTTCTGATCTTCTTTGCGGGAGAGACATCTGGTACTGATTGGTCTTAGAGCTTGTATGCTGGTTTAGATTTTAATAGCTGATGTCAAACTGCATAATGAGCAGGGCAGTGAATAAAGGAAAGGCGAGCATCGTGTATTTTTCAGGCTAGTGGATAGTCATTCTCATTAGTAAAGGATAGTAAAGGAACTTTGAGACCCGATATGAATGACCAAACAGCCAGGGCATAGAAAGTGTGAACTTACGTAGTAATTCGGCGCATCTTGTGCTCTGTACGTCTGTGGGCCAATGATGTTTCCCACAGCATATCCCAGTTGATATACGCAAGAAAACGCGAACTTCTTGGTTGTACCACCAACACCAGAACTCAAGAAGGTGATGATGAACAAAATGCAGACGGGAACTTGACTATGTCAGCTGTCCCCACAACTGGGTAGGCGCCATAATATTGTTGGCATTATTGATTGGGAAACTGCTGGTTGGTATCCATCATATTAGGAATACACTTCTGCACATCAGGTCAACCCATAGAATTTATTTTGGGTCAGTGAGGTTGATAAGTTCTTACAGCCAATGCCTGAAGAGGTTGTGATGGGACGAGTGCGTCAAAAACATTTTAGAGACATTTGAATCATTACGGCATGTGACGTAACTTATGCAATGATCTCCTTTCGCTTCATCAAGTCATATGTTGGAACCTTTCTTATATTAAAGTTGCCCTGGCCGTCAAAACGGTGGTGATCTTTCTTGTGTTGGCAATAATTCATTGCCTCACCGCGCACCTCTTCCCATTCAACGATGCTTGTACCTAGAGCCTTGGGATCAACTCTAAGCCTCTCTAAAGCTTCTTTTACCCAACTAACATAGTTCCAACCTGGTTGGCCTTGCTGAACCGGCATATTCCGCAAAATTTCAACTAAGCGATTTCTATCCTCAATCTTTCCAATCACGACACGAACAAGCAACATGCTAGTAGGAGCAAGTGGACACTCCCACTCCTCGAAAAACCATTCCGATCCGCCTCCCAACCTTGGCCTCTCCTTGGCGTGGAAACGAACACCCATGCCATCCTCTGCTTCAACTTTTGGTCCCACTATCAAGGCCCAGTGGTATCTAATTTAGACAAGACATTAGTTTTTTTGACAACTGTGTATCAAAAGATCATATATCATGAACTCACGTGTCTTCTTTGCCCGGCATGGTGGAACTCCCTCCACGCGCATAGAGAGCAACATACAGACGATCTTTGTTAGATGGCATTATACATGCGATCTTGACAAGAGACAGCTAGATCTGGCTATAACAGGAGTATATATCCTGCAAAGAATAATTGATGGTAGTAGACTATTCTTAAGAATTGCTTCACAGACAGGTTCTTATACGAACTATATATCCATGCATCTCCCTAATTCCAACAAAATTGTAGCCGCTATTTGTGTGATGAGATGTGATGAAGAAACTAAGTTTCCAATCTACGTCTTCCCTTCGGCGCTTAATCCATGCATCATGGTCAAAATATGCATCTGAGTCGGAAATATATCAGGGGTGATCCGAATTTTCTTTCTCATTCGTTGGATGCCATGATGACTTGTCTCCCAATAACCCAATCGGTTCAGACTTAATCGAGTTAACTAACCAACATACGCTAACCAATCTAACTCCGTCCAACCGATAGTGATAACCAGCACCAATTAATCCGGATGGCC
The DNA here is from genome assembly GCA_001305275.1 of Talaromyces verruculosus. NCBI lineage: Eukaryota > Fungi > Ascomycota > Eurotiomycetes > Eurotiales > Trichocomaceae > Talaromyces > Talaromyces verruculosus. Next base: position 53,856 of record LHCL01000108.1, read on the forward strand.
TGCCCGCTCAACCAATCCTAACTACTTGGTTTTATAACTGGCGTCATCCTCCACTTCAGCCGGCGCTGACCAATCCAAATAAAGCTGAAACCGATAGTTATAGAATATACAGCTCATAAACATTTGCACATCACGAAAATTAACAGGTGGCGAAAGCAACATGACCAAGAAAATGCAAAATAGGAGAATGAAAACACATTCACTATGATTGACTGATTGAACGCTAGGCTAAACTTCTTTGTTGGGTGCAACGGAGCGTATCGAAGTCAGGAAAAGTGTATGTCATAGAAAACTAACAAGACGTGAGCTGAAGAGCGAAACTAAACTACAGGGGAGCAAGCCCATATTTATGCTTGCGCAGGCTCGCTCCCTGGCCTGATTCCGACGGAGCAGGCCTTCCAAATAACGTAACAATCTGAAAGCAATACAAAGCAATGAAACAATCGACAAAGCGCAGCGTGAAGCTACTCCCACATTGTATGACTCATATGACAAAGTTCAATGACGGATTCTTTGGCGTTGTCAAACCTCACCCCCTTTGTGCGTTCCGGAGCGCGCACACCAGCGCTCATACCCGTAGCCTGCTCCAGAGCTGGAACCATGACATCGAGCAGTGGAGGAGCTTGCTATTGATGGACCTTCTGCACCTATATATAGTCCTTCATCGGCCTACCTCCGTTGCTCTTCCTGGGTGTCTATTTGTTGCTTATTAGTCTCCAGTACAAATTAATATTCCAACAGAGGTTTTTTAAAGCTGGGGGAGCTGCAGCGAGCGGAACCACGTCTTAATCGATGATTTGATACGCAGGCGCCAGCAGATGATGCTCGTTCCATTGTTCACATGCACAATTCTTCCAACCCTCTCCACAATTATAACAAAACTGAGCTTTACACAGATAACTATTATTATTTCTTATCAGATATTAGAATATTGAAAGAAAAGACAGGGATATAAACATCATATAATTATAACTATAATTTAATTCCACCATTCACTAACATGAATAACAGTGCTGCTATCCATTTTCTTGTACAGTTGCTAATAGCTGTTGCATAGCACTGTCTTCTGGACAATCATCTATATATGCTTGCTGTTTGCAGTCTGTACAAGTCATATATTTGCAAATCAGACATATGGCTACCTTACTATTGATATGAGTCAGACCAATAAATATAGAATACTCCATAGAGTAGCAGTACATCCTATTTGGAGTTTCAAATTCAATCTTTTTTTTCTCGAACTTTTTGACAAGCTCCGATTTGAGGAATATACGAGCCACATTCATGTTTATAGGCTGTCGGCAGCATCGCGGAGGGAATAAGGATTCGTCTTTCATTAAAGCTTCGAAGAGATCCTCCAGACAGGAACGGCAATACTCGTGCTAACAGGGGACACGCACCACATCGACAAACTCCTTTTCTTCCACACAAGCCATGCATTGACGGAGTGCAAATTGGGATTGGCTAGGTCTTTGGGCAGCCCAAGCGGATGATTCAGTCTGCTCAGAGGAGGCAATAGTCGCTTCGATGTCGTGAAAACCTTCCAAGCCGGATACATATAAGATCTGGAGTTTTTTGCAGAGTTTCATCATCTAAACACGATGTTTCTGAGTCCATGGAGTAGGTAGATCTGGGGCATCCATCCATATCCCATTGGTAAGTAATCAAACAATCTTTAGACGCGTTATCTTCCTCCTGGTGTGACGACTGTACGTGCTCGCTGCTCAGTGTCTTGTACGGCGCAGCCCGGTCTCGAGCGGAAGCCCTAAGCCCTAAGGACGGAGATTCCCTTCAACCTCATGGCTTCCCAATTAGGCACCGCCGCGGGACTCGCGCACCGTATAAAAGCTGTAGCGAGCGCGTACAGGCTTCCTTTCCTTTTTCCTTCCTTCTGTATGTTCGATATTCCGTCGATTAGCTACTCCTAGGTAGAGGAATTGAGCATTGTCACACCTGGTTCTCAGCCAGGATACGCCCATCTGCTCTAACCGCTGCTGCGAAACTCGTGGCCATTCGTCGGTCCTCAAAATATTGAGAAATGCTCTCCAACTCCTCATTCTGCAACTGGAATGCCAGCTCTTCATCCATGGGCTCGCGAGATTTTCCTTTTGAAGTATCAGAATAATGGCCGACATCTTGAAGTTGTAGCTGAACGATTAAATCAGCAGTAGGCTGATCGATTTCTGAGCCGATCACACATGCCATCTTAGCGATTCAAATGACGAAACCAACACTGTATCACAAGAATCTGGATTGCTGATTCTAAGGGTGTAGCCTTGGGAGAAATTGTGAAGCGATTGAAAGCTTCACCGCAAGTTGACCTCTTGCTGCGGTTGCGGATCTGGGCCGTGTACCTTCCTGTACCCCATTACATATATTGTTGTGGCTAACAGACTAGACTTGATTCCAGAAGGGAAAGATCTAGTTAGCGGCATGTGACATGCAGTTTCAGGAAAGGGCTGGTAGATTGGTTAGGGCATTAATGCGGTCTAAAAGTCCTGTGAATTCGTATCAAATTTACCAGGTGTCAAAGGGTGACACGTATAGCTGCTATTGTGACACAGGTGGTTAGACTTCTGCCGACGACAACGTATATTATGGCATGATGCCTGCTGGCTTTTTCGACTTACCTGGAGAGATTCGGAACATTATTTACGAGGAGTTGCTCGTCTGCTCGATGGTTATTTCATTAGACTGCGGTTGGTGGTCATGGGAATCCTCCTTCTCTCATATTTTCGACAGCCCATTGATCATTCCCTTCCCAGATGTTCACTTTGATGGCCATCTTATGGATATCAGTCTTAAGGAAGACAGTATGCGAACGCTCAATCTGATCCGTTAAAAATGCAACAGTGTTGTCTGCCTCAACGCATCCCTTCACACCAGTCACGCAATGGAATTGCGTCTCGACGCGTTTGATGCCCCTTGAGCAGTTGATATGGTATTGAACTTGATAGACACACAAATCAAGGCAATGTCGTCGCTGAAAGAGTTTCGGATTAATGTTTATGATGAACCTATTGATATTGCTTTACGCAAGAAAATGCGCTGCTACGGATGGAGACTTGGAGTTGCACAGCAAATGGGATGGGAGGAAGACTACTGGGAAGGGTGGTAGGATGAAGCCTTGTCGGAATGTTCTAGGGAGCGATGTGAACATTCTGATTGGATTATGGGACCTCAGGGTTATGAATTTGTAAGTGTCGGAATATCAATCCCATGATTCGGCGCACCCGCGCACGTACGTACGACGTACGGAAGCGGGATTACTATATCCCTAGCCCGTATGCAGCAACCTCTAAGATAGCCACTACGGCACCCCCGGTGCCCCCTTCTTTCGTTTAGTTAGTCATTATAATACGAATATTTGTGCTTATAAGCAGGCTCACCAACTAGGGCAGTTGGACCGCCCTTGCTCCCTACTCTATGCTTAGTGATACGGAGTATAGCTAAACCAACAGTAAGATTTCGGGGTGGGGCGCGCTACGTAGCCAAATGCTTATTTTGTGCAAACTCACCCAACGAAGCGTTTAAATTTTGCCCTGAGTTCCCTGAGGCATCCTATTGGCTGGATGCTAATGTATTACGACGCATGAAATCTCGAACGAGCGAACAATGAGATTGCTAGCTATTTCATGCCGGTTGGATGAATAAGGATTAGATGATTGTGGGATCAAATGATCATTCATGAGTTGACGGTTAGAAAATTGATGCCGTCTTTCCACGCTGGGAAGAGTCATCACACTAACTAATATGGGCTTAGTGCAACTGGCTCCCCAAATCAATCAGGAGTAACGCTAGCCTGAAATTATTTTAGTATGCTAGGACTAGCTTCAAGGCGAATTGGTGGCTCCCCCGAATAAACGGGCGGTCATACTCACCGACAGCCAAGCTGCCATCCAAGCCATCCGGAACCCCGAACGCTATTCTGGCCGGTATAATTCTGGTCAAGGCGACACGAGCGTTTGACGAGGCTGGAAGCTTGGAAAATGAATAATTCATGCTAGGACTTATTCAACTTGGAAGTAGATTTGATGGACAAAGCACGGAGCAGCAGAAGTTGTGAAACGTTCAAAATATAATAAAGGTAAGATATTATACTTTTAAAGTAAAGGCAACCTGTTGATGGAAGGAACTGAAACGCGCCAAAAGATATCTGGGCGTGGAGATTCTATATTGACAAGATGGATAGGAATTATGTTTGTGCGAGTTGTCAAACAAGCCTATGTATCCATCTTTCACACTGTATAGATATTTTGATTCTCCTAGACCCGCGCACTGAGCGCTGTGTGGAATGACAGAGCCAGATTAGATCAAGCGTGGATTGACGTTTGTCAGTTCAGATATGATAGAGGTAGCGGGGGTCTCTATACTGGAATGGCGACCGGACCCAGAAGAGGAATCTGAATCATTGAAAGATGAATCTTCACAGCTACCAACTGGCTACCTCGGAGAAAGATATTTCAGCTTAATATTGACATCGTATGCGTGCGCATATTTCCCACAGGCCAAGAAATCAGTGATTTTGTTTATTGCGGCTGAATAGAAGCTTTCATGGGCAACTCCTAGATGAATAAGTTGTTTACATGAGTAAAATGTGAGTGCATATGCGCTGCCATCATGGGACAGCTCTTAAATAATCCTGTCAATCTTATTCATCTTCCAGATTCAGCGACGGACCCGCCCCGACGAGCTACCACTTTTGGAATGAAGTTGCTGAGCTGAGATAAAATATTGTATAGTAGATTTATTGCGGCTGAATAAGAGCTGTCATGGGTAACTTCCAGATGGATAAGTCGTTTGGATGAGTAAAATGTGACTATATAATGATTGCTTTTTCCCTTCATGGTTGATGCATCTCCCTGTTATCAACAGTCAAGATCAGATCGCTCAAATTCCTCTTAGCAGTACGTATCGCGACGCTGGCATTTTATCATATTGGCAGCTAACAACATTTTTTTTCAGAGATGAAGTTCTTGAACCTTCTAATAGCTTCCTTCTGCACAGCTGCTGCCTCTGCAGGTGCTGTGGCCTTGCCTGAAACATTATACCATTACTTCAAAAGCGATGGGACTGAAGTTTTGCTGAAGAATTACTCCCAGCCCATCACCGTTCGTGGTGTCGCTATTGGAACAATCGAACTTCCGTCCCATAACGGATCTGGAACGGTTCATTCATTAACCAGTGGTCATCATTTTGGCCATAGAGACCTTCTAATTACTCCTGATGGAGATGGATATTTATGGACATACAAGGAAGGCTTTTCAGACAGACGCTCCAACAGCAAATTTAAGTTGGTGACTCCCGAGAACAGGACTGAAGCTATAGGCGACAAACCTCTCCGTGCGCGTGACGGCCCACCGATACAATATCTCACCACAGAAATCGACAATATCCTTGACGAAATTGATGATGTTCTTGAGGAGGGGTACTATGACTATGTCAGCAGCTATGTGATTCAGGCTGATACCGGGATCTTGCCGCCATTTACAGAGATTAGTTGGAGTTCTGGAGGACCAGCAACATACGGCGAAATGAGTCTATTTGCTACTAACGACTTTACTGCTGATCCGATTCTGTCAATTGCATCGTTGGCAGATGATGTTGTCAATATCCTTTTTGACGCTTGGGGGTTTTTTATTGACTGGTGTCATGGTTCCGGCTCTGGAGCAGGCTCCGGGTAGGAGCGCTGGTGTGAGCGCTCCGGAGCGCACTAAAGCGGTCAGGTTTGACAACGCCAAAGACCCCGCCTTTGGCCTTTGTCATATACAACGTGGGAATAGCTTCACGTTGCACCTTGTTGATTGTTTCATTGCTTTTTATGCTTTCAGATTGTTATGTTATTTGGGAGGCCTGGGGAGCAGGCCTGGGGAGCAAGCCTGCGCAAGCATATATATCGGCTTGCTCCCCTGTAGTTTAGTTTTGCTCTTCAGCTCACGTCTTGTTAGTTTTCTATGACATACAAATGGCTACATCAGCTATTAAAGTAAAAAGATTCGATCAAACAGGGAAGCCGCTATGGAGGAGCTCGAAATTGGATTCCATATTGTATAATACGAGTTGTTTTTAAACTCTAATCACGTGATAAGATAGACGCGAATGGGATCCGGGGTAAATAGAACATTTTGCATCGTGTTATGGTTTCCTACGCCTTGCACAAATATTAACACGACCTCGGCAGCGCAGAATCCATCGCCCTGGAGACTACAGGGTTATTCTGCCGCCGCATACCGCTTTTCCTTATTTGTTGACACCTGGCACCATTCTTTGGCTATTCCTTGTTCATAACGGCATGCTTAGATAGGAAGATTCATCTCTGTTCGTTCCAGCCTCGAAACGACAAGGGGAGGACGGACGAGATATGTGAGGCTATCAAAGTAGACGGTAAACTCATCCAATAGTTTACAATACTGGTACTAGTTCCGAACACTACTAACGTCTATGCAATCCAGAAATCAAAGGTCTGATTCTTCTAACCAGTGACTATCTAGGTGATCTCTATACCCTGGGCTGTTGCGAATATGAGGCTTTCCATTCCATAGTGTTCGTAATCCAAATGTCATATACATCACCAGCTGATCAATTCCCTGAGTATCTATAAAAATACCGTAGTTTCGAGGCGCTGTTGTGGATATGACTTTTATATATCCTTAACAAATCTGCCTCATGATGGCATTTTATGAGGCGATTCGCATACTTCACATAAAGCGCACCTATGACCTTAATCCGGCGCTTTGTAGTTTTTGTTATCCTTGCGGTTTGCTGTATCGCGGACCTTATTAAAGCTCTCACATGAGGCTGCTTTGGTTAATCGTTTTTATACGCCGTGAGAGGCGCGGCTGATGTTATCCCAAATATCCTTTATACCCTCAATCGATTTATCAATTTTATTAATATAGTGGCGTAATTTTGCAACGGTTGAAGGCGGGGATATCTTTAGCGTATCCCCATCTGCAATAAAGTGTTTAAAATGCTTCCTCTGGCGAAGGCATCTTATCCAATACGATCTGAGGATTATGAGGCCAAATCCCCCGCTCTCTCCAAAAATCATTTTCATTAACTCGAAGCCCCCTAAGCGCGCAACCTTATCGCTGAAATAGCACTCCATCAAGTGATTGTAAAAGATGCGCAGAATGCACAGGAAACCGGAGGGGCGAATGTGATAGTTTCGCAAAATTGAACAAATTAGATAGTAAGATGTGTAGAATGACCATCTATAAGTAATAACCGCCATTCACCAAAATCCTCTGGCTTTGAATAATGTTGAAAATGTTAAAACCATTCAAATGCGATCTCATCTGTGATAAATTCATTTGGAGCAGGTGCAACTAGCCAACCCACATCTTTTATATGTCGATACCATTCCTCTAAGTGCATCTACCTTTTTGGGATTAATAAAGGTGGTATAATCTTTCCCTCTGCGTTGATACTCTCAACAACAGTAATTGATTCTCGAGAAGACAGACTATGGACTCTTTCTGATGATTTTGGGTACGCTGTGACCACTGGTTCGTCTTTTCCTTTTCCGACAATGGATCCAGTCTCATCAAAGTTCCATAGGTTCCGAGGGCGAATATTGAGCTTTGTGTGATTGACTTGAGGTTAAAAAAACCAGCACTCAATTTCACTGTAATGCTTCGCATTCGTACACTCCAATTCCTAAGCCTTTTGAACGATTCTCACGTATTTTGATGGTAAGGGACTCAGAAATCTTTAGCGAGCAAATAATTCGCACTTTCCCTAATTTGCTCATATGCAGGAGGTGCATTTATATTACCCAAGCCATAGCAAAAGCGCTTTTTCTTGATGTAAAGAGCTTTCTGCGAGGCACCCCATATTCACGCTGTAATTTGCTCAAATTTGGGCTTTTTTTCTTCGTGTCTCTGCGCGCAGAGATTCTTTGTAATTAATGCCTCCTCTTTTTATTATAGCTTAGGGGTCATTTTGGCTGCAATTCTGGCGTTTGTAACTAAGGGGTTGATTTTGAAGATTTGGCATTTGAGCCCGGGCCGAAACATTAGTTATCAGTGAGCTCAACGTACGGGATATTCTATTAGCCTGCTAAGATACCCATCCAACCCCTAAAAGAGGAAAGGTAGACCATTATTCCTTATATCTGAGGACATTGATAGGCTAATTGACTACGCTATCTCATCTCGATATACTCGTTGCCTCTCGTACGCTGAGTTAAATCGTCATCTTGATCAAAATCGCTCAAAATTAGCAATCAAAGTCGGCGTTGAATTCCCGAGGGTGTTACCGGTATTTGCGCGTAGAAAGCCACCACTATCTTTGCTCTATAAAAACAAAAGACTTATCTGGGCCCAAGAGCATATCCATTGGACATTCGAGCAATGGAAAAGTATACTATGGACTTTGAATCTTGGGTCCTCGGAAGCCGGTATAATCGTACTTGGATTACACGAGTACGTGTATAGTGAACATAGATCTCGGGGTAACGGTAAAGGTTGGATGCTTTGGTGAGCCTTTTTTTGAGAGTGCAAAAGGCTCTTTTATAATCTGGGAAAAGGAGTGGAGGACGATAAATTCGGATACTTATTGTTACTGTATTGTAACATATCTTTATATTAGAGATTTTATGTCTTGATATCCCCATCTCTCGCTCATGTAGGATGGTAGCCTAGGCCACGAAACCCGCGCTACGCAAAATAGAATACGGCTTCATACGATACCTGCATGGAACTACGGAGTATGAACTATGAAATGTAACCGTTCTATTCTATCTTCCTTGGCTTAATAAGGTGGGAAAAATGACCTGTTCTCACATTTCTGGCCCTTCGGAACATCATGTAGTTAGTTGACAAACCACACAAATCACCTTTACATGATACTCGGGAATTGACCTCCATTCGCACAGATAACTCCTCCAGTAATCCAACGAGCGTTTTCACTAACAAGCAGGCCAGCAACGTCGGCCACATCTTCAGCTCGACCTATGCCTCCATCACCCAGGATCGGAATACCCGAGTCTATGACGTTCCTAGCACGCTCCTTGAAGAAATCGGGGGCTTCTCGAAAAATTGCATCCGTTGCTGTCGCCCCCACTAGCAGTGAGTTGACAGTGGTACCTTTTGTAGTCGGGTCGTTTGCGAAGAATGTCGCCCAGCTGCGCGTTAGTGCTTCCAAGGTCGCCTTAGAAGCACCAACAAGATACATGGCTCTGTGTAAGGGAGTCAGACGAAAAGAAGACATAATGAAAGGTCGCAATCGCAAATATTAGTCAACTTACGGGTATGGGATCTGACGGCCAGATAAACTGGAGACATTGATGATTCGAGAATAGGGTTTGATGTATCTCTTCCGATAAAGGATATCCATCAACATTACCGGTTGATGGATGTTTCCATACAGAACTTTCTGCACATACTCATCGTCAAGCGTACCTATGTTGCGCATTTCATCATAACAGGCATTGTTTACTAGGATATTAAGCTCGCCCTTGAAATGCTCTTCAACTAGGCCAGCGAGATATTCAGGCGATGTGGGGTCAAGAATATTCGCTGCTACTCCAATGAAATCGGGCGCTTTATTTTCTGAATCACGAAAGGAGTCGACGATGTCGCTTTTAAGAGACTCAAATTTGCACCGAAGCTGTCGTAGAGCACGTTCCCAGGACCGCCGCACCCCTCTTTGCAAGGTTTAGAGCTATAGCACGCCCAATACCTCGTGTCGCACCTCTGGAAGAGGAATTAGAGCTTCTTTTTTTTTTGGCAGTGCATAAAGGAAGATAAAAAGCAAATCTCCCAAAACATGAAGGAAGGGACTAACAACTTACGTTATAAGACACGTTTTTCCAGTAAGATCATACTTCCCCAGCCCGGATGCTGTGAAATCAGGATTGCAACTTGGGTCGCCCATGGCCAGAATAACATAACGCAATATTCACTTCGTCCAGAGATTTTCTGTGCCATAACGGCTGATTTTATATGCCTGCATTGCTGGCTATCTGCCAGCGGTGTGTTTCAAGAGAAGCTACTGCCGAACTAACATTTAGGTATAAGTTCGGTCGATCCATATGCCGTGATAGAGATGTGTGATAGGCCTATTTTCCGCATTGAATTGCGGAATTTTGTGGAAGGTGCTGAGAATACAGGCCCACATTATCATTATCAATGTCGGTGGACGGCAAAAGTGACACCGACTGCGTATTGAAATAAAATTCGCGTATGTATTCTAGCAGTCTGTAGGGGCCTCGATATCATATTACAATAAATGTGTTCGCATATAGTAGGGATACGTATCACAACCTTACAGTCGCTCATTCTGCTCTGTATACAATGTTGCTCTTACAGTACTTAGATGATGTGCGAAGATACGGCTGTCAAATCCGCTTGTCACAACGCCAGCGCAAATGCTTGTGAGCTCCCCTTCTCCTTATTGATTTCTTCATTTAGCCGTCCTAGCCGCCCCACAGGCAGCTATGCGGCATGTGTCCTAATCCTGACCGCCAGCTCCGGTCCTATATACAAGAACTAACTATGCATCTATGCTAAAGCGCATTACTGGCGGCTCTGGCAGGTGTAGTGACTGTTATACCCTTAAGGACTCACTGCTCCGCTAGAGGTCTGATCTATGCTCCCAAATTGCCCAAGAAGCTTGGTTTCCAGCATGAATTTTGCCGCCCTAGCGGCGTATTTTCCTTCAGAGACAATCTTCCTTGCGTCGGATGACCATGTTCCTTCCTTCTTCCACGCGTTACGCTCCTCCTTGAACCTGGGACAGCTCGGTAAGATATGTGTGACCGTGTGTGCTCCGCGTCGGCACTGACATTCTCCGTCGTCGATTCCCGGAATGTTTACACGATAGAGGCTTGCTAAGTCTGGCGTGAAGTTTTGTATTCTTCTTTAATGGTTTATCCGCGAGCCGGAAGAGAGTACGGCCTCGTTGGTTCTGTAGCCAGTTCTGTTCCCACTGTTATAAGCGATGCTTCCTAAGATCTGCTGGCCGGTCATTTGAGTCCCATACATCGCCTGAATCGCGGCCTGGCTTTTACAGAATACTATTACCTGACTTTCTATCCTTTGCTGTGCCATCTCTAGGGTCATATGTATTCCGACCAATTCTGCCAGGAACACATTTGCCTCTGGTGTTCTTCCAACGAATTTCTGTCTTATAATTTTGAATCTTGTAATTTTATCTCGCTTACGTTATTTTCGAGTATTATAACCCAAACATGCCATGCTGTGACTACAACAGCAAGTCCCTTACAAGAGAACTAATAGGGATTTAAACCAACCTATCTTCCCGGTGATTTCCATGAAGGCCTTCTGGCACTCCTGTTCCCATCCATTGAGAGCGACAGTTGCTAGCCAACTGGAAGCTTTTCAATGGTCTGTTTCATCCAGTTCATCATTGCAATCGATGTCGACAAGAGAAGGATTGGGAGCGGAGGAAAAACTCTATTGCAGTACACCTACCTCTTTAGTGGAGAGCAGCTTATAAAGCACGGTAATTTGAGCATCAATGAAATCAACCACTCCCTTTCAAAAGATGTTGGAATATGTCTCTTCGCCAAGAGAAAAAGGTATAAACTCCTTTGTAAATGCGATATAAATATCCTTTTTAAAGGCTAAACAATGGTATATATCTGGACCGTTATTTCATCCTGAATTATATCTATTTTGATATCAACAGGATTGCTAAATACTAATCATCACTATGACCCAATCCAGATCTGGATTACCCGACGTTATGCTATCCAGATACCACGATCATTGAATCAATGAATTAAGCAACATACCCAAAGGTTAGGGAAGAAGGAAGCAGAGGGTTGAACCTTATCACAAAGCTAGGGACCTTATCCAGTTGGGAGATATCAAACTATAACGCCGCGACCTTATCCATTGCATATGTCTCAACAATCGAATCGAGATGCTCTTCACGCCGACCGACTCCAATCACGAAACAGCCATGTCCGACGAGACTTCTAGCTAGGGAACGTCTGATACCTTTGACCACCACGTCACAATTCAACAACCTTCTTTTACAACGCATAAGGGGTAATGATGGAGCCAAGTTGAGCCAGTTCGCACACATACCGGAAGTGGCTGCTATGACCAAAATCTTCTTATAGGGAAAGGCCATTTTTTGGATGCTAATGTCGCGTCATCAGGTACCATTCTTAAAGACATTGTAGTACTGACTATCAATTAGAAGTGGGCAATCAGTGGGACCCAGACCACAAAGAGCGCCAGTAGAGATTATACCTCTCAAAAAGCCCAATAAAGAGTACTATAGTATTGCAAAGCCTGGAGAACTGACTTCACTTCTATCGACACTGGGCAAGATGTGTGGAGACATAGGGACTGCTCCCAACGGCACAGGCAAGCCGAAATACTGACCGGGGTCCTGGAGCGGGATCGGTCTCTGTGTGCTCCGAGCGGACGTTTAGGTTCACCGATGCCGACGGTCGGTGGTCCGTCATTGTTAACTCTCTAGTCAAAGCACCAACCGAAGTTTTCCTCGTCCCTTGCTTTTGACAATTATCATGATAGTCATCAAGATGAATTGAAGTTCATTCCATTCTATCTGGTATCTAATCGACCTGGATTCCACGGAGTCTACCATATATATCTTGGAACTTTTTATAGGCGTTGCAGTAGTGAGGTATCAAAGTTCTTCGCTTCAATATGTTTGCCGCCATTAAAGCAATCAACGCGAGGATTCGCTCTAATAAGGCTCTCGATTACTTCTGCTCAACGCGTACGTTTTGGGCAGCATATTTTATTGGGTATTGGTATTTATGTAAACCAGATTTCTGGGGCCCTGCGTCTAATTTTGGCATACCAATTGCCGCCGTGTCGGACATTCAAAATGACCCTGAAATGTGAGATATGGCTTTACCTGATATTACCCTCCTCTTTCATTTAGCTTTATCCATCATCATTGAGACACTATTGACAAATTATGCACTATGTAGTATCTCAGGACGAATGACGGGCGCCTTCATCGTCTGCTCGGCTGTGTTAATGAGATATTCCCTCGCAATAAGGCCGAAGAATTATTTATTGTTTGCGATGCACACAGTCAATGTCGGGGCTCAATCGATCCAAATGGTGCGTTTTGCCAACTATTGGTAGTGAGTCTCTTTTGCAACCATTAGTATCACACGGCATCTTTCTTGAACTAACACAATATCATAGCCTACAAGATAGAACACCAATTGCAGTGGCGGAGGTCGCAGAGTCATAAGATAATGTGCTGGTGTTGTTTTTGCTTATGGAAAGTATTTGGCAATTGACAAAAAGCTGGGACTGATTACTGAGGTTTCGATCGACCAATGGTTTTTTTGCGTGGTTGCGGCGTTTGAACATGTACATTTTGATTCTTCTAAATTCCTTCTTTCTATAGGTAAAATGGACGGTGTCATTCTATAGACTCGGGAGTCGTGACTCCTCAACGATACTGAAGCTAACAAAGTCAGAAAACGTCTGAACAGGAATGTTCAATTGATGAACTGAAGTTCGGAAATCCGGTCATGCTATTATTATCATCATAACAAATATTACACTATTTCATATGCTGTGACTTCATACCCTGTGTCTTGGATTGGAACAGGCACTCCTGCTCCTGCAGGAGCAGATCTACACAGCCTGGTGTGGGTGTCGAGTCGTGAGCTTGATCGGCTTCGATGTCAAATGAGCCTACAATGGGGTCTACAAAGAAAGACTGCTCCAGGGAATGAAAGCGCGAGGCATACCAGAGAAGCGCTGGTCGATCGACGCGTTCTGCTCGGAACGAACTGCAACAATTCAAGTTAACAGGCAGGTGTCTGAGGTCCAAAGTCCCTCACAGGCAGGACTACCTTAGGGCTCTCCCCTGTCCCCAATCTTATGTCCCCAATCTTATTCCTCTTCTTCAACGCATAATTCGTACAAGAACAAATAGACACCCAAGGAGGAGCGATTGCTTTTTTCGATGACTTTACCGCACGGGTGGCCGGGCCCACTGCGCAGAGTAACGGAGAAGGTATTGAAGCAATTATCAACGAAGCGCTTTGACTGGAAGAGGAGAAGTGAAGCGGGTTTCGAGGCGGGGAAAACTGCCATCATACACCTCGGCCCCAAAGCATCCAAATCGGAAAAGGGGTCTTTCACTATCAAGGAAAGGCTATTGAACCTAAGGACCACGTCAGGGTTCTTGGGGTAATGACGGACACTCCGCTCAAATACAAGGAACACATAGTGAGGGCGGCGTCCGAGGGCCTAGAAGCAGCAATGGAGCTCCGATGACTCAGAAGCCTATCTCCAGCAACCGCGCGGTAACTGTTTACATCGACTATTACTTCAGTAGTGGAATATGCTACCAACATCTAGATGCACGCTTCTATAGACAAGGCTATAGGATCCATCAACCGATTTCAAAGGGTAGGAGCTCCAGCGATTGTAGGAACATTTCTCACAGTCGCAACCAGTGTGGCAGAAGCAGAGGCACACACTGCCACTGCACAAAGCCGGTTCCGGAGACGAGTAGTAAAGATTATGGACGGACATTCACACCCTCCTGGAAACCAATCCATTTCGCAGGAATTCAGATCGGATCAAAAAATTGAGGAGATATCACCGCTCGCCGTTATATCAGGTAGTAGACGCGCTGAAGAATATCGAGATGGAAATACTGGATACTACTAACCCATTTACATTAACTCCATGGGGGATACGCGCGCAGACCGACATTAATGCAACCCCAGAGTCACAGACCGAAGCAGGCGGATCAATGCAGATCGCGGTATGCAGTTCGTCATGGAATGAGGTGGTAGGATTTGCGGGGGTGATCCAGATGTGACCGTGCCAATATATAAAACCGAAATTGAAAAACTTTTCCGTCACACTCGGCGTAAGATTAGAGTAGGATCCATATTCGGGGGAGCTGACAGCAATGGTGCACGCATTGAGCACGTTATTAGGAATGAAACAGTACGGAATTACGCTGCTAACGAGCAACAAAGCGGCCACAGTCACGCTGAGGAGCCCTCGACAACAGTCGGGCTAGGAAAACGTCTGCCAAATATACAAGCTGATTAACAAATGAACCTTGCGAAAGAGCAAGCGAGGACAGCAACCCAAGAGGGTCGCACCCCACAAGCGGAGGTTCCCAGAACGAAATCAACAAGTCTCAATATCGCACGATCCCACCAAGGAACCAGCAAAGGCTTGCCAGAGATAGTGGGAAAACACGTTAAAAGAGTGGATGCGGCCCTCCCACGCAAACACACCCGACGGCTGTATAATCGAGTATCGTGGAAAGAAGCGAGCGTGCTGGCTCAACTCCGGACTGGCATGGCAAGATTAAATGGGTATCTCTATCGAATCCACGTTGCGCAGAAAAAATCAGTATGCATGTGTACAAGCAAGAGAGACCGTGAAACACTTCCTCTTTCGATGTCGGAAGTGGACGGCATACCGCAACATATCCTTCTTCCTGGGAGGAACATCACCTTCAGATAAACAAAACTGGGCCCCAAGCTTGGAAGCGGTACGAACCTCAGTAGGGTTTGCAATCGTGCAGGGGCTGACTCGACGTCGCTTAACAATGTAGACGAACACAAATCACCCACTCTTCCCGACCTAACTCACACCAACCACTTCGTACAAGTCACGGTAGACGTGCTTCAGCCGGCGAAGATAGGATGTTGGACACTTGAAGAAGCGCCTTCAAGCCAGCCTACTAACAAAACTACTAACCCACGAGAATCCCCTACGACACTGACAGATGAGGCGACATAAGGTGTGAATTTGTATGGGCTACGAGACACGACACATATCAGGAAATGTACTGGTAAATTAGTGATAGTTGCCCTATCGGCTTAGCCACCGGGCGTTAATGAATTAATTTTTGTTTGTATGTGTGTGCGTGTGTTTTTGCTTGCTTGCTTGCCTACTGAGTTATAAGAAAATCTCAAGGCTCTAAGCGCCAATCTCATTCTTGTTCGAACAATCTGCCTCGACTTGAAAGAGAATTTGCTGACCTAGCTATCAACTGATCATCTTAACTATACGTCGGGATTGCGCCTGAAAAACTCCTCTAAGCTGGTTTGTTTGACGCTCGGGAAGCGCGCAACATCCGCTGGCTCGTAATCCCAAGATCGTGCCGGGATGTGATACTGGTAGCAATACCGAATATAGTTGTACCACCCCCTCTTCCCATGTTCAGCTCGTCCCTTGTTCAGCTTATCTTCTGCATCTTTCAATGATCCCAAGCAGTTAAGTCTAGCAGTGATCCGACCCTCTCTCGCAGTACTATATGCTTTGATGATATCCTCTGGGGAGGCTTCGAAGCTCTGAACACGCACAAAGCCTCCATTCGCAGCTTCTGGGGAAGTAATCGCCTCAAGCACGTAGTTGCCGAGGTCTTCCGCAGTGGTATAACGAGTAGGAAATGTCGAAGGCCCGTGGAAATTGAATGTCTTGGTATCCGGGTCCCAGTCATAACGGCTTCTCTTAAAGGAATAATCGGCAATTGCGCCGGTGAACATATATATCGGCTTGATAGACGAGCTGATGGCCACATGGTGAGCGAAGCCCCGAATGTCGTCGTAAAGCTCGTGTGAACCAGGGGAACGCGTCCAGTCGTAGTTCCATGAGGAGGCATGGAAAATCTAAAGCATTTAGCGAATTACTAAGAGGCCCGCAAGGCAGGGTACGTACCTTCACCCCTGCACGCTCTGCTGCCCTAATAAGCAACATTTGTGTTTCCATGAACATTTCTGGAAGTGAAGCAAAAGCACAGATAATAGCGTCAACACCTTTTGTGGCCCGATCCATTGCAGCGATATCATGGTAGCCGGTCATTGTCTCAAAGCCTTCGAGTTGGTTGCGAACATCCTCCGGGAGATTGTCGATGCTGCGAGCTAGGCCTCGAACCTTGTGACCACGCTGAAACGCGGATCTGGCACATGGAATACCAACAAAGCCAGTAATACCAGCAATCAAGACCAGCATATTGTACTATCCTCTGTACTGTAACAGGGTTTAAGAAGCAAACGTTTTCGTCCCACTGTGAAATAAACCGTGTCGTGTCCTTTCAATTATAATAACTGGGTTCTTGCTCGCACTCTATTTATGCCGGATGGTCGTCAAGCGCAAGTGCCGATTTGTGATCCGCAAAGAGCCCTAGAACGAAATGGACGCGATTTCGGAGTAAGTTGTCAGGTGGAGTGACGCTCTTGACCCCCGTTTTCGCTTCTCGTCCGTCCGTCCGTCCGTCCGTCCGCCTCCGTCAGCGACCACTAATAGACTACTTGCCCATAGTAACCTGCTTTTGATTATAACGAGTACGTACCATGTCAATAACTATTAATATTTCTAGGAGATAGGATAAAATCGTACAGCCTTAACACGCTAGCTTATATAGAACGGTGGCTAAAAATGGTTAGCATTAAAGCCTTCTTCTATCTTCTATTGCTAATAGGTATCACCTTAAAATTATAGAGTAATGATTACTACAAGCGACTTCTGGGTCTGCTTGAAAGTATAGAAAAGAAAGGATATTAATAGTGCTAATGTTGATTTCTAACCTCAATTTAGCTTGGTCAATGACCAGCGCTTCTCGAAAATAAGGCTCACCTGTAGTTTCCGCCTGCTGTCATGTATCCAAATCACTGGTTCTGTGAGGCTGTCCAGTGCACCAAATACTGATAGGAAATCGATTAATAGTGCAGGAAAACTGTAATCTCAAAGCGCTCAATATTGGACAGCAACCGCCCGGTCATAAGCCCTTATCAAAGGCTACACCCGGCTTTTACCTGTGTTCGTTCACGTGGACTAACACGCAGGCCTCTAAATGGGTCCGCAAGAACTGCAAACTGGACCGGATCCGACTACCTTGCGACGAAAACTGCGAAGACCGCAGAAAACCAAATGCAAAGCCACCATTGCGAATTAGCCTTCGATTTGCTAACTGGAACGGCCATGAGGGTAGTGTCGGTTTCTCTCATAATGGAGTTTGATTCGGTCGTATGCAACCCCCTAGCTCGTAGTCCAAAACTGTATAAAATTGATTTACGCGCTTCACTAGTGATACCGTTCGAAGGCCGTATTTATGGAGGGTATAATATTCTCCATTCAGTGGGTTATTCAATCGCCTCAGTCTCCTACGATTAATTTCTTGCCTCCCAGTTGGCGCATATGTTCATTTCCTTCGCACCGGACGTCTTCTCAACGACTTCAAACTGCTAGTCTTATCACCTTGTCCATGTGAGTGAGTCTGGAATACCTGGATTTCATAAAAGAATAAGCGTCCGTCGCTAGGATCTTGAGACTCCTGACACCCCTTATTGCTAAAGCGACAGAAGAGCTATCTAGTCAGGTGTTGGTTACATTCAAGTTACATACCGATCTTTATCGACATCATTCTATATATCAACCCACTTCACGAACAACTTTATGGAGCTCCACCAACATCCTTCCATTAGAGAATCGATTCATGAAAGTCACTCAATATCTTCCCCCTCTCTGATCAGACGATTCGACGAATTTGTGCTAGTGTAATATACAAGTTTTGTGTTTGGTGAGTTGGAAATGCCCTTGTAACTTTCCTAGACACCGAGGCTGGCAAAGTCAAACTCCAGTGGGGCCTTTGTGTTGGCGATATCAACGGGTTTATGCGTGACCGTAGTGCACCTGCTATAATTAGATTTCCTCAGGTCTTGACCCAAGGATGGCTTGCCAACGAAACGGTCGTCGATCCAGCGGAGCCATTCCGGTGCTGAGCTAATAGGGGTGGCTGAATGGTCCAGTCCAGGGTACAGTCTTAGATGGATCTCGTTCCCAAATCCGCAAGAAAGATCAGCGTTATAAATAGTAGACTCTGGCAGCACAGAAGTATCATTGAGGCCGTGGACGATCATCAACGGACGCGTAGCAGAAGCGCCACTGGCGGGGGCATTAATCTGCTGCCATTCTTGAAGGAAGGGGTCGTTAAGCAATGCAGAGCCGTTTAGCAGTTCATTAAGGGGTAAGTCCAGCGTCAGCCCTAACATAGCTGTGGTGCAGGACTGAGCGGTCTCGGCCAGATCGAGACGTCGCTTTATCCCTTCACCTAGGAAGGCGAGCGGGCTCTGCGGGAAGAGATTTTTAATAGCAACACCTAGAGAGGGAATCTCGGCAGCGATAACCCAGTGATGGAAGTCGGGCTGCTGGAGGATTGTGTTATAGGACTGGAGGGCCATATCGTAGATTTTAGACGAGGGCGAGAGGGCGACCCCGCCGAGGTAGCCAGAGTTGTGAGCTTGCACCATTGGATGCTCTGATAGCTTCCAAACGGCACCGCCGCCCTGCGAGTGACCAACACTAACCCATTCATGGGTGAAAATAGACCCAAATGCCTTACGCGCTGCTTTTATAGAGTAGACAACATCGTTTGCGTGGGCTGCAAGGCTACTGTACTTGTGCGTGGTGAAATTATTACCGAGGCCCGCGTAGTCGGTGGCCACCACAGCGTAGCCGCGTTCGATGATCGGGCTCCAGCTAAGGTAATCAAAGAGAGATGGCGAAGACGAAGGGGCACATCCGCGGTATACTCCAATCGTCCCATGGGCGAAGGCGACCACAGGGATCTTTTTTGAACCTTCAGGCACATTGAAAGGTAGCGCGATAAAGCCACTAACAGGAACAAGTGAGCCGTCAATCTCTTGCGAAGTATATTGCATTTTCCAAACTGAGATGCCCGCAGGTACGTCCAGAGTGGCTGGGTCAACAGGGGCTATTTTCAATAGATCGCCTGGCACCGACGATGAGAAATTTGCGGCGGTGTCATAAAAATCGAAGTCGAATGCCGTACCCGTCGTTATGAGATCGGCTTTATTGGTAATTGACAAGATCTCCTGGCACTTGGAGCCACAGCCGTACTCCTCCATTATCTTGACTGACACATTAAAATTATTCACTTGCCCGACATTTCTTGCCAGAGTGGCCGAGGAAATTGCACCCAGGTAAAGGCATGAAAGGGGATAAATTTGTAAATGGCTAAACAGCATTTTGAATAGTGCAAATATAGGCCAAGAATCAATCACAATTAATTCAGTGGAATGCTATGACATACTTATACTCCAAGCATTACACTATCTTTCACCCTTTCTTCGGTGCTCAGGATTGTTGCCTTACTCGGCACGGCCTTTTGTGGGTAATAATCTCGCGGGCGTAAATCAGTTATCAACAGCCAAATCAAGGCTGCGCTAATCTTTCCAGGCAATAATTGAACGATGATCAATATTGGGAACAATAAGCTAGGTCCCCATGTGCGTACATTCCGCCCAATCTTACGCTTATCTCAATGTGACATACGTTCCAATAACAGAGATGGCTCCAAGACTGTAATTACCATGTCGTCAATATTTGCACACCGTTCAATATTACGTGGTCGAAGCCGAAAAGCTGGAATATTTGAAACTCTACAATCACCCCTGGCTTAAGTACGTACTTCAATACCGCCATTAACTAGATGTCTTTTCGTTCCATCGAACTTGCACCAACTCATGGCGATGCCACCATTATATCCCTATTGGGCCGTGGTCGCCCATTGCTTTTTGGGTACGATATTTGACAAAATTTTGATGTTACCAGACTATTGATACCTGGCAGGAAACCATCAGGTGCAGCTCGTGTCGACTCCGGCGGCAGTAGTAATCTCCTTGGTCGTCTATATGAAACCCTCAACTAAGCACTTGAGTCCATGTTGCTATTCCTGAGTGGTAAACTGACAAACTAGGTAGTCATCGCGCGACTACTACCTAAAGGGGTTAGTATCAGTTATAACAGACGGTTTCCCTGGCAAAAACAAAACCTTTAAATACGATACGGTTCAATGTGTCCCTTCGACCAGCCATTGAGCTGTCGTTGTCTGTGATTTTTTTCGGAAGAGTGATAATATTTTACCACTGAATACCTTGTGAATAGCCACAGCTACTTATCCAAGTTCTCCCTTGTAACAAATAAGTACGACCCCGAAGGCTATGAAGATACTCTCAGGCTTTGTTCCAAGTTATGAGTATGTGCCAGTACCTGGACGGGTATAAATTCAGCAGCAGTCCTGTTATTGAGAAACTGAGTGGGAAGGCGTATTGTAATGTATTCGTGTGTGTCTAATTGAACGAAAGTAACTGGCATAGGTGTGCCATACATGAAGCAGCGCAGTCCTGTGCGTGCTAGTTTCGTAAAGGGGGAATCTTGGCAAATCCTTGTAACGAGGAAAGCCAGCTATCCAATGAGGGCATACGAGTGGATATATGCGCTGCGCTCACCATATTCTGGATAGCGGTAAAGTAATCTTGTCAGTTATGCATTTACAGTAATGAACTCAAGGTCTACAATACATCAACCTTCGGGACCCCGATCTTCTCCGGACTTTCGTTGAAGTTTAACCGGAGGTTTGTACTAAATCCATGCATTGATACGAAGTAGTGAAGGATGAAGAATCGATATTAATACTAATAACTCCTTCCAAATGGCCATGTGATTCTTTTCAGAGCACCTGTTAAGGGCATCCAGAGGAAGGGTAATTGCAACTGCTCACTACTCCACCACCAGTAATTGACACTCCGGAGAAAGTAAAATCAGAGCAGCTCCCTTCACCACAGAGAATATAGTAATCTCGAGCAGACTCTGTCGCAGTGCCCGTAACCTGCAAGAATTTTATATCAGATATCTTCACGCCGTTAGTGGGTGTGCCAGTGGGTCCGCCATTAAGATAGTCCTGTTGGACGTCAATGCCATAATTGCTGATCGCTGAAAGTGTGATGTTCTTGTAGGTGACATTATTGACCTGTAATACATGAGTTTCTTTCTCTTCCGGAGCCTTTATTCCTCAAGTAAAGGAGAGAAAAGAGACAGGAAAAGCACTCACGGTACCAGTCTTCCCAGAATTAGACTTGATTCGACACCCATTCTGACTATTAACAACCTGAGAGTTGGAGAAGGTCACTCCGTCGACAGTATTATTGCTTTTCCCCCCAATTGATCCAATACTTAGGCCGTGACCGCCGTAACAGTACATGAGGTCCACTGTGATCTGAGTGCCGCTTGTGACCGCAACGCAGTCATCCTGGTTGTGGACATGAATGTTCTCAAGGGAGACATAGTCACTCGAGGAAATGTCGAAGCCGTCGCTATTATGTGCAGCCGGGAGCCCGCCACTCGCTGAGTTTGGGGCATCTCCATCTGAGTTATCCAAGACCAGGCCAGATACATTCAAATGTTCAGCGTCGGTGATGTCAAAGCAATGGACTGGCCAATTCTTGATGTTCAGGTTTGAGATGACAGAGTTAGACATGTGTTTAAGCACAATGAAATGGTCAGGTCTAGTTTTACAGCCGCAGTTATGTCAGCCATCTTGTTTGAAGGTCCATCTGCTCAAGAATCAGATTTTACTTTTTCGTCCCATTATTAGATCCTTGTCCGTCCCAATATGCTGGACCGTTACCATTAATAACGTGACCAACAGCGCCAGTGATAGTGACGCCAGAGCCCGAGATGACAATCGGGTTAAAAGAATCATCAGGAGTGTAGCCAAAAGTCTGCCGATACGTTAAGTCAAATAAATCCTGTAATCGTCATTGTGGTGCTTACTGTCTCTCCTGCGAAGGTCACCGTTGCACTAGGCTGCAACTTCTGAAGGTCGATGGAGCTTGACGGTGGTGCAGAGATATTTGATAAAACGATGTTTGTGCAAGACTTGACGGCTGAAGTGATAGAGGCATATTGTGTGACAGTACAGGTAGTGCCAGCTGCGACCCCATCGACTGTCCTAGTTGGAGTAAGGGACGCGTTTACTGCAATCACCGAGAGCAGGGCAAGGAAGGTATAAGTACGAATAACGAATGGTTTCATGTTCGTAAGTATTTCTGATTGGTCCCAACTAGTCACAGCAATTGCGTCTCTTCTAAATCTTTATAGAAGCTGGACCAAGTAAAAGAAAGCCAGTTCCTCTTTATATATCTGTGAACCTTGGAAATATCTGTGAGCTGGATTGGTGGAAACATTCAATATAGTCGATTCAGGTTGGGACTGGCGGAAAGTTTTTAAGACTTCTCTTCATGCTAGGGAGATCATTACAAGTCCTACGGGCACATCTCAGAATGTAACATGAGCGGAAGTAACATGCGCGGGAAATACATAGTATTTTGGTGGGAATATAATTTTTGGAGAAATTTCTCCACCATTCAGGACTGGCGCAACTAAGGGATCGCTGAGGACCGCCGCTAGGAGCGACAGATACAGTATGGATGGATGGATGGATGGATGGATGGATGAATTCATTTACCCTGACCCCTCGCTACACTAGCGATATGCAGGCTACTACCACTATCTGTATCCTTGTAGCT
>LHCL01000109.1:0-22864 GCA_001305275.1 Talaromyces verruculosus
ATATCCGAGTTATATGGGGGTCAGATCGCGATCTGACCCCCATATATCCGGGTTATACGGTGCGGGTTATGTAACTCGGGCTGTAACTTGGCCCCCGATAACTAGGTGTAAAGCGCATTTGTATGGGGAACGAAAAATTTTCAAATTTTTGGTGCTATAAGTCGGGTTGCGCTAGTATCCAGGGATCTTATATCCAACGTTTACTGTACACATATGCATATGGAGTATAGAGTTAAGTAATTTCTTCCTTTATTTTTTTTTTCTGCCAAGCGTTATCAGCATCATCAGCGTTCTGTTTCGGATTTCCTACATAGTAGATTAGTAGACGTATCGAGATGAAATTAACTAACCATAGACGAAATACATACAGCAATTGTCGATGGCTCCGTACCGACGGAAACGACAGTTTAACTACCATCGAGCATATCTCGGGATAGCTATTAAAGGTTGAAGCTAATAGGGCTTGTCAATATAGAAAGCGTCGGAATATCAATCTCATGATTCGGTGCTTCCGCACCAACCTGACGCGCACGTATGCGCACGTACGTGTACGTACGGAATGGGATTACTATTATCCCTAGCGCGTACGTGGCAACCCCTGGAGCCAATAAGGATACAGGCAAAGAGTCTCTAGCCTCGGGCCCAACCCTAATGCAGCCAAGAAGGTGCTAGGCTCAAAAGAGGAGCCAACTCTCTAGTGTTAGCATCCTGCAGCGTTTTTGTGTTGGCGGTCTCGCGCCCACGGTCCTGCTCCCTTCCACTCCCTTCGGCCGTTTCAGGGCACGAACTACAGTATAACTTATCGAAATTTTACAGTACGGAGTAGTAATCCTGTTAGATTATAATTTGCTCGGTCATGGGTCCTAACTAGGGGAGCTAACGCGCTTATTAATCGTGCCAATTATCATTCAGCTTGGCGGAATGCCAGAAGAGGTTAGGACGCACGCATTTTAAAATTACGAAACACTAAAGTGAAGCCATCAGAGAGATTTCTATTCTTCTTCTTTGATACTCAATCTACCAACTTTTACCTGTACATTAAAGCTCTAGCTTTAGTAATGTGTATTTCCGGGGCCATTATCTCAACGTATCTCGACACACCCTATATCGGCAACGAGGTATGCCAGAGATTTCAGGCCTAGACAGAGACACAGAACAATAGAATACGGTAC
The DNA here is from genome assembly GCA_001305275.1 of Talaromyces verruculosus. Lineage (NCBI taxonomy): Eukaryota > Fungi > Ascomycota > Eurotiomycetes > Eurotiales > Trichocomaceae > Talaromyces > Talaromyces verruculosus. Next base: position 1,173 of record LHCL01000109.1, read on the forward strand.
ACGTTCCACTCAGATCCTTACCAGGAGATAGTTATGCAATTATGTCTTGGCATGTTGTACTTCGCGATTCATTCAGCCAACCTTTCGCTTCTCAGCCAGCCCATGCCACACGGACTAGAAGCTGATCCTTCGTGAAATGGGGATAGCTGCGGGTCGGCCCGAGTTGTGTGGCACATGGTCCCTTAGCCTCTCTGATGAGGGGTAACATTGACCTAATTTGAACTCATTTCTATGTAATATCATGAGCCAGATACCCTTACGTACCTTTTAAACCGTCTGAAATAGGAGAGTTATCGTCTAGGTTTGCTTCTAGCGCTGATAAGTGTGGAGTTCCTAGCAATCATCTGAGCAGCGGATAGTTTCAACCCCTCATCATCTCTTCAATGACAGTGCGGCCAAGGTCCCTCAGTCAGATCCTGCAGGGTTAGAGCAAGAACGAACCCTGACACTTTGCATGCTGACTTTTTGCCACAGCTGAGAGATGCAGCTGACTGTGTCAGGCGGAGCTGAAGAACGGCTTGTTATGCAAGCGAATTTCCACATTGAAACTCGGAAACAAGCTTGGTACGGAAAGTTTTATTAATTATATTATGGTTAATAGGACAAGTTACCCAGCACAAGCCCTCCCGATTCATCGTCACCGCCCTAAGCACTAAGTCCCGATCTCCAAAATCCCGGTCATTGCCCGAGATATACAGAGTAGTGAAGGTTCAGTGGGTTGATGTGGACTCCACTAATTATCTCAGCCACGGAGAGACTTTAGGCGCTCTGCTGCAAGATTTCCTTCCGGGAAACGCCACCACAAAGATTCGTACTTCGGTGTCGGCGATTCCGTCTTGGACGTTAATCGATAACGCTGAGAGGCCATCGCTTTCCTGAACCTGAATCTCATAACCGACGTCTTTTGGCAAGATCATTGACCGCGCTCAGTCCTGCCACGTCGTACTATCGGGTATACGCGAACCATTGGCACGCACCCTGGCAGCGGCGGGGTTCTACCGTTCCTTTAGATCCGTGTCGACGCCTTTATTTGAATTTCAGCTCACGGTGGTCTGTTTCCTGTGCGGTGATGGGCAAATGGTGTGGCCATATCCGATCCAGATCTCCATAGTTCATCATGAGAGTAATGTACGGAGTAAGCACTAGAGCATGGCGCTCGAAGCCCTGAAGCACTGACATAGGCTGGAGTATAGTAGCGTTCTGAGTAGTAGACAAAATGGTACGCCAGTAATAACCGAGACTAGACATCCGCATTGGCCTATGTTTTCGATTCCGCTATATAAAGCACAAATTCCCACGAGTATTGGACTTAGTGTCGTATAGCTACTGCAGATTAACTTAACAGTACAGTCTTTCTCTATTAAAAAGTATACATCTGCTGCCAGTATTTCTCGCTCTACTCTATTCAAATCCAAGAACACTGGTTACACCAGCGTCCTGTATGTATGCTAGCACAAAGCTTCTCCTAGAGTATGCTGACACTGGCAGCGCTACAATGTCCTACACTATCCGTCTCCGTATCGAGAACACCACCTCCGACACCCTCACGGTCGTCGAAAAAACCTGCTGGTACTACGCCAACGGCTGCACCTGGACCGAGCAAAACGGCCAGCATGTACTCTCCATGGGAGGCAGCGGTACCTCCGGAATGCTTCGCTTCAAATCCTCCTCCGGCGACTTATTTACTGTCGTTGTTGGCATGCACAATTATAACCCATGGCATGGTTTGCTGGTGGACCTGCGGGAGGATGATACGGCATTGAAGTTGCATCCAGAATACTATAACGGGGGCAAGTTTTCGCACCCACCTGAAGTGGTGTACAGCCTTGCGACTACCCATGGTGCAAAGGTTGCGGTTAATCTCCAGAGGAAGGATGAAGATGAGGTGTTTGTTGTTTTGCAATACTCCCATGCAGATGTTGAGACCGTTACAGTAGTCAACCCGCGAGTTTACTAGTTTGCTATGGGATAGGACGGCAGATATATCAACTACATAAACTAGTATTCAGGGCCTTATGCCTCAGCAGCTCATAATTTTTGATAACTCGCTGAGAACTTTCTTCAATAAGGATCTTGATCATGTCTGTACAACCGTGGATCAATTCCAATGGGATACCCAAACATAGTGAGACCATGTAACCCGTAGTGGCCTCTCCAAGAGAATTTTTGATAGAGCAAAAATATGGCGTGCTCTCAACGCTGAAAATACCTCCTTCAGCTCAGCAACTGTTGAGTACGCAAAGGAGAGCTAAAGAAATTCCATGCAGCCTGCTTACTGATGATGCGTAAGTCGTTATTAAGTATATGACGGTCTGTCGATCAGTCCGATAGAGCTCACCTACATTTAAGTATTTCATATCCGCGTCAAAGAGCTGGCACACCGTATATTTTTGGTCCACCAATCCATTGAAGAAACCTTACTCCCACCATTACCTTTTGTTCCCGATACCTTTTTCAACTGACAGCTCCAAACTTAATCCTATTGAAAGTTTGTATCACCCTACATTTCTTTAAGAAGACCCTTCTCATCCTTCTGGTGGTAGCAGAATGTCCTATAGACTCGAGGTCGGGATCGACAACAACACCAGCGAGACTCTCACGATTGTTGAGGAAACCTGCTGATAGTACGCAAACGGCGGCACTTGGAGCGAAGACAAGGTGCTCGAGATGGGTGGGAGTGGTACCTTGGGCATACTTCGGATAAAAACTTCATCAGGGCATATCTTCAGTGTCATTGTGGGTATTCACAATTACAAACCCTGGTGCGATGCTCAGGTGCATTTGAAACCCGATGACGCAGCAGTGAAGCTGTACCCGGAATGCTACAATGGAGGTAGACTGCCAGGAGAGGCGGACACCGGAGTCACTTGGACAACTTCGGCTGGAAGAATAGTGCAAGTCGATATCCACGCTCTACCCGATGGTACAGTTTTCAGACTGACCATTATATATTCTTGAAACAGACTTGATTCGAATAATCTACAGTTTGGGGAAGTTCACCAAAATGTTACAGGGTAGCTTTAGACCAATATTCGTCGCAAAACAGGACTCTCATAATAGTATTCCTTTCTTTTACTCTCTCCTTTTCGTAATCTTATTGGGATTATCAGATTTCCTGTTCTAATTAGCTATAACCCAGGATTTATATAAACTATGTCAGGATTATATACGGCTATCCTAGATATGAATATGGTAGGCATTAGTCCACTCCAGAGCACTCATTGACCATCAACTATTTCTCAATACAAGGAATTGCTAAGGGACGCTTTTACTATATTAGAACATATAATATTGTATTATATTATATATGTCTGTCTTTGCTAGTTTTGAAGGGTAGCGTACATAGCGGAAATGTCTATATAAAAAGAAGAGAAGGCATGAATGGGGCAATAGGTTTAGCATTGTTTAAAATGGTCGATTACATAGAACTATTGATTGAAACAGCTTCATAAATTTCGTTGACCAATTTGCGCTCATGATTTGATTCTACCTTGTCCGCATTTACATACTCAAGTACAAGTCTAGCTAGTTCTAACTTCCAACGTTCAGTGCTCCTCGTAAACTGTCACCGTCCCGCATCTTACTCACTAGCACGACAGGCCTGGTCTAACTCTCAGCAACGGCTTTGTAAACACCCATATAGTCTTTGTATTGATGTACAACCTCCTTTCCATTTATGACATGAGGCATCCCTGGATTGTGTGGTATCTCTACTGTTGATAACGTTGTGATAACATAGCAATTGGGGGCGGGAGGCATACTAAACGCATATAGGGATCATCTCGTAGACGAAAGAAGGTTCTATAGTATCGTCTGGGGCACGCGTGGCTGCAAAGGTACTGGAAGCAGTGATCTAGGTGATGCTCTTGATCTTCATCATCTTCTCGTAGTTTACTATCTGCGCTGATGTTATGGTGATGATGAGACTTATTGTACGAAGCTGAAGCGAATCTCAAACTCCATATTAATAGTGCAACTAGTATAGCCATAGGAAATAAAGTCTGTCTTTTGCTAAGGAAATAAGTGCAAGCAAGTTATTGGTTAAAAACATACAGCAATATTTATATGATCCTGTATGACCAAAAGAGAAAAAAAAAGTACTAGGAAAATCATCGGGTTCATCCATACGTAGTAGTGGTGAAGTAACGATTAGACCACAGAGACATCGGGACCAGGCGCTCCCATCTATATATACTTTGCAACATGAATACATTCTCCTATCATATTTCCTCCAGGGAAGACAGTGCCTTGGCTTAACAAGCTGAATGTTTCGTTACCACCACCTTTCAACCATAACCCCTTATTGATCCAAGCATCTGTGGCTCCAGAGACTGGGTCTAGTGCAAGAACTGCGCATCACTGGAAGCGTTGTCGATCGGTTCGTACTTCGCTTTTAAGTTGGCGATCCCTAAGTCTCCGTTAATATTCGCGAAACGAAGGTTGGCACACTCCTTTCCACTAGACTTTATAAGCCCAGCAAATTGAAAGTTATTAAGCCCTTTAGTCAGCCAGCCATTTATAGCCTATACATAGGAGGTTAGCCCTGCCATCACCTATCACATGACAGCTGTACGCACAGCAACCCGACGAATGAAGCGATAGAGTTCTGCCGGACGGTGAAGGCTTTATCGATAATCTTCTCGGTGGTGCCGTATTAGGAAATAGGAGAACAAAGGGAGCGCAGATATAAAGGAGCCCTTTAGCGAGAGTGCTTGATTCCTTCCTTTTTCTTTCCTCATGCTTGATATTGCCTGTAGACCCGGTGCACCTAGTTAGCGAGATAGCCTCAATATCAGGTTTTGACTATTGTCACAGACATTAAATAATTATTATATCTATCAGTTTACGTCTCTTTTGGACAAGAAAGTTGCTGTTAAACTAGAAAAAATAAGATATTAATCTTATTTAATATCTAATCAAATACATTTTGATGGAGAGCTTCTTTTGCTATTTGCTTCCACTGAGCAGTGAGCACGCAAGCGGCACTTACTATTACCAACCTAATTGGAACAGTCAAGAGTATCACCAAGCGATGGGACCAACATACAGTAACATCAACCTCAATGGAACAAATCTAGATTCGCGCCAGCAAAGCACAATCCGTGAGCTATGGTATGATCGCAGGGATTATCGATTATGGTGTATGTTTTGGGGAGCTAGTCTCTTTAGTGTTTATGTTTTATTGTTTATATTTTATTTATTCTGCCTGTGTAGCTAGCCTGTATCTGAAATAATGGTTGTAGGATTTTTACAAATTATGAATATTGCTTGATTTTCTATGGACGACTAGAGCATGATGTGTGAATTTTAAATGCCAGTTTCCTGTTTTGTAAGTCTACACGCGCTTCGGCTTCTCTTATCTTCAAGCTTGATTTTATTTCATCGGAGTAGCATACAGAGCTGTGAAATGAAGCTAGTGGACAGGCTCTATATCGATACATAGCCTGCAGTATTGTCATATTGAAAACCATAGCTACGTAGGTCTGCTCTGGATATAAAAACAGCGTATTCCATCATTCATCAAAAGCTTGCCTGAAAACGCGGATTGGTCCGAATACGTTCACCAAATTTGATCAAAACAAGAGAAAAAGGCGCAAAAGCAATGGAGATGAAAGACAAAAGACTATTACCCCATCCCAGCCCCAGTTTGTCGTACAAGGGATTCCCGGCCAAGGGAATCAAAGCACCAAATATCGATCGAACCACAGTATTGGCAGCTATGGCGCTGGCGGCATGGATGGTGAATGCGTCGACAAGATACATCTGAACAGGGGAGAAAATGAATAAAAGTCCGACACCAAAAACCCCCGTTCCTACAATAGGTACCATCCAGTGTGTTCTCGCTTCAGCAGACCAGCCGTAGCAGAAGAGACCGATAGGGACCAAACAGGAACCTAGCAACATGGGAGGCAGACGGTCTTCTGGCTGAGCCGAGCCACGGCGTTCTCTCTGCACTTTTACATACCAATCCGAAAACGGGCCCACGGCGCATTGGCCAGCGATGAACCCTACCCCAAGCCCTAGGTAGCCCAACCCAGCCTCGCCTGAGTTGAAGTTATAGACTCCTTCGAATATTTCCGTGTATGTCGTTAATAACAGGTATAGATAGCTATACACGACGGACAGATAGAGAGACAGGATGAGAACGATCGGAGAAAGCATCAACATTCTGATAGGCCGTGTGACCGCAGAGCGAATAAGATGCCCCAATGTCTGACCTTTGTCATATCTTGTTCTCATATTGACGCCGGTGGCTTGTCGCAGTCTCTTTGCCTTTGCTTCAAGAATGACTGGAGCATAAGTTTCTCGCATAAAAATAAAGCTAGCGAGAGTGGCTACACCGCCCTAGATGAGTATAAGCATAGCAAGGCAAGTAATTGAGACACTCTCCGTAAACGTACAAGAATTGATACCAGCCAAAAGGTCCATCTCCATCCTGTATCGAGGGCCATATATCCTCCAATGACCGGGCCTAGGATTGTGAGTTTCTTTCTGGATTAAAACGAGCGGAACTAAATATCTGGAATCGCATACGCACCGATCACTGGTCCCTGAATGAACCTAATTAGCTAGCATTCAAAATATTTCCGAGACATTGCATGCTTTCATACCACCAAAGGCCCAAAGGTCCAAATGGCAAGTGCCATTCCTCTCTTCTCAACCGGCATCAGATCCGCTATAAAGCCAGCCCCTAGAGTTACCGGGACGCAGCCAGAAAGCCCCATGATCAGGCGGAATACAATCAGCATTGATATATCGACGGAGACTGCACATAATATTGAAGCGACTAGAAATATAATATTTGCTGCGTGTGTCACAGGGAGTCTTCCGTATACTTCGCTGGTAGGCGAAAGCACCAGTGGCCCAATGATAAAGCCGACAATGAAGACGGAGACGACGAAGCTGGACAGCACTGAGCTGGTAGAATGGAAGTCTTGCATTGCTTGTGGTACTCCGGGGACGAAAACACTCGAAGCCATGGACCTGGTAGAATGTAAGAAAAACTCGTTTAGCTAGAAACAGGAAGTCTAGAACGATAGAATGAGCATACACATTGAAGGTGTTGAAGGAAACAAGTCCGATAACTGTCCATTTCTGTGTGTTGGACCAGTTCATGGGATTGGCAACATCGGCTGGACCATCCCAGTCAACGAAATTGAGGCCTTCCTCATGTCCCTTTTCTATAGTAATTTCGTGATTGAGTGGAGGTATGAAAACCTCGCTCTTTTTAGAAATGGTAGTCTGAGTCATGACTCCCTTGGTTTTTCTCTTGAAACGAAAGTTGAGACCTGTATTGCATACAGAATTCTAGTAGATGTATTAGGGTATATCAGACGTAGTATACTGATCCGAATCTATGTCATATCTTGTACGAAATAAAAACTATATATGCTCGGAGCCCGGACTTAAAACAGGAGAATTTCCCGGATACTCTCGCCCACAAAGACGCGTGTAACAAGTGATTTGGATTCCAGACCAGTCTACCCGTCGCGTCGCCTCCCCCCACCTAGCGGTTGGGAGTCGGCCTGGGCTCAAGGGCCAATTTCAAATTTGTATGGGAATTGCTACAAATCGATATTTATACAATCTTGATTCACACTTACCGATGTAAAGATGTTCATTTGAAAATCGAAATATAGATCTTTTATTATAAGCTTTATACTCTATTATAGCCAAAAATTAGAATTACAATGATGCTCTTATTAAAATGTTATCGTGAAGTTACCGCTAAGAAATTTTGTTACGAGGAAAACCTAGCTTAATATTTCAGCGCTTAGTACTCATTTGACATTGGCCCTTGCGCCCCGGTGACCCTTGAGCCCAGGCCGACCCCGAACCGCTAGGTGGGGGGAGGCGACGCGGGTATTCATAATCTTATTAAACGAGATTGATGTGACCGAGACGATGTTGTTTTTGTGTTACCCTACCTTGCCTGTTCCCTGGTTGTTGGCCGGAAGTGACTAAATATTGGACCAATTTACAATAGAACTTCCCAAGTGGGTCAATGATCGTCCGGATTTGTGTGGCGCTCGTAAAAGACCATGTACGTACTTCCAATAAGTACAGGGGTGGCGCTCATCATTTTTAAGACGAAGACATAGTGGAAGGGGAGAAAATAGCCTTCCCGAAGAAGAATACTATTTCATTTTTCTGCCCGACGGTGATTACGCGTTACATATATCCATGGATTCTATATGAGTATAATCCACGAGGTGATGAATTGCATTGTCCGTTCATAATTATGCAGGACTTAACCCTTCCTCCAGCCTTCCAGATTGGCATAACTACAAATTCTAAAATCATACTATGAAGAAGTGTGAAGCAGTTGGGATGATAGAATGAATGATCTGTCAGATGCTATAACCACATGGAATATGCTCTTTTGAAGTACCATTAGAAATGTCCCTGGATTGCCCTACTTACGTAAAGCTCTTCAAGGTACTTTTCTTCTTCCGATGTCAATTCTTGACCTCTGGCAGACAGCGCTTCATCTATCCTCTCAACATTACTGAACCCAACAATCGGGCTCGTTACCCTCTTATTGATCCATGCTAAAGCGACAGTACTCATTTTCCATCCTCTCTTCTGTGCTATCTCCTCTACTCGATTGATAATAGCGTGATCCGTCTCTGTGTGGCCAACAGATAAGACACGTCCGAGTCTTTGCTCTTCTAAGGCACGCGTAGAGATTTCTCTTGATGATAGAGGTCGTGCGAGGTAGCCTCTGCAAAGAGGAGCCCATGGAATGAGCCCAACTCCAGTTTCGTTGCAGAATTTGTTCATCTCCCGCTCTTCCTCTCTGTAAAGCAGATTATAGTGATTCTGCATACTGATAAACTTTGTCCATCCATGACTCTCTGCGCAGTACTGCATTGTTGCGAATTGATATGCCTGTACAAAAAGTGTAAGTCGAAGATTATTCCTCAAATACTATCTGTTGGATTAAGGATAGATTCCTTCGCTTCTATACATACCCACATGCTGGAGGCTCCAATATACCGTACTTTTCCACTTCTAACCAGATCATGTAATGCTGCCATGGTCTCATCAATTGGTGTGGTATAGTCAAAGCGTTGGACTTGGAGCAGATCAATATATTCAACTCCAAGACGCCGAATGCTTGCATCGACTGCGGAGAATAATGCTTTTCTAGAGAGTCCACCTTGATTAACAAAGTCTTTACTGTCTCTGCATTTCTCCCTGTACAACCAAGCCCGAGAACTAGGCGAGTCACCAACCCAACTAGAGCACTGGGTCATTATGACCAACCTCTCACGAGGAATTTGGAATTTTTTGATAGCCTATGTAAAGGTGAAGTGAGCATCAAGCAGTGCAAGTCTTATACGTACAACACATAGCCCATAGTACCTACTACTTCAGGATCAGGCGATTCAGATTACACGTACCTTGCCAATAATTTCCTCGCTGATGCCATTACTGTACACATTTGCCGTATTCCATGTGTTGATGCCCCGATCATAGGCTGCTTTTAGGATGTTGAGAGCTGCCTCTTCTTCGACGACCCAAGGCTGCCAATCTCTATGGCCCAATGACATTGCACCCAAGATTGGTACGGAAACATAGAGTCCACTTTTTCCAAGGCGCACATATTTGGCGTTGGTATCAGTGATGGAAGTAAGAACAGGGTCACTGATGTTCGACATGGTTTGTTGTCCCCAAAAATAGAGTTCTGCAGTGACTAGCGGAGATAAATTAAACTATCACAGGACGAGCAAGTGGAGCAGATCAAGGATCGGAAACGAGTAATTGATTTAAAAAGTTGGAAATTCTGTAGGCTTAATAGCCTGTAATTCCCTCAACTTTTTACTGTATATGCTCTGCATATCCTTGTAAGGTTCGTATACGGAGCTCGGTCTCCGGTTCCCTGCCTATGACTGTCAGGATAGGTCACCTGCCCGCAGGAAATCCATGTCTATGGGGATAATTTTATGAAGCAGTGAAGTTACACCTCCTATTCTCGGAGGTTCTAAATCTTGAACTATTCATGCGCTTCGTATGCAAGTATGGAATAGAATCGGAGTCTCATGCGGACGATCGACAAAACTCGCATTTAAAGCACATCTTCCTCCGACTTTATCAATCCGTGTTCAGTAACACTCATAATCGGTGCACTATTCTAAATTTAATTTTGAGCTACATTGTGTGTCAAGGCCAAATTCGATATCGGGCGAGAGTAGGCATGGCATGACCAGGAACTGTTTCTACTTCAGACAGGACTCAGTAGATCACGATTTTGAATTCCATCTTCAGAGTACTTGCAATTGATGAATCACATATACAAAATAAAACTAAAAATATTACACGCTGAGGAGATCATGTACAAAGAAGTAACATGTGGTGTTACTGTATATACCTATAGATCACAGAAAGCAAGTATCTGCAGACTTTAGACGAGGTGCAGGAAGCTGAATTCTAATAACAATCACCAAGCTATATTATGGAGGGACTTTGCAAATTGTCTTGACCTCTGTTGTAAAGTGCTTCGTAAATGCCCGAAAATCTTAGCAACATGCAATATTTCCCCAAGCACATCGTCTTCACTCCGGAGATGCTAATAATCTCCGATAACAGGTTCCCATGCTCGGATCGATAGGATGAGCATCAATGGCTTGATTGATGCTTGGCAATAAGTGCAGAGTGAAATTGAAAAGGCTGCTTGATCCGGATGCATCCAATGCGTTGCCCGTATAATGCATTCCTCGATACCCCTGAAGCGCATTCAGCTGGTTGTAGAAACCATCCGCCACGGCTTTTGCTGGCACTTGTTGCTTGAAAGGCGTATGACTTGAGAAGTCTAGGAAACGCGGACTTCTAGAATTGCCAGATAGGTTTTGGATGGACTTTGATATCCTGTCCTTGACCTCATTCTCGGAAAGTTCTTCCGAAGATCCGTAGTAAGCGTAGAATGTCGTGTTTATTCGAGTTACTCCAATTCGAAATGTATAAGGCTCGATAGGAATATTGTATAGTGTATCGTTGGCTGCGTTTTCATAAACGTATCCGGGTTTTAATCCTGTGTCAGTCACCAAAGCAGTGTACCAACACGAATAATAGATTTGCGAGAAGACGGAGCGTTCCGTCACATCAAGGTCAAAGGTATTGAGATTACCAAGCACAATTGGTGCGCTGAAAAGCACTTGAGATGCAAGTATAAGTTTCCTGGTCGTTGGGGTCTGCACCACGAGTGAAACGCTATCATTAGACCGTTTCGCTGCAATGACATGTGAACTGAGCAAGGCACTGTCTCCCAACTCTTCTTCCGCCTTTCCAAACAGCTCAGAATTGTTTCTTGTAGTTACATCAGAGCCTTGTCCACCAAGCAATGGCGTAGATGCTGCGTTACACCCAAGTATCACGTATAGAGTTAGCTGGTCAAGGATGTCCTTTGGGCCAGGACTAGTAAACCTCCAGACAGTATAGGCGGCATTTTCGAGAGAGTGCTTGGTGATAAAGTCCCTAAAAGGAAGCAGTAGATCCGCAGGTACAGGTTGAGGTAGGTGTAAGCCGAGTGCTGGGTCCGGATAGTATATATTTGTCTGCTCGCCGTAGGCGGCAAGGCTATCAACCCCCATTGTAGTCTTCACAGTCTCTCCTATGTCAAAGTCTGCTGTTATAACCCCATTTCCTTCACTCAATGGAATGAGTGGGATATTGAATCGCGAGAAAAAAGCCTGGGTGATGCTATCATTACCATATCCCTGTACTCCAAAGTCCAACGCAAGTCCAGTATCCGGATCATTGTACTATATAAACGAAAATGGCCTTGATCAGCCGTTTCACAAACTTGGAACTGTAACCTTCAGCTTACTGTATTCACATGGCCTCCAAAATGAGGTTTCTTCTCCACTACTGCAACACTTCTTCCCATATCTTTCAATGCAATCGCTCCATATGTTCCAGAAGCGCCTCCTCCTATCACAACGACATCCCTTATCAACACATCCTCTGGCGCGTAGGAGCAAGGATTCAGCAATGAAGAATTAGATGCGGACAACACGAAGCCTATGAATAGGCTTATACACGAGAGTCGTATTTGAGCCATATCGTATGCCGCAGTCGATCACGATCGTCCCGTAAGATCCAACTCAACCCGCGACGTTCAATCAGCAGAGGTTGCAAGTTCTTAGGCAAGTTAACACTTTCCAAACATTCTCGTCTGTCAAGTTGGTTGCAAGTGAATGCCGAAAATTATATTCAGGTATCCGGCAAATCCGTTAGTGTTTCTGCCTACCTATACTGACTACATGACGGAGACTTTATCATCGGATATGCGGCTTTTTTACACATATAAATTCGCTGATCGTCGGACTCCAGGGCACCGTGTCCAGCTAAATTTGACAAATCAGACAATTTACATGGATACGGAAATGTGATATGTCATGGACCGATGATTTCTTTTTCGCTCCGAACCAACTACCGTCCAGACATTGTCTTGGTTAAAGATTGACTTAAAAATGGATAGAATAATAAATAAATCTCACGAATGAGAAACTAAAAGTCCGAAGCAGGCGAATTCAAAATTCCTCAAGCATGACAGCATATGCATGTGTTCATGCCGAGTGAATCTTGTGTATCAGAGAAACCGACTGCAACGTAAAATTCTTGTGTATCCCTACGCTAGTTTTATACATCTTCAGTACTTTCTGCACTTGGTCAAAAATAATTTGTATGGGCTGGGTTGACAGTGAAACTTTTCAATAGTAGGTATCAATCATGCAAAGCTGCCCGATAATCTGGTCTAAGTTTTATTTCTCCAACTCCGAGGACAAATTGTCGCAGTTTGCCATCATCACAGTGCTGAGGGTCCCGACAACGATTTAGGATCATTGGTGACATTACTTGGAAGCCTTTGTTATCATGTCAAACCCCGCCGGCCGCTGTCACGGTTGTTGCTTGCCAATCAGATCGCAACATAGTTCTAGATCTGCCCAGGCTTCGCCGTACATGGCAGAACCTTGTAGCAAGATCTTCCAAGTAGTAAGCCAAGTCATATAGAGAAGAACCCACTTTCTAAGACCTAGTCCTAGAGTGTATTCTTTGTCCTTTTCGTCCGGATAGCATATTGACTGGCACCCGTCCTACTCCTGTTTGTCTATAGCATCAGCTCAATTATAAGATTAACAACCTTCCATAACCGGGCTATCTAGGAAAGAAGTCAGACAACAGTCAACCCTGTGTCAAGATGCCGGCTACCGATAGACGGGTAAGACCGACCATGCAGCCGCAAAAAGATGAGATAGACGCTAAGGAAATCACACTAGAATCGCTCGGATGATACTATTCCTGATCTTGCATGCACTCGATGTCGTGAACGGAAGATCCGCTGTGGTAGGGAACGTCCTGAGTGCAGCAATTGCCAGCGGGACATTGGCACAGCCTGTGTCTACCAGAACCCTGTCAGGCGAGTGAATCATACTAAATTGCTGTATGTTATTAGACTTCTGAGTCATCATAACGAAAAAAACTACTGACTCGATATAAGATGTGACAGCGTCGAGCAGCTTCAAAGCCGTCTGACTTCCATTGAATTGCAACTTGGCCGTCTTTCTAACGCCATGGCCCGGAATATAGACTATGACGAAGACGAGTATGTTGGCACGCAGGCTTCGCTGGGCAGACCGGATGAAGATGGAACTGATGAACATGACGAAGAAGATGGAATACAAGAAGAAAGCCCTGTTTCGCTGTCAGACGATTTGGCTCATTCTCATGTTTTCCACAGCGGTGTCGATATGGTTGACCGCTATCATGGAATCTCATCTCCCTTTGCACTCTGCAACCGGCTTTATCTACGGATCCTGACAGCAGCAAAATCAACGGAATTCAATGATCTTCTGGGACTGTTAAAGGATCTCTGCGAGACGGCTGGTGGAACTGAACCGTTCCCAATATACAACGACCATATCCTAACTCAACTACCTCCCAAACAACAAGCCATCGCAGCTGTTAACCATTATTTCAAGCATATCGACTGCACAACTGACATCTTCGTGCAAAGAAATCTGCTCAGTAATCTCGAACGTGTCTATTCACAGACACACAGGCCAGGGGATGATACATGGGCGGTATGTCTGAAGACCATTATATTGCTTGTACTAGGCATGGAGATCTCAACACAAGCAGGTAATGCCCTCTTTGGTGACTTTGCCTGCTCAATGCTCCCTAGCCGTGCTGCACTAGTCAGCTCCTCCTTACTGAATACGCCGCGATTGATCAATGTGCAGACACTTATCCTCCTAGTAAGCTTAAATTTGTCTTTCTGAGTGTCGGTACAGAGCTGACCTTGGTATTCTTAGAGCATTGCTGCACAACAATTCGATCCACCAGGCTGGTCAGAGCTCCTCTTTGTCCATGCTTGTATACTGGCTAGAACTATGGGGCTACACAAAGCTGAGCTTTTACCTTCCGATACAAGCGCAGATGATGTCGTCGAACGAGCCAAAGTCCTTCGATCGTTATACGTTCGGGATAGAAGTCTGTGCATTACCCGGGGATCTGTCTTGTGGTTGACCAGCTACGACTGCAACATCACCACGCAACTTAAAGTCGCTGTCGAGCAGCAGGTGCCTTATTCAAGCCATATCCAGCTGGCAATGATCCAAGATGAGCTTTACCACATGAGCAGCGTACCCTTAGAATTTCGAAGAGCTTCAGGGTCAAAAGTTTTGCAAGCGAAACCAAAGTCTATTAAACACCAGCTAGATCAACTTGCTACCGACTATACTCTACTAAGTGGTACCAGTGCTCCTTTTTTACCCCATGATGTTCTCATTGGGATGGAATTTCTCAGCACACGCATTGTGGCGCTGAGTCTGGACTCGGATACGCGGCATACAGAGAGCCTCATGTCGAATGCCAGAGCCAGTTGCTTACTATTACTGATAGCGTATGGAGACCGAAGCCCCTCGGTGGTTGAAAGCTACCACTGTTTCATCAGTACAACTGTCTCGTCCACCAACAAACGTTCTTTACCCACCAGTGAAACAAACAATAAAACTTTTACAACTTTACTTGATAGATTCTCGGTGCCAGCATTTTTCATTCTCTTTGAAAGACTTGCTTTTCTTGAAAGTGAGAGTGATATGGAGATGAAGTCAAATACCGACTGGGAGCTGCTATGCAAAGTCGCTTCGTGTTACACCAAAGGCACCTCGCAAATGCCACCCCAAAGTTACCATAGCAGGGTTGCCAGGATATTCAATCAACTAATCGAAAATGCCCTCCTCTTTAAACGATGGCAATCAAGTTCATATACGTCTACGTCCTCTCTGGCAGTGGCGGCTGAGTCGACGCAGTCAAACACATCTTCAGATCAACAACTAGCATCAGATCCGGAGACTGCCGTGATTCCATCTGTACCTTCATCACTCTTGAATGGACATATCCAAGACTTATCCCACCTGACTGCATCGAGTGGATCATTTTCATGGGAGAGCTTGCTATCTGTGCCGACTACTTTAGATCTGCCAATTTCCATGGATACACAGAACCCAATCCATCCGTCCGGAACAACTGATCTCCTGAATCAGTTAGTAGAGGTACCACAACATCATCCAAAGCCTGTATCAGAGTCCATGCAGTGGCATTCTATGCTCCCAGATCAGCACCGTCCAAAGAAACGTCCGAGGACGGTTGACGATTAGTTAGCAATTTCACAATTTATGGAAGTCGGGAGTTATATGATAAAATGCTTCTAGTTATATGGGGATATGAAGTACCATTAACCACGATTTTTCTTTGAAGATGGTATGCCCGATTGATAAACATGGCCCAACCCTACAATTCAGGCAACATTACATGGGTACATAGAGTTTCAGTTTCGATATGTCTTGAGGGTTTTGGACTGTTGATAACTTCCAAATACTGTGGAACTCTATATTTTGGTCGTTAAGCAGGAGTGAACAAAATAGCAAGTGATATTCATGAGGTACAAAACAGACAGTGTCCAGAAAGGAATTATAACAAAAATGAAATCGGGGGCGAGGCATTCCGGGAAAACGACTCGCTTCATATCCGTGTACAGTATCACGCACTTATATTTTGCCTAGGCTTCAATTCAACTAGCAAAGGCGGCTTATCCCAAAATCCCCAAACTTTCTGTCGTTCCGTCCACCGATGGCCAACTCTCTTGTCCAGCTTCATATCAAACAGGTATATCAGGTTAGCTGTAATTAGGCGAACCTCGGCCCAAGCCAAGTTCTTGCCCAAACAATTCCGTGGCCCAACGGAGAATGGTTGCAGACAATTCCTCTGATCATGACTGAACGGGGACACATTTTCGGCACCAGGCATCCAGCGCTCGGGAAGAAAGTCATTAGGGCGATGGAAATTCCTCGGATCATGATAGCATGCGTAATGATTTACACCAACCGTAGTGCCGGCCGGAACATATGCACCATCTATTACCTCTCCACCATCGGGGACTACCCGTGGCAGAGTTACGGCAACGGGTGGATAGATCCGAAGACATTCCTGTAGAACCGTGTTTAAATATGTAAGATGATGGACATTGCTCATAACAATCTGGTCGTGTGATTGAAACGTCCCCCTAATCTCCTTAACAAGCTTTTCGTGAACTTCCGGGTGCGTCAGAGTATAGAAGACAAACCCACACAGCAAGGTCGCCGAGGATTCTGATCCGGCAATACTCAGTGAGAAAGTATTGACGTTCATTTCTGCCCGAGACATGCCCTTCTCAGTCTCCATGGCTGCAAGAATGTAGTGCAAAAAATCTTTTCGATTGGTTTGGCTCTTAACTCTTCGGTCTACTGTTTCGATTACTCTTCGCATGTTCTGTGCTCGCGCCCCGGCAATGGCTTTGGGCATGAAGAAGCGCCTGAGACTGAGCAGGCCGTAGTATTTGAACATTTGTATCATGGTTAATTCTTTTGATATATCTTTTATAGACTGAACGAATGGGTCGTACTTTCCATTCTCTAAGCAACCGAATTGCTCGCCGAAGGAAAGATCTCGTATCAAGTCGTATGCTGTATAAAACCTTATTAGATTCCAATCATTTGATAAGTCTGCATGGGAGAATAACAACATACTAGTGAAATTAAACCACTTAACCATATCTAGTGGTCCCCCTTTTGATTGTAGGGAAAGTTGCTCCATTAACTTCTTGACATACTTTTGAATAATCCCTTCTTGTTCTCTTAAGGCTTTCTCCGAAAATGCATGGGAAAGTAATCGTCTTTGTCTGGTATGTGTAGCACGATCGGCAGTGAGGATATCTGTTACATATAAAAGTTAAGACTCAAACACTTCAATAATTTCTAAAAAGGGATAGAGTCTGTTTTACTTGGCACCCCCGTGGGTGTATGAAGCGAAAATACCGGATCCTTCATCATTTCGTTCGACCTTGACCCATATATTGTTTTCCATGCCTCCTCTGAGATGAACGATAATTCATTCGGCGCCACTCGTACCGTCTTGCCGTATATCTGGTGTAGTTCGAGGAGTTTTCGACTCAGGCATCCGCGATATTGGTACCAGCACCAAGGTATTCGGGTCGCACGCCACGATACGGGCCCAGGATAATTTCGTAACGGGTGGAAAAGTGCATTGAAGAGCACGTAGACTGAGGTCCAGATAGATAGCTACCCAGAGGAATCGATCAGTACAGTTCCAGATTTCTACCTTCAAAATGTGATTAAGGTACCGCTATGAAAATGCCCGAGAGGATCGTAGATAATATTTCTCTGGAGGGTTTGTCGTATGGAAATGATCCAGTGGTCGCCATCATGCTTCTGAGGTAGGGTATTACATCATAAATGTACACCAAAATTGGTCTTTGATTTTGCGAACATGACTCCAATATGGACTCGTTTATAATGGTTTGTAGCCCCAGCGTTTGTGATGCGTGTCACTTGAAAATGCACCCACCGACAAACCCTAAATGGTAGTAAGGAACCCGAGCCCCGACGGCGTTCGGAACAATCCCAGGATATATGACTGGACGATGTTTTCGGTCGTTAAAAAAGAAATGTAATTTCTGCATTTACCTATAGATAATATCTTGGAAACCTAAGCTTTTTATCCCGAGTTTTGGCACACTTGACGAAATAGTTACTCGATTCCTCACTTGTACACAATGGAATCCAAATCGCCTCAGGGGGACCTCCATGTCCTTATCATTGGTGCTGGAATAACAGGACTCATTCTGGCCCAGGCTTTGAAAAAGGCAAGAACACGTAGATGTTTGATATCATGATTTCTCACTAACAAGACCATGAAAATTTAATAGGAAGGAATCCGATACTCGATCTTTGAAAGGGATGTTGCACTCAACTATCGCAGCAATGAGTGGACCATGGCTATCCATTGGTCTCTAGATCGCCTTGAACGTCTGCTTCCGAAGGATCGTTTCGAGAACATGACGCAGGTGTCTTGTAACCCTGCCATCCCAATCGATGCTGGCGGCAACTATCCAATTATCCATGGGGAATCAGGTAGCCTCCTGACGGGTGTGCCGTACGCCAAAGGACTACGTGTTCCACGAAGCAAAATGCGAGCGCTCTGTGCTGTAGGTATCGACGTTCAATATGGGAAAAACTTGATAGATGTTGCCTTCAGCGAAGGCGGGAAGGGAGTGGTGGCATTCTTTGCAGATGGGAGTATTGTTTCCGGCTCTATTCTCGTCGGCACTGATGGACCTCGATCCAAGGTGCGAGAATTTGCAATGAAAAGCGCAGATAAAGCCACCGTCAGCCGATTTCCTATCTTTCACACGAACATGAGCGTCACATACAATGACGCTGCGAAGGCTCTGTATCTACGCCATAAATTTCCTACGAGCTACCTGGCGCTGAGTGACAAATCATTCCATGCTTTTCAGTCTAGTAAGTTAATTATATCGGAGTATTACAGCAGCAACATACTAAATACAGTATCGTCTCCAGTCTCCAGCATGCCGGACGGACCAGATCACCCGGAATCATGGATATTCCACCTCGCAATGGCATGGTTCTCAGACGGCAACGATCCTGCCACTTACAAGGAAAGACTTGATTTGATTCGTACAAAAGCTCAGACATTAGGTGAACCCGCGCATTCAGCATTTACATGGATTCCAGACGATACCCAAATTCACAAGGCGGATATCAGCTACTGGGTTCCTGAGCCATGGGATAACCGACAGGGTAGAATCACTCTTGTTGGGGATGCAGCACACCCAATGCCTCCGTGTAAGCGCTATCTCCCCTCCTTTCAAAAGCATGTACTGACTTCTAAATCTATCTGCAGACAGAGGTCAAGGATTGAATCATTGTATATGCGATGTCTCGAATCTGCTTGAGGGGTTGCGAGCATTGGTAGCAGAACAATCCACCCTTTCTGAAGTAATAACGGCGTACGAGAAGGAGATGATCCCGCGTGGTCAGGAGGAGGTGAAGTGTTCAATAGAAAATGGGTACATGCTACACGATTGGAAAAAGGTTCGGGAGAGTCCTGTCTTCCAGAATGGATTTAGACCGATGGAGGGGCATGATAAAGCCGAGGTCAAGCAAAAAAGCCTTCCGGTTGTTCAACAGCAGGCACAGACTGTTTAGAACTATTTTTAATCGTGGCGGATATTGAAGAGGAGGGGTTACATGTGTATGAATTTAGAGGATCTATGACTCTTTTCTGTTAAGGTGTCTCTTGAAGTGGGATATCAGATGAATAGTTAGTTATGGTTATGACAAGTTGACAAATTTCCTGACGTGGTCGATTTCTCACCGTAAATAAAACGACTGAGTGATTGCGTATACTTCAGCAATTTCACAAATAGATTCGTTGGCTTTCGTCCCCCGGAACCCGAAGAAATTTGTCTGAGTTTTTACTTATGTAAAGAGACCTGCAAACTAAAATATCTCCATCAAATGAATCTTTCTGATACATATCAAGGGACTCATCCAGTCGAAATCGACATAATTCATTGTACTCTTCACCTACAACTACGCGATCAATCATGTCCAGCAAACGACTCTACGCATTGACCATTTGCGCTTGTCGTAAAGAAGGCATGGACGAAGACGAATATCATCAGTATCTCAGCGAGCATCATGCCAAAATCGTGGCAGCCCATTTGGCGTCCCACGGTATTATGAGTTATACCATGGTAATAATCGCTCTGCCATACAGATTGAATAACATGACACAAGTCTTGACTAACCGAGTCAAATGAATCTAGACTCACAACACCACTGAAACGAGAACGATGATGAGCCAGATCTTTGGCCATTTTCCCGAAGGCCAAACCGCTGGATACGATTGTATTATTCAGATCGTTTTCAAAGACGTGCAGGACTATATTCGAGCCAAGGATGACCCATACTACAACGAGGTCATCTTACCAGATCATACCCGGTTCGCGAATCGTGAAAAGACTTCCTTCGTGACTGGATGGTTGGATACGCATGTTCTCAATGGACAGGTGCTTCCGGAATAGAACAAAGACGGACCAGGAAAGATCGACCCGGCCGAAGGGTCATCTGCATGCGGGATGCTGGGATTATTGTTTGGATGAGCCTGGAATGCCAGGATTTTATCCTTGATGAGATGGTTTGTCCTACATAGAAGTCATGTATATCCTCGAATCAACCCACTCTGGATATATTCTCCTTCCAATATTCATCAATCGTTGCAGTTCCAGCAGAGTGATGCATCGGATCAACCTAATGCTGACCATATGTTGCATAAATATACAATTGTACCACGTATTACTCAAAAGAGGCCCAGGTGCAGGGTTCCTGTCGCTTGTGATAATAATTGTGTTATCTCCGTAGGTAGTGCTCCGATACCTCCGGGCTCCCGGCCACAGCGGGAAAATAAACCACGGCTCAAGAGTTTCCCGCGATGGATGAATCCAACAAAGCAGAGCATATGGAGCATGCTATATATCATCTCAGAATATCAGAGGCGGATTCCGCCGGGCGCGTTCTTTGTTTGCCCGTAATCACGTGCGTGTAGGCAGCATATAAAAAGTGGCAGGCGTCATTGTCACACCTTCCTGTTTCCCCTTATTTACCCCGCAACCTCAACCTCAACCTCAACCTCAGCCTCGCACAAATCTCATTCATATCGGCTCTCATTGACAGAATGGCTTCAAGCAACCGCATCAAAAATGTTGTCATTGTGGGCGTATGTTGATAACATCTGCTAATCTATGTCCACACCTTGTGAGCTGACAAGTTCTCGACTGAATATAGGCTGGAGGCAAAGTTGGCAGGTACATGACAGAAGCCCTCCTCAAGACAGGAAAACACACTGTTACGGCCATTACACGACACAACAGCCAGAGCAATTTGCCAGAGGGCGTTGTCCCAAAGCACGTCGACTACGAAAAGCCAGAGACTCTCGTTGAAGCACTACGTGGTCAGGATGCGCTAGTCGTCACTCTCAGTGGGTATTCTCCCATTCAAGAGACAGAGGAGAAGCTTGTGAGGGCTGCTGCTGAGGCAGATGTGCCTTGGATGTAAGTTTCTTGAGATTGAAAGTTTTTATTCTTTTTTCTCTCCAGGATTATTGACTGACATCTGTAATAGTCTCCCCAACGAGTGGTCCCCAGATACAGGAAACGAGAGCATGGTGAACGATCTTTTTCTTTTCAAACCTAAAGGTGAGTGATATCCATAAAACAGATTATGTTCCTTTTTTTTTTTTTTTTTTTTTTTTTTTTTTTTTCC
>LHCL01000109.1:22874-74950 GCA_001305275.1 Talaromyces verruculosus
AGTTGCCACTCGCAAGCTAATTGAAGAGCTCGGAAAACCATCCTATATCGCCCTTTCGACCGGCTTTTGGTACGAGTACAGTCTCGGCATCGCAGCAAACTACGGTTTTGATTTCGCCAACCGCACTATCAAATTCTACAATGATGGTGAAAATAGAGTTTCAACCTCTACATGGCCTCAGATAGGTCGCGCAGTCGCCGCTATTCTTAGTCTCCCTATCAAGCCTGAAGAGCCAAATCCAGATGCGTGTCTTGAAAAGCTGAAGAACAGAGTTGTGTACATCAACTCTTTTACTATTAGTCAAAAGGATATGTTTGAATCTGCCCTACGTGTCACGGGTACAAAGGCAGAAGACTGGACCATCACCAAGGAGCCCGCTCAGGAGGTGTATAGCAAGGGACTCGAAGGGCTCAAGGAAGGAAAAAGAGAAGCTTTTGCCAATGTACTATATTCTCGGATATTCTTCCCAGATGGATCAGGCAACTTCGAGGACAGCAAGGGCACCCTAAACAGTATTCTTGGTCTACCGAAGGAAGATCTTGATGAAGCAACCAAGGCTGCAATCGAGCGCCAAAAGGCCGCGGGTCCCGGAGGACATTAAATCTCTGTCAGCTGTCAGCATGTTGCTAGTCAGCCTAGTTAGTGAATGCCATCTCCATTCTGTTGGTATCGACGAGAAAAAGAAGAAGAAACCTGGTCAGTATGTTTATATTACACAAGTACGACTTGGTCATTGAGTACATATGTAGGCAAAGTTTAGGTCAAATAGACAAGAAGTGCATACATTACCTTGGATTATTCTACGAGGTACAAAAAGCTACTTATTAGATAATAGACTCAGCTTGATTGCAACTATTTATCAGTTCTTCTACTTCCTAGGTAAACGACCCTGCATTCATGATTCAGAGACTGAATTCCCAGCCAGATGTTGCTGGAGGAACTCAATGAGCTGGGTATATCTAAAATAGCCAAGTCACGTCAGCACAGAAAACTTTATCACAGACCAGACTGTCCTTACCCCTGCCTATATCCAGCATAAGTCTCTTCTTCAATAAGATTGGCTTTTGACCCCATCCAGCCATGATGCATCGTTGTGTACGTCGTGAGAGACGATCCTGCGATGCCGTTCGATTCGATAATCTCCTTGAAACCTGCAACCTGTTCGGTTGGTTCGTCTTTGGATGCCATGACCAGATGTGGAATTGTAATTTTCTTTGCATCGGCTGAGTCTAGCATTCTGAATTCAGAGGGCCGTGATTAGATCCTTTGACTGAAATAAAGCTGGGGACTAAGGAATATCCTACCCAGGATGCGCCTGCACGGATGCGGCAAAGGGGGTTTCAGACATTGACGTTAACGCCACAATCTGCCCAAAGTCTGACAGTCAGTGAACTCAAAACGCGTTATATCTCTCTTGAAGAAGGCGGAGTAGTTTACCTTTGCACCCCAACATAGTCCGTACGAGCCCCATTTCTTAACTGAGGGAAACCGAGTCTGAATAAGTTTCATCAGCTCTAAAAAGCCCTCAATATACTTGTAAGGCGCCGCATATCCCTTCAAGAAACCAAAGAAAAAATTTCGCTTCTCTTCAGAGTTCAGAGGAAACCATTCATTCTTTGCGTATGTCCCTTTGAGCAAGTCTGGGACGACTATCACGGCGTCGAGGGCTTTGGCTACGAGATCTGCGCCTTGCTTGGTATGGTTCGAAGTACCAAAGACATCGTAGACGTCAATGACGCCTATCGTCGAGTCTTCCCGACCGGTGATGTCTATGTATAACACTTAGAATGAAGAATATATATCAAATGACATTGTGGGACTATCACATGTCTTCACATCACCAATAACCTCCTCGTAACCATATGGTTCGTAACCGTTTCTTACGACACTTAGGGACAAACTTTCTGGGGTCTCTGATGTCATTGTCATTGTCACTGTCGTTCGGGTCTTTCTTTGTGAGCTTTGCTGGGTGCAGTGTTTGGTGTTATTTAGGGTTATTAGGGTTATGACCTCGTTCTGCTCAAAATAGGGTGGCCTGCGATATCAAGTAGCATAGAAAATTCTCGCCCTCAACTATCGTGTCGGTTTCTACATTCCGATGCCCGATTTCCACGGAGAGGAAGACGCAAGGGACGAAAAGCAGGGTTAGCATTGGCGTCACCCAAGCCCTGGCGTCTGGGATCCGACACTCCCGGATGCTGTACAACTGTACAATACCAAGTACCTATGGAATGGAAGAAGGACTCCGAGAAAATAAAGCAGATTCAAGGAAGCCTTACATATAAAGAAACCGGCTACCGGACTCCGGCCTGCTTCATGCCGAATTGGCCGATTAACTATCGACCCCGAAAGATTACGTGATCGGCGTCATTATTCATTACCTAGGTAAAACATCTGCCTTCATGATTTGTCACTGAATGTATTGAGAAGACATCCTGGACAATTCGGACAGCTGGAGGGTTACTTACTCAGAGCGCTGCGTTGCTTTCGTCAACGCTCGCCAGGTACGTTAGGGTTTTGTCTTCAGAAACCCTAAAATCCGAAAATCTCACTGCTACTTAGATCCGATAGCGTACTTCTCAAAAGTGAAGATATGGAAAAGATCGATATTGACAAGCAACGTTGAAAGTAGACTTGGCTTTTTTCAAAATGATAGAAATTCTCAGGCGTCATCAGAAGTGTAAGTGATGCCCATTGGAAAAAAGTAGCTGTTAAATATCAACGAGAGGTAAGACATTTCAAGGTAGTCGTCTTCAGTCTATAGAGAGGGAACTTCTAAAAAGAATGCAAGAACTAAGTAACTAAATTCATGTATCCAGGAATTTTATATTATCAGAACGAGAATATATTATCAGCACGAGAATAAATAACATAACAACCTGCCAAATTAACACTCTTCAACGACATGTATAGGTGAGAAGAACAAGGGGGAAAAGCAAAGCATCGCTAACAACTCGCGTTGCGGCTTATGCCATTGCCCTCTGAAGGAAAGTCGCAAATTGTTCCATGTGCTGCCCCTTATCCATCATTGAGAAATGATTCACTTTGTCCATGACGGTGATTTGCAAATTCTCTCTGCCTACCAATGACGCCCATCCATCACCACTGAAATCAGTCCGGTCATTGATCAACCATATCATTTCACGAGGATCGTCAGGTCGTATTTCCGGTCTAGGTACTCTGGGATCACTGCATATGCCGTCTCGAGCGTACAGTATATAGGCTTTCATGCTCATAGATAAATTGACGTAAGGCTTGATTTTGTAGTCATCCAGTAAGCGAATGAATGCATCAAAATGCGGCCGAAGCCAGCTGGGTGGTGCCTTGTTGCCGCTGCTACCGAATATGCCAATACTCTCAAAGAAGTCGTACATGCGTTGCGGTGGGTTCTCTAGACCGATGGGATTGGGTGAATCAATGAGTATCAGATTTTCGGTTGTGGAGCCATCGCGAGCAAGTTGCTGTGCGGCTTCAAATGCACAAATACCACCCGCTGACCATCCACCAAGGGAATAAGGTCCCATCGGTTGGCGTCGCCGAATCTCCACGACATACTTCGAGGTCAATTCTTCTAATGTGCAGGTCAGGTCATGAGGTGTCTTCATCCAGGGACAGTTCAGTCCGTATACAGCAATGTCAGAGCCAAATTTTGGAAGAGAGGCGTATGATGTCGCTGATCCTGAGCCGTCGGGAAACAACCAAAGGGTTTTCTTTGCCGTTTTAGGGCTTCCTGACAGAAGGATTGAAGTCGATTGAGGACCGGTGTGTGGATCAAAATTAGATGGAGTTTTCACTTCCGCGTCTGAAGCATGCTGTACTGGTGCTGCAAGACGAGACAATGATGGCGGATCTACTTGTAAACCCAGCTCCTTGCTGACTTCTTCCAAGTTCTCATTCTCCATGAGCAGACTGGATGGAAGGTCCATGTTCAGAACCTCCGTTAATTTGCCCACAATAGTGAGTGCCAGTAACGAATCCACTCCGAGCTCTGCAAAACCAGTAGTATTTGACAGCTCGTTGATCGGGATATTTGTCTCCTGCGCAATTGTTTCACGAATGACTTCTAGTAAGGAGGATTCCACCTCCCCGTCTGTCAGAGAGCTTTCAGAATCTATCTCTCTGTTGTCAGGTGTGTTAATTCCATCGACATCAGTAGAAGACGAAGAGCTGTCGTTGCTACTGCCGAAGTATCGGCTAAGCTCCAACGGAGTGGGATAGTCGGCAAACAGTGAAGATGGAATGTTGACACCGAGCTCCTCTTGTATTCGACCAACAATGGTAAGAGAGAGAAGGGAATCTATACCGTGGTTTTGAAATTCTTCGTTGGGCCGAAGGTCGGTCGGATTGACTCCAGCTTCTTCCCCTATGATAGCCAGTACACGAGATGCAATATCTTTTTGGCTGGGAACCGGCGGTGGAGCTGGGGGTGTCCTTGTTTCCACTTTCGTCTCTTTTGTCTCTTGCCTCAAGACTGGTTTCGTGGGTAATGCAATCGAACGCTTCGCCGCCCGGGTTGAAATATCAGCATGAGCCTGGTTGACGTCTGCGAGTTCTTTTTGCCCCTTCGTCGATGGTAAGAGACGATCAAGGAGCTGTCGTGGAACGCCTTGAAACTATCCAATAATTAGCCTATTCCTAATTTTGTAGACTTTTCTTCCTAATACTTACACGAATTCCTTCGTAAATAGCGACTAGAGTATTATCCTTGAAGATGTATGTGTCACCCACGTATGTCGTACCGCTCTCCAGCTGCATTCTGTTGTATACCTGATATTGCACTCCCTTCTCAAATTTGATAGCGCAACGCATTCGGTCCCAACCGTGGTTTATAAAAACCTGAGCTTTTGTGGGTGTGGCATCGCTTGCATTCATAATAAAACCGGCGATGTGGCCGAGACTATCAACCCAGCATGGATTGAATTTGAATCCACCATCATCTACTTGGAACTCAACCCTGGCTGTCGCTTCATGCTCGTCACTGTCTAATATCACTTCCTGCATTCCTTGATAGTCTTGATTATAGCGCACCAGTGTCGAAAATAGCTGGTATGCCAGTGGTCGCTTGAGCATATGAGCATTGCCCTCTTTGACATTGTTGCCAAGCGCAGATATCCTACTGCGGATTAGATAGGCTTGACGCTGCCATTCTGCAATCCAATTTTGGTTCGGGGTAATCAAAACGGAAAATGTTGCATGTTCCGCGGTCTTTCTTCCAGCATTATTGACACTGAAAAGCTGGAACGAAATAATGTTGCGGTTCCATTCAGCTGAAGCAGTTACCCGGAAGAGCTGCGCATTGGAATCTGCTTTGAAGACCAAGGGATTTATTACCTTCATGTCTGCAACATCCAGCCCTGTTGTATCATTAGAAGTTCCGATTTGTCTCGCCATGTATTGTGCGATGGTGATAGCAATGTCTGCGTAGAGAGACTAATTGTAGAGTTAGCAAACGCCGAGTTGACAAGATGGAATGACATACTGAAGGACAAAGAAGAGCACCATTGACGACATGGCCTTCTAGTATAGGAGCCAGCCGCCGGTCGTGGATATCAGACTCAGCGACCAAGGTAGATATGTCCGTCCCATTATCCTCTTCTAATATCCTCTGAACCGAAGGCGAGACATATACATATGAAGGTGCTGGTCTCTGCATGTAGTCGTTTGGTGAAGCCGGAAGTATCTGAGCTGTCAGAGGAACATCATCACCCTTGGTAAGGCAAAAATTGTTTCGATACATGATCCAATAATTCTTCAAATCCCAAGCGTATCTTGGCAAGTCCAGAACTCTCTGCTGATGCTCGAATCCCCTGTGGTATTCTGACCATTGAATTTCGACCCCATTCAAATAAAGTCCTTCTATGGCAGGCATAATTGCGGACCATGCATCGGTGCCTTTTCGGAGTGAGTCAAAGACGGAACATTGCTGGTTGAGAATATTCTTAATCATTCCACCGCAAGTCGGGTGGGAGCCAACTTCAAGCCATATAGTCTTTTCAGTCACCAGGTAATTGGCTTGCGCCGCCTCAATGGCACCTTGAAAATTAACGGCTTGTCGACAGGCGTTCGTCAAATAGTTGCCATTCAATGTCTGTTCATCACCTGGAGGAATCACCTTTGACAACAAAGGAGATATATACGGAATCAGAGACGCCTTGTAGTCAATAGCAGCAGCAACTTTCTCAAACGGTGCCAAAATTGGTTCAACCTGCTTGGAATGAAATGCGAAGGGTATATCCAATAGTATGCAATCAATCCCGTTAGATTTGAACCGATCTTTCAGTAGACTCAGCTGCTCTAATGGGCCAGTGATCACGTTGTTTGAAGGCTGATTGAGACAAGCTATCTCACAATCAGTGCCTGCTAACTCTGGCTCAATGGCTGTGGTAGCTAATTTTACTGCCAGCATGGCATGAGTTCCAGCAGTTGCCTTTTCAGTAAGAAGTCGAGCTCGCATTCCGACTAGGTATATCACATTTGCTGCAGTCAAGACCCCTGCGGCATACAATGAGGGATACTCGCCGAGACTGTGACCAATGGTAGCCGAAGGTGTTATACCTAAGGCCTTCCAGAGCTTATACAGCGCCATTTGAACACAAACAAGCCCCAACTGAGTGATAGTAGGTCCGTGGTCTTTTTGTGTACCCGACGAACCACCGATCACTAGAGGTAGAACACTCGAGAATCCTTGTTGCTGTGCAATGTTATCGAAACGTGTGATACTATCGCGGAAGATAGAATTGGTTTCATAGAGTTCCTTTCCAAGCCTCTCATAAAATGTGCCTTGTCCAGTGAAAACCAGAATAATCTTGGGGAGCTTAGCTGCCGTGGTAGGTATTGGCTTCGTTTCTGAAATGGACTCCAAGGCCTTCTGTAAGCGCCCGCGGATAGAGTCAGTGTCAGGTCCCGAAACAACTATTCGGTAATGATGGTGCATCCTCCTTGCCGTAGTCGTGTACGATAGTGAAGACAGAGAAGTATCTGGGTGCTGGCCAAGATAGCTAATCAAATTTTCGACATTACCCTTCAGAGACTTGAGTGTCTTCCCGGTCACAGTAACTGGTTGTCTTGAACGTGGATCATTTTCACCATCTTTCGAGGATGCAAGTGGTGCGTCTTCCAATAGGACTGCTGTATTCCCGCCTGCTGCGCTGAAGTTATTCAGAAACACCATGCGTTTACCTATCGACATATCCTGGCGCCGCCAAGGTGTCAGCTGGAATGGAATATGAACATTGCGTTCTTTTAAATCCTTTGGATATCCCTGGTTTATTTTCGTTTTGATGCCACAATGAGGTGGAAGGGCATTGTGCTTCATCATCATTAACACTTTTATCAAAGATGCAACGCCCGATGCAGACTCGGCATGACCGATATTAGCCTTGACCGTCCCTAAGTGTAAAGGGAATTTTCTGGTAGCAAAAGGCGCGAAAACAGATAAAACCGACTTCATTTCCGTCGCATCTCCTGCTTGGGTACCTGTTCCGTGCATTTCCACATAGCCGACGTCTAAAGGATCAACGCCGGCGTATCGCATGATCCGGTTGAAGACAGCTGCCTGGTCACCTTCAAATGGCCGGGTAATGGAATCTGTTCGACCACAATGGTTTGTGTAGGCTCCGCGAATAACTCCAAAGATTGGATCATTGTCTGCAATCGCGTCTTCCATCCTTTTGAGTATTACGGTTCCAACAGCATCAGAACGACAATATCCGTTTGCTGTGTCATCGAAGGAATTACAGTTCCCTGCCCGGAGGTGTCAGCTTAATACTATAACATTTACATCAGAGATATAACCTACCGGTGGTAGACAAAAAGTGACCTCTGTCCAAGCCAGCAAAGTTATCAGGGTTGGTCAAAATATTGGCCCCACCTGCCAGAGCAGTGTCGCACTCGCCACGCCATAGATAGGCACAAGCTGTCTGAATAGCTGCGAAGCTGGACGAGCAAGCTGTGTCAAGGCTCAAGCTTGGACCGCAAAATCTGAAAAAATAGCTGTCTTACAGTCAATATCATTTCCTACCGGAAATCAAGATACTTTACGTACCTTATCCGACCTGGAATGAAAGCGCGATTACCCCCTGGGATAAAGTACGTATCAACATCCTGTCCACTATTGACCTCACGCCAATCATCACTCGTCACTCCATAGAACACACCGATGCGGTCCTGCTGTGTCGATGGTGTTCTGTTAGGAACAAGTCCTGCCATTTCGATTGCTTCATAAGCAGAAGTGATTGCTAGTCGTTGTGCGGGATCGGTATTCTCGCATTCTCTAGGAGACATGTTGAAAAATCGTGCATCGAACTGCCCCGGTTCTTTCACAAAACAACCGTACTTCACCCGACTGGTATTCTTGGTCTTTCCGGTCGGATCGTAATGTGCTTTCCAGTCAAATCGATCTTCAGGAATAGTTCGATGGACATCTCTGCCGGCGGCCAATAACTCCCAAAACTCTTCATTTGAGGCCGCCTCGGGGTATCTGCCCGAATATCCAATCACGGCAATATTCGAATGAGAAAAATCTCCTGTAGCAGAAGTCGCCTCCGTCTCACTGCCCACATCGAACGAGTTGATAATGTCGACTTTCAGCTTGGCATTTTGAGATAAAGCCGAGGAAAGAGACGGACCGCTTTTGGAAGAAATCGGGTAGATACAACATGAAGTGAAGTGTTGTCGTAAAAGTTCCTCACTTAGGGTGGAGGTCATCATATCCATCCGCATGGGTTCAAGCAACGCCTCAGAAACTGCGTTCTGTAGCATTTCCCTGAAACTTAAAGAACGGATAACCTCTCCGGACGCGATGGATATACTCCTGAAGGATTGCCTGTAGTCTTCCAATGACCCATCGGAGAAGGGTCCAACCAGTTTGTCAATTGCCGAGGAGTCGAAAATATGAGGTGCATGGTACGGTGTCTCTATCGGTAATGACAAGTATTTCAGAGTATTTGTTGACAGAAACTCAGCTAGGAGTTCTGGAGGCCCACATACAGACGTATTGATACGATTTACGCAGCTTATATAGAGCGCCGAGACAGGAGGAAGACGCTGAAATTTGCTCAGTTGTGTACAAAATAAAATAAACATCATGGGCCTTACCTTTGCAGTGTTGAAACTTCTCACAAACTGTGCTACTTCCGATTCTTGAACACCCACGACCGCCGACCAGGATTTTGAACCTGTACAGGCACTGAGCCCCAGATCATTTCCTAGGTTTAGTGAGAAGTTGGCAGTCTTGAATGCCACAACCACAGCTTCTACTGCAGGCGCAAGGAGCTCCCCGATAGACTGAGAGGTGCTAATTGCGGCAACGGCAAATGACCCTGCACATGCGCCAGTCAGATATGTGCTTGTCGAGGAAGGATAGGTCCTTCGCCCTTGGCCGTAATACCTGCTCAAAGCATCAGTGGCCCATATAAAGGTATAGAATATGCCTGCTTCACATTCTCTGCATCATTGCACTTACGTAATGAATTGGGCAATTTGAGTCACGCATAACAGAGTGAATTTCAAAGCTGGAGCCCCAGCGAATTGTTCATGCCGGGCGAACAGATCAACCAGAGTCGTAAATTGTGGAAAGTAGTCTTGTTCATGCAGTGGAAGACTGCCTATGTAGCTTCGAAGCTGGAACCCGACTCTTCTGAAAAAGTCTGACAGGGCTGCATTGTCTTTGACGTTGAAGAGGCTCCTTAGAGTATCTTCAAAAGCAACAGTTTGGTCTCCGAACATGTATATCTCAGCCGATTTGTGTTTTTTACTGTCATTGTCGATGCCATTAACAATGTTCGCACCGTCCGCTAACTCCGCAAATGTACCAGCCATGGTATATGACTATAGTGATGGATGTGTCGGATGGGGGTTCATGCCATGAGGAACTTGAGCAAATTATCGACACTTTTCACTTATTACTGGTAATGAGGGAAGCCAGTAACCGTTGTAAACTTCTCAGTTACGAGAAGATACACAGCTCTTCGGTGCCCAGTATTGATATATACCTCGGTGTTCGGGTTCCAGGTTTACGTGAAAAGAGTGTCTGTCTGCCCTAATATTGATCCAAAGCGTCAATTCGGAGAATTAAATGAAATGATCGGTTGACGGGGGCTTTCGGTTGATTCCGTTCTGCATTCGTGTACTGCAACAGTCCGGTAGCTGGAATATCCCGACATCGAAGGGTGTGGATTGAATCACAAAATTGCTGACATGAGATATGTACCAAGTCAGGGGCACTCAATGGAAGCGTTCGAGGTACACTTCACTACTGTTCCCTTTATCGAAGACTCGGTGACGTTATCAAATAACGGTGACTGTGTCGTGATAGCATAAAATTATATTCTTTTGCCATATTTACCTTCTTAACTTCTTGTGACATGAAAGATATAAGTGGCAAACCAGGTACATGTACGTAGATACGATCTGTAAAGAGTTCATACACCACTTTACTTTTTCCAGGCAAGTATGTATCTCAGAACGTTTGGGCTAAATCGTAAAAATATTTACATATGATGGCGACCTAGTGCATTTTATGATAAGACTCCTCGTCAGGCTCGTCGATCTGTTTGAATCATTATACATTCAATGTCATGCATCGATTTTACAGGTCATTTGGTGTCAGAACCACATTGTTCAAAGGCAACCTTGGAACCGCCGACATCATATTCAATATCCGCGTAGTATGCACATACGACGCTGCTGATTCTTGACTGCATGTCACTCGTAATTCTACAAAATATGTGCCCTGACTGGTAAGGAAAAAGGGATGCCTTCATCTTAGTGTGTTCATGGTTGGAGTATGTGACAACGACAGCGAGGTTCAACTCCTGACTCGCGGTCGGTATTCCGGATCCCGACATTGAAATCGAATTGGAAATAGAGCAAGAGGATAGAAAACATCAGCGTAGGATATCAAAACAAAATTACCCTGGAAATCACCGGCTTTGCACATGACTCTTTGTTGTTGCTGACTATGTCAACCTCTCCAACGAAACCGACACATATGATTTCAGGTCATTGGAAACCAGGTTTAACAAATTTAAACCATGTGTACTATGGTCCTGGATGTGTCGAGAAGTATTTACTTAGTACCTTGAGAAGCTCTTTATCTAAGGTATTCATCATCACTGGTACCTCCTTAGCGACGAAAACTCCTCTAGTGCGTCAACTCGAGTCACTCCTGGGAGGTCATCACGCCGGGACATTTTCTGAAATTCGGCAACATAGTCCCTTGGAAGATGTAGACCGGGCTGTGGCAGCTATTCTAAGCCACGAAGGTGTCGACACCATCATATCTCTAGGTGGTGGTTCTCCAATCGATACGGCAAAGGTCATTTCTTTGCGTGTGAATGAAACGCGAGGAAAGTTTCTTACGCATTTGACCGTGCCAACCACCCTCAGTGCCGCCGAATGCACTTCTGGAGGCGGCTATACCAAACCTGACGGAGTTAAAGTCGGATTTCGCAAACCAGAGATGGGCGTTTCTGCCATTTTCTACGACTCAGACTTTGCCCGGCACACGCCCAAAGGGCTGTGGTTGAGTACCGGTATGCGTGCGATGGACCATGCTATCGAGTGTATGTATCATCCACACTCAACCGAGGTACCCTGGAAAGCCCTGTCTCAATGGGCTGTTAAGGAACTGTTCGAATGTCTGCCGCTAGCCAGAGAGTCTCATCCTCAAGACGAGAATGTTACTATTCGTCTGATGCTTGCAGCTTATGCTAGCTCTGGATTGAAAGGTGAAAATCTCCCCGGCGGGATGGGTTTGTCACACAGTTTGGGCTATGCACTCGGAAGTCCTTACAACATCCCACATGGTCTCACTTCATGTATGACTTTGGGAAAGGTTGTAAAGTTGAAAGCACAGGAATCATCAGGAAATGCAAGCCAAATCGCCCGTCTCTTAGCGGCAACGGGAGGCAATCCTACCGGTGATGATCTTAAAGATGCTCTTGAAGTCGGTGATCGCTTAATCACATTTGTGCAATCTTTGGGGCTTGATGTCGGCAACCTTTCTAGTCGTGGGATTAGCATGGATGAAGTACCCATCATAGTGCAGAGAGCATTAGGTGGGCTTACTGAAGGGCCCTTGTATGAACGGGTGGAAGAATTAGTACAGTCCTTATTCTAGCTATAAGACTATTTATCGCAAATACGTGAAAGTTTTCTGTATAATTATTTGAAACCTTGAAAGTCCTACTAGATTTAGCAGATATACAGCATTAATTCGTGTGACGCTGTGGTGAGCGAGGCTTTTTGCTGACCGATTTCACTGCCTTGCGAAAGATTGATATTCAGCATTTCCATCCTTGTCAAATACAGTCATCCATACACATTCTGAACATCTAGAAAAGAAGTCATGGTTCCATAAACTATTTCCTTCATCCATTTGCTTGTGGTGACCGGTATATCGGACGCCGCTGCCCGGTTACGATTCGCCCAAACAGATTTCTTCACGAACCGGACCTCCCATGATGTCCCACCTACCTTCCAGACTGAGAAAGTTGCTGTCGATATCAGAAATCATACCCCATTATTATCACTTTGTATGAAATATATTAAGAAAGGAAAAGATTCAAGAGACATAGGTGGAAATGGGACAGACGACTATCGACCAGCTAGCTGCTGAGATCTTAGCAGAAGTTACTTCCATGCAGAAATACTGTTATGAAACCAGCGTCGCATCACCATCTCTAGTCCAAGGAAGTGACAATGAATTTTGGTCAACGGAATCGTTTCCAGAACTGAATGCATCTCGAACAAAAACACTTGGCTTATTGGAGAGACTCACAACGCTTATACGGGGACCTCATGACTTCATTCATGAGTTTGTAGCGTCCAACTGGGATCAAGGAGCGCTATACGTTTTCCTGCGCGCAAAGATATTGGAGCATATAGCTCAGCTTGGAGAGCGAGCTAGTGTAGGAAATCTTGCTGCAGCCTCAGGAATTCCCGAAGACAAACTATTTCGAATCCTCAGCCTACTTTGCTGCAAGGATATCATCCACAATTCAGAAGATGGATGTTATGCTCTTACAGCTATCTCAAAGGACTTGCTCCGAGATTCGAACTTTCGTGCATGGGTCGAGTTTCAGTAAGACAGACTATCTTATGGCGCTAGATAGGTTTTGGGCATTAATTATGATCCTGCAGACTGTTCGAGACACGTATAGCTAGCGTTCATCTAGCGGACGCACTTGGATCTAAGCATAATAGCTATACTGCTGGCAAGTCCGCGTTCAAGCAGGGGTAGGTCTTGTATAGCTGGCTTTAAGCATACTACTAATAATCGGCTCAGATTTGGCATGGAGATGTATGATTGGCATGCCGCGCGTCCTGAGGAAGGGGACCGATTTCGTCGAGCCATGAAAGGAGTATCTGATTGTAAGTTCTCCATCAACTCTAGTAGGTTGAGAGGTGCTAACGCCAGCTTGTAGCTCTGGATCCCGCTGATTCTCTGATTCGAACATGGATCCAAAACCATCCACCTTCTAACCTCAAAAAAGTCGTCGAGATTGGTGGACGATACGGTTTCGCCTCAACAACCCTTGTACGCGAGCAACAAGAACTATCTTTTGAAGTCCGTTGTGACTCGCGGGAATTCATACGTCGTGGTGAGGCCTTAGTGGAATCTGACTCTATGAATCGGATCACTTTTACATATGTTGACTCAATGTTTGACCCTCCACCATCGGACGACGCCAATCTCGTCTGCATATATGTGATTCGCAATCTTTTCTGGAATTGGACTGACAATGACGCCGTCAAACTTCTTCGGCATCTGGTTCTAACATTGCAGGATAGCCCTTTAATACGGATCCTTGTCACGGACGGGGTGTCGCCATTATCCGGCGAATTCTCGCCTCATGTTGAAATTGCATATCGCCGACGGGACATTACAACTATGGCAATGCACAATGTGAAGCAGAGGAGCCAGGCCGAGTGGCTAGAATTGTTTTCAAAAGTCAATCTCGACTTGAAGGTCAGTAATTCTCTCACGTCATTATAGAAGATTGGCTAATGTTAGTATAGATTACGACACGATTTGGAAGAAGTTCACATGTATGCAAGGGTCTTTGGGAGCTTCGCATCGATGAACCCGGCGCGTGAATACATAATACGACTTAAGCAAATTTATGAACTGAGTCAGTAACCTCAAAATTGATTGATAGTGGCTATAATTCTGAAATCATGAACCTCTGAACTCTTAATGAACCAGGAAAATCAGCGGATACTTTCTATCCCATATAGGGGCTATTCAAGTATAGCAAACTATCAAATCGGCTCTAATCATGCTATAAACAATCATCAAACGCCCTTTTATTCTAGAAATCGCAACTAGAGGAATATAGAATTAAATAACGATTAAGTATTGGATCTACGGAAATATAGAAAGTCGGCTTTGCTCTTGTCTGCCAATTCCAGCATTAAACATTAAACATTAAACAACATTAAAGGCCTTTCCAGCCCGTCCACTGAATACTTCCGGGGGGCAAGATGAGGTCCTCATATATTTCAGGTCTGACCAAAGTATTTTACATAAATAGCACCGATTGACATTTCAACGTTGAAGATATATTCCGGGAACGATTATAAATATATATATATGCGTATACTTCATTAATTGATGCCATTTGAAAGCTCAATTTAGCTTACTCGATAGACCGATCTGGCCCAATTTTTGTCTCCAAATTCTCTAGCAGAGGTCATGCTTCTAATCCCTTGGAATTTTAATCAAGCGTTCAATGTTTTGTTGTACTCTTCTTCATGGAACCTGGAAGTCCATGCCGTCGACTGGCCATCAACCTGATTTAGAGGAAGTGAAGGAAGGATCAATCATCAACCACTCGACACAGGCACCTGACCAGACAGGACACGAGGTCCATACTCAAGATTCCGAAAACAAATTTAACTAACAACAATCGTCACAAAATCGTAGTTTGAAACTTTATGTGAAATGTAGAGGGCCTTCTGACCTGGAGAGTTTACCTAATATAGAAAAATAAAATCCGCCAATGATATATCCGATATGGTGTAACGGTAACATTGCCCTGTGAAATGCAGTTGGCGGTAATCTTCGATGCTTAGGGCCAGGGGGGATCTTGTCGGGTTTGACACAAACAATCATTGAACGTGGTGTATAGTTTGTATTCCTTTGATCGAAATCATGCTTTAGCATTATTGGGGTGTGTTCGTATAGTTCCCCAGTATATACCTATGTTTTACTAGCCATTATCTTTACCTCGTATTACTAAGCTCTCGTAAACCCCTCTTACCCCAAATTAGGCAACGTACTGCCTGATTATACTATTTTCTATCGAGGCACTTTTACATTTCGGTACTTGCAATTTCTCTTTCAACGCTATGCTCTGTACCTACTCATACAAATATAAATGGGATACTGCACAAAACTAGGTATATTTTATTCCTAAGACGTTCAGTTCTAAGCTGCGCCAGTGTGGAATTAAGTTAGGGCATCCGTCAGATGATTCTCTGGATAATTTCGAAGTCATATCGTCACATCCAAATATATATCAGCGACAAACATAACTTGCCGAAAGATAGTGCTCTAGAGTGGGATATCAAGATATTTCGGTAAAATGCATGCGATCGATCAATTACTGGTAGGCAAGAAGATCTCACAGCTATCGTACTTTGGGAACAAATTGAATCGATCGACCATCACCATGCTTTCGTCGGTCACAGAGGGAGCCAATTTTGCTCCTGGGTAATTTTTGAAGAACAGAGTCGCCATTATGCGTATTTCCATCATGGCCAGATGGTATGCAGCGCACATTCGGCTGCCTGCGCTGAACGGTTGGAAGCGATCCGTTGAAAGTGATTGACTTTGAGAGAGGTCCAGCCATCTCTGATGGTCCCATCTACAATGATAATAGAATGTTAGTTATCCATTTAGTCATTCTATCCTGGTTCAGGAAGTCAGAACTCACATAAGGGGATCTTTCCAATTGGCCGGGTTTCGATGCAAGGAATATGCCTGTGTGGACACCACCGTGCCCTTGGGGATATGGTACAATCCACCCAGGACTGTTCCACCTTCTGTAATATCCTCCCTCCTTCTCATTGCAGTCGCATTACCACCCCATAACCGTAAAGTCTCTAGAATAACTGCGGTAAGAATGGGTAGCTTTTCGATAGCCGCATCTGAGACTTCGACATCCGCAACTTCTGCTTCAACTTGCTTCTGCACATCCGGCCGCTGCAGGACGCACCAGATCAAATAAGTCAACGTGACGCCTACAGGCTCTGCACCGGCCAAACGGAATCCCAACGCGTCGGCAGCAATCTCATCGTCGGTCAAACGTGTCTTGCCCTGACTTTTAAGCAATTCGTCTTCTTTGGCATCCTCAATGGCCTGGGCGAACACCGTACGTCCCTCTTCATCTGTCTTCTTCATTCTCAGCTGCGCGATGGCTTCATCCTCCGTTGGATTGAGGGCCACATCAGCACGAAAGACTGCATTCATTTTTTTCGAAAAGTGTGACAAGATAAAACGACCAAAGAGAAATATTGGGATGGAAACCTCCGTCCAGAAAATCATTTTGTGAAACTCTACCGGAGTCACAACACTGGCTTTCCTTTCGCCTTTTTCCATCAACCCAAAGCCTTCACCAAAAGTAAGTAGGTACATCATGTCGTTGCCAAAGAGCATAAACCACTCATGTACATTGACAATCCTCTGTTCATTCCCCGCAGCATCAGCGTCCTGCTGCATTCCGCAAATCGCCATTTGCGCCGTCGACAAAACCGCTGGCTCCATAGTCTGTCTGAGAGTCAACTGGCTAAACGCCTTCTTGTAGAATCTTTGCCGAATAGCATGCTTCTTCGGATCTACTATGCTGAAGATGTTGGGAGTGACTCCATCTGGAATATGGCTCCATTTACGCCAATTGGTGCCCACGGCATGTATTTCTTTCCCAGCAGCGGAATCGCAAGTCACGACCTCTTTAGGGGCAACGCGGACATATGGACCGTACTTTTCGTGAAGTGATTGAACATAATTTACCCGATTTCCGTTGAGAATGTGAAACTTGAGGACGAGGCCTGTCAGGTGGGCATGCCATGGTCCTGGTATACGGCGTAAGGGCGAAAAATAGGCTATGCGAAGACGCTACTCTTTGTCTTAGCGGGGTTCATCGGTTCTTCAATGGCTCGAAGCTTACTTGTATGACTATGTAGCAGAGATATATGGCAAACAGAGATGCAGATGTTCTCAAAATCGAATTTACTGTCCCATGCCTGATTGCTTCAACAGTAGAATGGCTGGCTTGAAGCAGGAAACCAGTGTTTTGTGTAGCCATTGTGAGATATACATCAAACTGAATCACTTGAACACTTGAAAGGCGGTCTCATATGATGTATATACTTACATGGATTCGTGTATCTGTCTAATTTTGGGGTCAATTGTGTAAAAATGGGAAGTCTGAAGAAACAGCTTTGAGAACAGCAGTACGGGACACGGAAACCGAGCACATCACTGTCTTATGACAACCCTACTACTTGCACGGTAATCGAAAAAGGTCCTATAGATGTGTTGGCACAGACATAATTACGTTATACAAACGGAGTCCGATATATTTAAATTTAAATTCTGGCCGAAATGCGGTGCAATCTAACATTTGCCCCCACTTAATCGAAGCTCACCAATTTTCAGTAAAAACAGCATAGATATTGAATAACTCTGTACCTTCTGACTCAATTTTTTCAGCTTCGGTTCGTATTACCGCAAGTTTCAGTTTCCTCGAGACATGGACCAGAAGCACAAAGACTACATCAAAACCCTACATGTAGGCCATGTTCGACCGGAGGAGATTCCATGGCGCAGATTAGGACAATGTAAGTTCTTAAATTTCTTTGGACCTTTCACCACAAGACTCATATTTCTTCTCTCAAAGACCTTTATCGTGTCCTCGAAGATGGCTCGCAGACGCAGATGCGCCTCTGTATGATTGAGAGTTTGATTCCACCTCACAGCGATGGGCCAGTCTTTCATTTCCATGAGATGCATGACGAAGGATTTATTATCACTGTATGTACACTATAGCAAATGTTAGTTTCGCCAGGTTAAATAACCCTCTATCTTCACTATACAGAAAGGCAAGATTCGCTTCCACACTCCCGGCGCTCCGCCTATTGATGCCAAAGCAGGCGACATCATCACTGTACGTGAGAAAACACACTGATTTGGCCATCATGCTCAGTACTAAAAATTAAACATTGTATCAACAGGTCCCAATTCGTCTCCCTCATAAATTCAGCAATCCCTTCGACGAAGAAGGCGTCTTCATCAACACTATCACTCCAGGCTTCTTTGTGCGGTACTTTGAGTATCTAGAACAACTTGTAGGGGATGGCACAAAGCTTACACCCGAAGCAAACATAGCAGCTTTGAAGCGGTTCGCGACAGTTCCGCTGGATGAGGAAGCGATAATGAAGTTGATTGAGGAGAGTAAGGCCAATGGCGTTACCGATGTTGAGATCGATATCTAGCTTTGGGCTTTGGTTCGGGTTTGAAAGCATGTAATATTTTTTAGATATCCCAGCTGGAGTCGCTTTGCAACAACATTGAACAATTGAGAGTGAACACGTCAATGCATAGGCACAATTATACTTATTTCGAATTTAATCGGTAATTCAGGTAATTCACGTCAACAGCACCTGGAATGCTGATACAGTGTGATATAGATCATAGGTACTCGTCTTTAAGTTGGAAATCATCCGCCATAAATCACGCTATGCTTTGAAACGGGTTATTGGAATCGGTTCAAGATATCTGGCATACAAACGAATCAATGGTATAGTTTAACTAGCCTTAAAATTGCAGCTCTAAATGTAGTTTACGCGTAACCAACATTTGCTGTTCGTGCCTCTCTCGTCGTTACAAAACTATTGAAGCTTTACAAAGATTTCTCCTGTTTTTTCTTCAACCCACAGTACCAAAACAACGTCCCAATCGGCGGCAACACCAACTCTTCCCCATGACTAAACGTCCAGTCTCTCAAATCCAAATCACGTTGACGACGGATAAGATCAAAAGTCTCCTCGGGTGTTCGCCCTCTGATGCAAGAGACGACTCCATCAAAGATGTAATAAATCGGGAACAGAGGGATCACGTATGTGAATATCAAATGGAAAGGAGACCACCAGTATTCGATCCAGGTTGTACTCAATGCGCCAAAGAGCGACGCAGTCGCGGTGTATATAATTGATGGGAGTGTTCGGTGTGTTATCTCGAAGATACTGTATTCACGGTCAGTCCTTTTTCATCTGTTTGTGTCTTACGACGGGAATGGATGGAGGCTTACAAAAACGCATCTGCAGTCTCTACTGCGCTTCTGAGCACCTTCTCGGCCTCCGGATCATCGAAATGATGAAAACACAAATTAAAAATCCGGCACTCTTTCTTTTCCGGTTCCGCGACTCTCACTGCCTTCGACGCATCAATCGGCTCGGGTACGTAGGAAATATTCGCACTCTGCGCCGAAAGCGCCTGCCACGCCTGCACATACGGCGCCCAGTCCGTCAGCATAAACAGCACAGGGGCATGGCCAGATGCTTCTAACTGCTTGTTGATATATTTCTCAAAATAGGGTGTTGGGCCGCCGGCGCCGGCGCATGAATCTACAAAAGTGTACTCGGCGGCGGAGCTGATGCCGCCTAGTCTTTCGAGGAGAATGTTGCAGGCTTGTGTGGCAAGGGAGTGTCCTCTTCTGGATTTAATTTGCCATAGGCGAGCGAGGGAGGCGTGTGCGTGGTCACGGAGCCATGATGGACACCAGTTTGTGTCTTCGATTTCGGTGAGATGGAAACGTGGGAAGAGTACCCGTGCCATTATGAAATCAGATACGACTGTAAATTCTAGCAAATGTTTAGAAGTATTTTATGGGACAGAACGGCATAGTCTCCTTCTTTATTATTGTATGTGGGCAAAGGTGATAGTCGCTGCGATAATATGAGCTCCCAATCGGGAGATAATCCGGATGCCGAAGTACCAGATCTTTCCGTAAGCCACAAGTGTGTATCTAGATACCATCAGCGAGACAATGTGCTCATGTCACTATTGCATTCTGGGAAACTGATCTACAAGTTCTCGGAAAGGAGTAACTTCGAAATACGTAGTAAAATATGAAACCTTACGGTACACGGATACCGAGCTCCGGCCAGGAAGAACCTGGAAATAGTATCATATGCATTGTTCCCAGAGATTTATATCATGGCGCTGGAGGAGGGTACGTGTCACGAGAAAATACCTAGGTGCCACCATGTCAATATACTCGCACAGCTTAGAGCTATCACCCCTAGACCTGATACCACCAAGATACTACACTCGTCTAGCTCTGTCCTTCCGTACAACCGCATCTACGCAATCCGATATCCTGCAAAAACTTCAAACGAGTCTTGACGAAATATGCAAAACAAGCATACCCTGGCTAGGAGGCAAAGTCCTCTCCTCCACAAAAGACGCAACGCAAAAGCCAGGACTGCAGGTATGCTGGAACGAAAATGATTCGCCTTCTATCAAGTACATGGATCCCTGTCCGGGATCATATAATGAGGTAGCGGCAGCTGGTTTGCCATTGACCACTATCCCAGAAGACAGATGGCCAACACCGATATTGGTTGATGAAAAGCTACATCGAGCCGGTGCCCCTGTGTTGGCTGTTGGACTTGTACCGTTTGGTGCTGGAGATGGCGTGATGTTGTGTGTCTGTTTCCATCATAATGTTGTTGATGCTGGAGGGATGGCGGAGGTGCTTCGGGTATGGGCTGGTGTGTTGTGTGGAGTGTCTGCCCCTATTCTTGTGGGCATAAGTGAGCGCGTGGATCGACTCTCAACAGCACTGGCTGCTGCCCGAACATCTGAATCTGATAATAATTCATCTCTCGACAGCCTCCTTGCGACGCATCCGGAATACACAACAAGCCCTCTTCACTTCGACGCAAACCACTTCGCAAACTGTACCTCAACTGTCCTCACAGTTAGCATACCCAAAATCGAACGACTCAAGGCAAAGCTAGCAAAATACTCAAATTCTCCACCCACTGTCAACACAGTTCTCTGCGCAATTCTCTGGTGCGCCGTCACGCGTATCCGACAACGACGAGACCCTACGCTCTTTGCATCGGGCGAAAAGAGTCGACTTGGTATGTCGGTCAATGGCCGGATGCGCGTTGATCCGAGCTTCGGACGTCCTGGGACGAAGGATTTCTATTTCGGGAATGTTTATCTCTATGCCCTGGCCGAACTGGACGCGCCGGATTCATCTTCCGCAGAGGATGTTCCTCCCATCGACGAACGTATTCTTGCGCCGATATGCGACGCAATCGCCGCCTGCTACTCCCCCAACAAATTGGACGCCAACTACATCG
Organism: Talaromyces verruculosus; assembly: GCA_001305275.1. Lineage (NCBI taxonomy): Eukaryota > Fungi > Ascomycota > Eurotiomycetes > Eurotiales > Trichocomaceae > Talaromyces > Talaromyces verruculosus. The sequence continues at coordinate 44,256 of LHCL01000109.1, forward strand.
CAGGCCTTTCCCATCTGGTCTCCAACCTCGATAAATCTCGTGCCCTCTTTCCTGCATGGTCCATTTCCAGCGGTCGCGATCTCGCAATCACTAGCTGGGCCAACCTTGGCTTATACGAGATGAGGTTTGGAGACGCGCTGGGTTATCCGGAGTTTGTTCGGCTGCCGTATTCGAAACTTGATAGTGCTGCCATTATTTTGCCGAGAAGAAGAACGGAAATGGGTAGTGGCAGTATGGCGAAAACAGCATCTGAATCACTTGAAGTAATTGTCATGTTGCGGGAATGCGATCTTCAGGCGCTGCTGGAAGACAAACTGTGGGCAGAGATTGTGCCGACCGAGAAACCCAGAAATAATAGATTGAGACATAAATCGCGTATCCTTAACACAGTATTGTCTGCGTCAACCCGCTTCCTGTCGAAGATATATTGATATCGATGTATCCAATTACCTAGGTCCATCTATCGAGGACAGTGCCTAATCTTCATTTGTATCCATGGATAGTATCACTTACGTGAACGCTCACCTATCTAGGTAGGTAGATATATCTTAAAATGATAAGTGAATACTGTAGCGAGATGAAAATATCAAAAATTTATATCCTCCTCCCCCTACCAAAATTCCTCCTTTATTCCAAGCTCTTATCAATCCTGGGAATAATCCGATCCCTCCACAGCGTATTCGTCGCCTGCTTAAACTCCTCCGTCGCAAACGAATTCATACTCTCCCACTCATGAATGGCTAGAAAATCCGACACTCCTTTCCTCCTCTCTTGTCCGTTACTGTGGTTGCGTGATGCTAATCCGCATATTATAGGGGAATGATTTCACATCCCAACGGCTCAGCTCCTACTCGAACAGGAGAACGCGTCACGCTTCCTCAGGCTCTTCAGGACTATACCCGCACAGTATTAGCTTCGATTGAAAGATAAGTAATAGAGAGGAAGAAAGGCTTCGCATACAATTGCCATTTTCAAAGTTGCTGCCCAGGCATAAATGATCAATTTCATATCGCGTTTTTCATCATCTGTCAACTGCATCATTATATCAGTGGCTTCTTGTAGGGCGCATCATAAGGACTCATACATGAAACCGCCGCAAGTTCGTAGAACCGTGGAAAAAACCCAGCATGGGCCCAATCATGAAGATAAATAGATTTCCTATCTTCTCCAACTATCATATTGCGACGAACCAGGTCCAGATGACAGAGGGCGAGCGGATATGGACTTAGATCAATAGAGTCGTTTCTCAATGACAGAAACGCCGGTTGAGATAACGATTCAAATGGGGAATAGACACAAAAGGCCTATCCACACCATCGTCGCTCCAGAGATATCCCTGTGGACCTTTCTCGCCGATTGGACCTGGCTTTTGTCCATGTTTTATTTGTCCGAGGTGAGCAATAATATTGGTGATGCGGGGTATGATATCTGCGTGAACTGGGAGGTCTATATCTGATAGTTTCTGGCCAGGAACATAGTCCATAAATAGAAAGCCTCTTCCTAATTCATCCTAGACAAAGCGATAAACCCGAGGTACTCAGACGATGTTATGATTCACATCCTTGTAAGCGAATTCTTGCATTGCTACTTTAGTGGCGGTCACACTATATCCCTATTTCACAACGATGGTAGGGGAGACTTTGACCACTATTGCGCCTATAATGTCGGCAAATACGGCACCTTCGTTTCCTCTCTGGATGCGGAGACGAATCAACTCCTCACTGCTCACTGTTGTAACATGAAAATCCATCATATACACTAGCACTGGGTAGAGGTTAGGTTCCGTAAATAACGATAGCGAGATCACCATAATATCTGATCAAGGCGTGGCGCGGCTAGCCTGAGCCTTAGGTAGTCAGCGAATTTTGTAACTTAGCATCTCGAAATATTATAGTAAAAATAACACAGTGACCGCTAACCCAATTCTTACGCGTAATGCCCGACTTGCGCTAACTCAAAAATTAAAATTAGTACCGTAGCGGCGGAATCCTAAGCAAGAAACAAGAACAGCTGAAAATGTTCAGCGTCGGACTCGTTCCGATAATGGTAGCTCAATGCCCCCCCGCAGCTGAAAAACTTGTTACCCACTATGGTGATTTCCAGCCTTCGAGTTACAGATACAACACCTTCGAAAGTCCTCTCTGTCTTTCACAGGTTATTCTTCCCCTAGCATCCGACCTTCTCCCGAAAATCCAATTTAATCATGTCGTTTCAAAATGTCGATGCTGTACCGGCCAGCGACGAATACTATGATCTCGGCTCCTTTGGCCAGCCCATCACCACCACCAGTTCTGACACTCAGACTTGGTTTAACCGGGGGTTAATCTGGGCTTACTGCTTCAATCATGTAGAAGCTGCTTACTGTTTTCAGCAGGCAATTGCACATGACCCTACATGCGCGATGGCTTATTGGGGTCTCGCTTATGCGGTTGGCCCCAACTACAACAAGCCATGGGAAAGGTTTGACCCGAAAGATCTTCAAACCAGCGTTAAACGGGGATATGACGCGTCGATAGAGGCAAAGAATCTTGCCATTAACTCAACTCCCCTCGAACAAGCTTTGATTGAGGCAATGCAATTTCGATTCCCGACCAACGAGCCCGCCAAGGACTTCCCTACACTCAATAAAAGCTACGCTGCGGGCATGAAATCAGTCTACGAGACTTATGGCCATGATGTTAATGTAGCCACGCTCTATGCTGATGCGTTAATGAACACGACTCCTTGGGCTTTCTGGGATATGTTTACAGGGAAACCTGTCCCCGGGTCCCCTACACTAGTCGTGAAAGATGTGATCGAACGGGCCCTGGCGCAACTGGAGGACAGCGGCGCAAACTATAACCCTGGACTTCTTCACCTATATATCCACTTCATCGAGATGTCCTCCACTCCCGAACTGGGCATGAATGCAGCTGACTACCTCAGAGATCTTGTGCCTGATAGCGGCCATGTGCATCACATGCCTACCCATATGGATATCCTTATTGGTGATTGGAGGCGTTCTATAGCCTCAAACTATAAAGCAACCCTCGCAGACGATAAATTCTGGTCCAGACCCGGCGAAAAAGGCTTTTACACTATCTACCGCCTACATGCCTATCATGGCTTGATATATGCGGCGATGTTCGCTGGTAAATCCAAGGTCGCCTTTGACGCTGTTACACGCATGGAGTCAAGCGTGACGGAAGAGGTTCTGCAGATCCAGTCCCCTCCCATGGCAGATTGGCTAGAGCAGTTTGTTCCAGTTCGCCTTCATGTACTGATCCGATTTGGCATGTGGGAGGAGCTTAAACACAAGGAAATCCCTCAGAACCAGACATTATACGCCGCCACAACCGCCACCACATACTACGCCAGGGGCATCGCCTACGCTGCGACAGGAGACATCGAATCAGCTAGAAAGGAACAGGCTCTTTTCACTCAAGCTTGGGCTCGGGTCCCTGAGAGTCGCCGCGCATACAACGCCAAGATGGTCGACGTACTCAAGGTCGCAGACGCAATGCTGGAAGGGGAAATTGAGTACCGTTGCATGAACTACGATAAGGCATTTGCAGCACTCCGCCGGGCAATCGAAATAGAAGATAAGCTACCGTATAGTGAACCTTGGCCATGGATGCAGCCTGTTCGACATGCGTATGCTGCGCTCATGATGGAACAGGGTCATTTGGAGGAGGCAGCTCAGGTTTATCGTGCGGATTTGGGATTGGATACCTCGATTATCCGTCAGCGTAGACACCCGAACAATGTCTGGGCTCTGCAGGGATACCATGAATGTTTAACTCGATTGGGCAAGGCAGACGATGCAGCAGTACTTGAGCAACCGCTAGTACTGGCTCTTGCTGTAGCCGATATTCCCATCAAAACTTCATGCTTCTGTCGATTGGATACCTCCCAAGCGCCAGAAATCCTCAATGGATGTTCAAGGAAGGAACAGACTGCTGATGGGAAGTGTTGCTAAAGGCTTGACAGAGTTCATTTGCAATATACATGAAAAAAAAAATGTGATATTCCAATAATCGTACATAACGTCGTTTATCAGAATTAGCAACATAATCCGATGTTTTTGACCTTGAGGGCTTGACAGGTTCCAAGGTTAGCGATAGAGAAAAGAGATCATCTTTGCCTGCTATAGACAAACTCTCGAGAATTATGCACACTAGATAGCAAAGGTAATCTTGTGAATAGATGGTACTCCTTACCTAGAATACCGGCGTGACGGTCATTGATTGGCGCCAGAACAGCACTCGCTTAACTATAAAATAGAGAAATAAAATCCCACATTTGCGACCAAGTGTATAAATCCTTATCAAGCAGAAGCAGGGATGTCAATTGAGCGCTGCTTTTGCCTTTGTCCCGAACAAAAATAATTGGATGATCTGTCATCCCTTGTTCTGATCCAGCTAGCTCCTGCTCCTTGGTACATTCCGTCTATGCCAAAAAGAAAAAAAAAATCTCTATTTTCGGTGCTGCAGTTACAATAATATTCCTTAAATAGTTCTCATTCTTCCAGCTATAAAGCCTTAAGGTTTCCATTCGTTGTCCTGACTCAACGACATATATATTTTGAAAAACACCATCCGGTTGGACAGACATCATTCCATGCCTCCACCAAGAGTTCACATACGAAACCTCCAGACTATATTTGTGAGAAGACTCCTGGTTTTTAATTCGACCATTGGGGTCCCCGGCCGACCTCAATTTCGTGAGAGCACTGGGATGTCTGTCAAAGCTTCGCAAACTAGAAATCGATAGCTATTTTCCCAAAGAGTGGCCATAGTACCTAAAAGAAATGATCAGATTGTCAGTATGGGATGAAGAAGGACAAGAAACGCGCTATCTAAGGATGTTGAGAGATATCCAGAGACTGCTCCGAGATCAACGTATTGACAATTGAGAAACCGTGGGGTAACGGCACTGCGACAGGCCATTGAACCAGCATATTTCTGTGTAACTAAAGGTCAAAGCCTTATCTTAACAGCAACTGCAGCCATTCATCCAAATTGCGCGAGCTTTCAAAAATGATATCATCTGCAAGTCTAGATTAGCGTCAAGCAAAGACTGGCGATCAGGGACAGGCTTGGTTGCTCTGGAAATTGGCCTGATTAGGTCAGCGGATAGGAGTAAATCAGATCCCAGATTGTCAGATGCTGCAGCAAAAACATGGTGGTAAGTCTGCCTTTCTTTCAATAACAAGTCATGAACTTCATTGCTTACTTTCCCAGGACTGTCTACTGTCTTGATATGTGAGTAAAATGGCCTTGATAAGTCGCATTAAGACTTACAAAAATCTGCGTAGACAAACAAGCTTCGCTCTGGGAAGACCTGATAGTCTTGGTCCTGACGAGTATCGTACACGGCATATTCCAGGGGCAGCAGATTTGTATGAAACAGATCACTCTCTCACCACGCCCAAGATGCTTCAGATTGTCCCATGCATGGTCGAGTTATCGAGAATAATGCCAAAAGTGGGCATTCATTTGTACACTGTACCGTGCACTGTGGGAGAAACGCTCGCTCGCACAAGACTGCTCCGCGGCCATGTAACTTAACTAGCTAGGCACCCTCTAGCAATCAAGCAACCATCTCCTCTTTACTGGCAATATCATCGGAATAGGAGCTAGGCGTATCTGGTTTCGGCGTCAATGCTTCCGAGGACAAAATCGATGCCGTCGATGAAACCGATGACTGAGTATACGTCTTCATCTTCTGCTTGTCGTTAGAAGACGCCTTTTGATGTAATTGCGGACCAGGATGAAGACCAGCAACCGCATGCTCTGCCCTCATCCAGGGGTACCACACATGACACCATTCTACAACCCCAAACTTGGGCAACAATCTCTCTCGCGTCGAGTAGCCACGTCCTATGAACTCTTTACCTTGCAACTGTTGCCGCCCGCGCAATGTGGGACATTTCTTAGCGTCGATGAAGCGGTAGAATTTGCATTGAAGGCCCTGCCTGTTCCGCTCGGAGTGTCCCTGGCCCGGGAATTGTTTGTTGAAGTCCTCTGTGCAATCTCGCCATTCTTTATCGAGGTCCACTCGGTGATACCAAATGAAGTACATTTCTTCGTCGGTATATCTAGGTCGATGCGCTCTGTGGCGTTTATACATTATGGTTGAGTTGAAGGGTTTATAACAGTATCCACCTAAACCTTCTTCTAGTTGGTTTTTATAGCTGTTGTCACTATTTATTCGCAATCGAAGTCCCTCAGTATTGTCGTAATGTATCCGTTTTGAAACCTGTTGTCGGTGATCGGACTGCTTGTAGTAGATGCCCTTTCCATCGTCCATTTGCATTCGTCGAAGTCGGAGGTCGAGATGTTGCCGCGTGTTAATGTCTGCATTTCGTTGCTGGGGGTTCAAAAGCGCGCTGATGGACATTGGAGTCTTGACAACCCCCATGGTTGCTCTATATATGTGTGATGCCGTCTTTGAACTGTAGTGAGAAGATAACGAGGGAGTTCGTCTGGTATTGAAAGGGGTGCGTGGTGGCGAAACTCGTCGCTCTACATCCAGCCAAAAGAAACAAACACCAAAGCCGCCGATTAACATCGGATGGTATGAAATAACAATCAAGATTGCAGAACAAGTCGGTGAAAGTCTTGTTAATAAACAATGAGTGAGAAGCCTTGGTATCTTACACTGTCCTGGGAAGGATATGGGCGAGTCCTTCCCAGAGAAATTGGAGCAGTGCAACGCTAGTCGGTCCCAACGGAGAAATTCTTTCAACTTGCTGTCTTCTGATGCATGTCGAATGAATTAGCAGAACAACGATGACGACAAGATCTTTCTAATTATCATGCAAGGCCCTTTCCTTTTGGTGGGGGGGTAAAGAAGGTGAGTAGTACAGACGGTGGTTTTTCATTTACCCTGACCTCTAACAACTAAGCGATATGCGGGCTACCACAACTATGACTATCCCTATAATCTATTTAAATGTTCCACTACATGCAGACGACATTACTCCTCGTCAGGGCCTGGATTATTCAGATTGGCTTGAATCCGCTGTTCACGCTCTTACTGTAATTAGTACAGACAGATTCCAAACCTCCTTCGTGTCACGGACCTGGATCCACCTGATTGAAGAGCAGGACTAGTGTCGTGAAAAAGCCAGGATTTGTGTTATGAATGTAACGCTACCAGAATTGACTTAACTACGCTGATAATAAATTTATCATGTAATAAGAGACAAGCTATTATGATTCCAACAACTGTACAGCTATAGGTTCCTTCCTTACGTTACAGGAATGCAAAATCATATGGATATCCACGGCCAGCAGACACAGTCTTACTCCTTCCCTTGTTCCTTCCCCATTTTGGAGAGCGCATACCAATATCGGTATGCTTTCTCTAATCCGTCCCGACTCCATTCAACAGTGATTTGGCTATGGTACGCAATCCTACGACGAAAATAATTAAGTTGTTTAATTGAATTCTTTCAATGGCAGTCAAGTGGCGGGTATCCATTCTCGTCCAGAAGGTCGCGATATCTTCGAGCAGTTCAAAGTCAATAAGGCTGCTGGGATTTCGAGGACTGATCACAATTTTGCAGAAAATATCAAGTACAGCCGACATTGGGTATACACAGATGACCCTTGCATCCAATTAGCCAAGGAAACCGTAGAAAGAGAATAGTTCCATACCAAAACATCTCACAGGATGGAATGAATTGTTCAGTCCGGAGCAGAACAATGGACGACCTACTCGCTTGAACAGAAATTGCAAGGCTCGACTGAAATGCACCTGTTAGAGATAGTCCCCTGAGCATCGTCTTGCAACGACAGACTGCTTGGTGGACAATGGATAAACAGTAGCGAAATTTAAGATTAAGCATTAGACCTGTTTTCGACGCTGTAGGGAGAGGCGTGCCGTTACTTGCTGGACGATAGACGGTCGGTACTGATAACCTCCACAATTCTAGCCTCGTATCAAGTGTGCGGATCGTTTTCACTATTTCAGCATCCGATTTTCGCATGGCAGCTGGGCTGTACAATTCGATATAAATATCAGCCTTCAAAATGCTTAATGTAATAAAGGCAAACATATGTCTCGAGCGCTTGCATAACTGTTGTGGAATCAAGCTCAAGGGGTCAAAATCCCAACAGCAAATGGTTTCCGGTCGGCTATTCATATTATCAGGAAATATAACAGGCGACAGGCCTGTTCGAGACCATATCTCCTTATCCACAGCGAATGCTATCCAAAAAAGTATTCGGAAATGGTGGCAATCGGAAGCAATGACTTCTGAAGGGCTGTCTGGTGTGAAGATATCGATGTTTTTCGCATAGTCGGTAACAAGCTGAGAAATAATGACCATCAATCGTCGACCCACAACGCTATTTCCGCGAAGACAATGATACATTGCCTAGCAAGATCCCTAAGTCAGTTGGCGCAGATCAAATGGCACACAATTGGCCCAAGGAGTGGTTTATAATCGACCTACAAGCAATAATACCGTTTGGATATTTTCAACTTTAGACTCATCGCTCAAAATTGCGGGTAGCAGATGCTCTGCTTCTAATGCATATGCCTCTCCGTCAACTGGATATATCATATTGTGGGTGTGACCAGCAATAGAGCAGTATGCAACGAACGAGAGAATGGATGCAAGAGAGGATTGGTACTGAGGACTTCGATTGATTTCCGGTGAGTAAACGAGATCGATATCCCTATCTAGCAAAGTCATGTCTGTCAAAGGACCCAGCAGACCAATGTCGGTATGGTGGTACAAGGCTTTGCAGGATTCAACTATGAATCGATCAGGAATGATGTATGCTCCGTCACGGAGGCATGTCGGAAGCGCAGCATCGGATTTTTGGTTCCTCTTTTCCCACGGAAAGCCTTGGGATAGTAACCCTCTAACTAGATCCGTCGGTTCGCATTTGACTGCTAGCCATTCTTGGCCGTTTGTAGAGAAGAGCGGCATTCCATGGTAAGTAAACCCGATTGAGCCATCCTTTAGAGCTTCGTTCGAGCGTGGAGTTTCTGATCGTGCTTGCATTTGTATTGGTGAGCTATTATCGTCGCTGTTCTCATTTCCCTTGGTATACTCTGGTTTTCGGAGGATTATCAGACGCCTCGTGAATGTACAGGTAACGTCATGATGCATGCACCAATCACACCTGGATGCGTCACCAGTATCAATACACTTTATCTATGAGTAACACCCAGTCAGCGACATTTAGACAGAGAGCAGCTAACGGTGCTCTCCTAAGTCAGGCTGCATGATTTTCGCATAAGCCAACAGATGGAATGGCTCAAACCTTTCGGGTATAGCAAAAGTCGCAGGCTACTGCTGCCCGGCCATGTCTTGACTGGCTTCTCCGCATATCTCTGGTTGCGCTAGAAACAAGTCTGCGAGGCTAGTTTTCAAACTGGATTGAGGAGGCTTTTCCAACCCAATTAGATCCTTTATGCGAATGTGAACATACGCACATTTAAATAATACAAATGCTTTACGTTCATGGGAAGCTGTAAGGATGTGGTTGAGCCGGTGGAATCCGAGCAATTCAAAACACGAAGTGACAGGATTACTTTACCGCTATCCCGAATATGGTGAGCGCAGCGCATATATCCACTCGTATTCCCTCATTGGATAGCTGGCCTTCCTCGTTATAAGGATTTGCGAAGTTTCCCCCTTACTAAACTACATAGTAGCGCGTGCAGGACTGCTGTTACGAAGCCAATCACCTGCATTAGCTACTCGCTATAAGGAACAAAGAAGAAAGAATGATTGGACATCAAGAATGGAGAATCGAAGGACAACAATTGGACAACGGGAATCACATGACCAAAGATATACTTGAAATACGAAAACACTGATACACAGTATACTATATACTTGCTACTGGATACTCAGCAACAAGTATAAAGTATATAATACAAAGTATACGGAACGTGGAGGACTGGATATATAAGGACGCTCTTTACTATCATGTATTTAGGTCTTCATAGCTCTTGAATCTAAGTCACTTGATATTAGACTTTGACAGCGAGAGTCAGCAAGACATTATAACTCGTACGGGCACTAGGCTGTACAGGGGATCTCTTCTATCCTAGTTATGTTTGAGATTTCCAACCTATTGACCGACTTATTGTTACCTTGTTTATTCAAGCCTACTTTATTGATCAGACAACCTGAACTTTCATGTGGTTCAACAAAGCCTAACGTACCTTGACGCGACACTGTTTAACTAAGGTGGATCCAGGTCCGTGACAACTGTGCTGCATTATGTCCCACACCTATGCCAGTTACTTTCACTCTTTTAGACACACTTGAATACAATACATTACGCGTTCCCACTCAATCTCTCAACTATGCGGCCCTCTGAGAGGATAATTTCTTACCGGGAACAAGGGCCAACAAATTTTACATTACGGAGGGCAGTTCAATAGCCGTCTCGAGATTCCAATAGTGCCTGTTTAAATCCGGAGCGGTTATCGAGGCTTATTGGTACACATAATTTTAATTTGGAAATAACAGAAATCATTCGCTGTGTCATCACTCCAAAAGCTAAATTAAAAGATCACCAGGAGGCATTCCCAAACTCGCAAAGTATCTTTCCATTAGGAACATTTCTAATGGTGTATTTTGGTGTTTGACCTTTGGAAGTAAAAGTCTTTGAATGATTTAAGCGCGTTTATACCGTTATAGAGATGATTCGTTGATTCCAGAGCAGGATGGAAGGCAACCATTTTCATAGTGTTTTCTGGCGTCGGATTTCGAATAACACGCAGAAACAAAATCATGCCGTTACCCAATATAAGCAGAGAATCCGAAAAAGACATTTTGCTAAGATCGTTGACCTTTAGAAGCAGTAGAATTAGAGCAATTGACTCGTCATTAGACTCCTCACAGAGTCGGGCTTTAGTCTCCCAGTCCGGGTGTAAAGGGCTGTTCATAGTCGTACATGAAAGTAAATAGTGTCTGGTAGTTAGAATGCAAACCGCATAGTATTTCAATGAAAGATGGCAGGTCGCACGGGTGTATGTCTTCGGCGAAGAGTCCATATAACGTAAATGATCAGGAAGGTCATTCCACCAATTGTTAGTTAGTTGCAGCAATTCATCATCCTTCTCGTGAGCAACAGGAACAGATAATAAAGCTACTGACTGGATACGTGGTATCACCAAAGATCGAATGCGGGCTAACGTGGTTGATGCAGTGGCATATCCAGGAGGTACAAATACTGACGGATTGAGGCCCTCGAAGAAAATCAGACGGAATCTTTTTTATGTTACATTGCTTCCAAGGCCAACATGGAATATAAAACTAGTGGAGTCCGGGGGAAAAAAAAGAAGGTGAATCGTTGTAAAATAGGACTAATCGTCCAGAAGCCACTCACCCACTCAGATGGAAAGGACTGGGTGATTTGGCATTTGCCCACAACATATAACAGATACCAGAAAAGATCACTAATCAGCAATGCTAACTAACAGTGGGTCCACATACCATCAACATCAATGCCTGCACACTCCCCAGGCTCCCTTCTGTCATGATTGCATTCATGTCGTTGTTGGCCACTTGGTTAAAGACACATTCCTGGTTATTAACCAAGGCAATGACTAGCAGGACAAGCGTGTGGGTGGTTTTGGAGGTTGACTCGTTGCCCTGGTATAGACGCTCCACCGAGGCGAAAAATTGGTCTTACAGCATCACGTAGGTGATACTATTAACTTCCGTAAGAAATTGTGTCGCGGCCTAGTCCAGGTCATTTCGATCCTCCAAGATGGGCCGTGTTTCTAGGAAGTTCTCATGGGTGGAATACAGAAGCCAAATGATGCAGAAATAAAACGAGTTCCAACTCGAACCGTTATCAAATCGTCGTCATGATGGTACCGGAATCATATGTTCCTTTGTCTTTGGTGAATGGTGTTGTGTGATCTCTGACGTAGGCTCCATTGTTACCTTTAGGGCGTTTGTATCTTCCTGGCCACTCGTCTGGCTATGCAGCGGTGTTGTGATTGACGGTGAATGTTGCACGTCCGTAATAGCTGGAATTATATGCCTCTCGGCATTGGGCAATTGTGCGCCTTCAAGATCACGGACTGTATGCAAGAGATCGTCTCTATTAAAGTTAATGCTGGGAAAGAAATACTTGATTATGACAGTCATCAAGCGGTACTCTTCATCGGAAGTTTGATAGAACGGCCTTTTACGGTCAGGATTGCTTGTGATACATTGACGACTAGCTTTGGAGCAACTAGTGTAAGGTTGGTCTTCTTCGCGTCGGCTGCACTGCAAATAGTAGTGAGTCTTGGGGTTCTATCTCAAGGTCCATGTTTGTTGTTTGGAACCGACTCAGGAGAAAGCTGCTTATCTTGAGGATGCGCTTTCTTTCCATTGCCAGGAACAATTGGACCTCCTCTTTTTTCAATGTGGGTTGGTGTTTTGGTGGTTAACCTCAATTCCTGTTCTGCGTGGGAAGTCTAGCAAAAAGGAGAAGAAAAAAACAATTTGAAGTCGACATTCCCTGGAAAATGATTCAGTCCAGTTCTTATTCGCCGCATACTCTACGTACGTAGTAGTGCTTTTCTTGAAATGAAAACAATTTTTGTAAACCGTTGGCTACAAGAACCTAATTTAGACCGTATTTTCTGGTACTAACTTCTAAGTTGGGTATAAAGCTCTATACTATGTAGTATATACGAAATCCATTTAGCAGGGATGTTCCATGCTTGTACGTAGCCGGGTGGTGCCATAAATCGGGGTTATTGTAGCGAATCCAGACCCAGAGGAGATTTTGATTAGTTGAAAATCGGGTTTCCTGATCAGTCGTGCTCGAGTGGGTCCTCTCTGCACGTGGGGCCGCTTAGTCAGCGGGATTGGCACGTCACCCTCTAACTTATCGCATACTAGATTAGAGCGTTGACGGAAGCGGTCGGAAAATGCGCAAAAGGATTATTGTCTGTCTAGTTGCACGCTTCTAGACACATCCTTGTGTAGGAATCTGGGTCCTTTTTATATACAAATACTCACACTGAATCAAAAAGAATTACTGATAATGCGATATCGAAGGTTCTCGTTATAAGCTGTTGTAGTTGACTTGTAAAGCTCAATTAGACGTCGATTTGAAGTCGATTTATGCAGAAAACCCTCGATATTATTTGTTGTAACTACGTACGCGATTTTGCGCTCTTTGACTGGGGACTAATCTAAACACAGTTTAGCTCGTATTGGTTCCAACATATCGCGCGATTTCGGCTATTAGAACTTCACGATTGTGCATATCTCAGGCTCTCCATCGGCCTACGCTCTTAAATCCGTTGATAAATGTGACAGTTTCACTGGTGCCATGTAGTCTATAAAGTCTGAACTAATACTGCCCAATCCTGTCCTCAATTGACTTGTGCAAACAGCCTTTCAATCATGGGTTCCTTCTATTCGCAACTTTTTGTCACGCCGGCGAGCCCAACCACATCATTTGAGGGGCAAACTGTAATTGTGACTGGGTCGAATGTGGGACTTGGATTCGAAGCAGCGAAGAAGTTTGTCCTTCTTGGTGCTGCTAAGGTGATCCTTGCGGTGCGAGATCTCCCAGCTGGAGAAAGAGCAAAAGAATCCATCGAGACATCAGCCACGAAAACCGGCATCTGCGAGGTGTGGAAGCTTGATCTTGCCGATTTCGAGTCTGTCAAGGCGTTTGCAGATCGCGCACTGCTGCTTCCTCGACTAGATATCGTCGTTGAAAATGCTGGAATTGCGACGCAGGTCTACCAAACCGCTGAAGGCCACGAACGTACCATCACAGTCAACGTCATTAGCACCTTTTTGCTATGTGTTTTGCTACTTCCCAAGTTGAAAGCGACGGCTGAAGCATTTCCGGGGTCTAATCCACATCTGTCGATTGTAACGAGCGACGTTCATGCCTGGACAGAATTCCCGGAGTGGAAAACAGACAACACGTTTGTTGCGTTGAAAGACCAGGGAAAGGCGGATATGGTAGCGCGCTATTCTACCTCGAAGCTTATGGAAGTTTTGGTGGTGAGGGAGCTCGCCCCTAAACTAGAAGGTTCAGGCATTATCCTCAACATGCTGACACCTGGACTTTGCAAGTCGCAATTGTCACGCGACGCGGGCATGGGCCTTCGACTAATGATTTTCCTTTTCGGACGGGCTACGGAAGTAGGCGGTCGGACCCTAGTTAGTGCCGCCGCGGCAGGCCCAGAAAGTCACGGCGCATATATGATAGATGGCAAGGCCAACAATGCAGCGCTCTCGAAGTTTGTGCGAAGCGAGGCCGGAGAACGCGCACAGAAAAAGGTGTGGAAGGAATTGTGTGAAATCCTGGAGGAGATCATGCCAGGGTCAACGCAATTACTGTCCAATTCTTGAAAGTCCACAGATAATTTACCCCCCTACTACGTGCTTATGGCATGGTCCTATCACCTTGACATGATGCCGAATTCGACATGCTCCTTTGTTTATCGGCTAGAAAGGCACTATTGAAGCTTTAGCAGTAAATGCATAACATGTGATTTTAAACGGTTTGAGTATTACAATGATTTTCTGGACTTTTATCATCCTGAGGCATGATTTAAAATAATCCTAACTAAATATGGAACAATCGTGATATGCCCTCACTCCCATATTATCCCCCATAATCAAGACTATTCGTCCTTCAGTTGCTCTTTACGTAAATAGCAGTAGCTGCCGTACGCACGCAACCTAGGAGCCTTGCCTACGACACAGACTGGCGCAGTCGGTCTTCAATTCCCCCTTTTATGGCGCCTCTACATGCTCAAACGCGTATTTTCTTTTTTATAGCGCACTCACTGGATATATGAAATGCTCCATTTCACATGATTTAGAATCGCCCAAGTGAGGCCAGGAAGCTCGTGTAGAACCATCACGGAGAGACCGAGGCCTCAGGCAGCGCAGAGTAAGCTTAGCTTGTATGCATTTTCGTGCGGTGGTTCGTGCCTATCGCCTTACGCCTCAGGCACATCTACGTTATACGAATCTCTCCAAAAATGTAAGTTCTCTTTCTTATACTATTAGATTTCCTTAATGCATATTATCCTCACTAATCTAATATATGTATGGCCCCTATAATTAGTGGCGCCTTGGGTGGGATATTAACATGTTCAGACTTCGGAGATAGTTAAGCGGCGTTAACTACATACCACCGCTTAGTCAACGTCCCCCCTATTTGAGCTTTAACTAATTAATGTGCAAAAAATAAGATTTACCCCAATGTGCGGGAAATTGACTATTTGAGAGCGTCGGATAATCGGTCACGAATCCGTGGTTTGGTAGTATTGCTATTTCCACAAGACTATCACTTCGTAACACATTGTAAGTAGATTGCACAAGCAGATCAAAATTATAAACTTACTAGGCTGTCTTGGATTTACTTTTGTGATAAAGGCCATGCTAAGAATATATCCTTTTCATAGACCCATTGTGTTGGTTCTACGGGGAATCTTAGACGCAGCTAAGATTTGCCGTAAGGCTGATCCAATCTAGCCTACAAGGATGAGCTGGTCAATATGACTAAATAGAATCAAATTGGTAACTGGCTTCTAAATCTATCTGCTGGGGAATGAAGGCCATACTTATAGGCACTATGTGCCTACCTTTCCTGATCGTACGGAGAACCCCTTCCCAAGGCTAGATACAATGCCCCATTGACGGGGTGAGACAGTCAACAAAGTATGAAGCAATTCGCAAAGCAACAAACACATATAACAAAGATCCGTAGTACATTGTGGAGCGTTGCAGCTGGCTCAAAGCGCGCACGTACGTTGCAACGGCAGTATCCACTGGGTTGATGTACTCTACGTACTACCCGGATCCGGATATTGTCCCGGTCCGGCCCGCTGGGAACTGAAGTACGTACTCCGGAGTCCGTACAAAGCACGGAGAAGGATGTTCTGGATCCGGTTGTCCCACAAGTACTAGTTTCAATGGGTGAAATGAACTACTTACATACTATGTAGTAAGCAAAGGATCTGCATTGCGTCACCTTATGGGGTTACCTAGTAAGATCGCCACCATCGTGTAGTGGATGTGGAGTTATCAGACATAAAATAAACAAATGTCGAAATCGTACTACTCTGTACGTACAATTATTATTTAGGCTAGAAACCTCGGGCTAAAATCAGTATAGAGGGCATTTCCGGAAGCAGTGATCCGCTCGTTAGAGTTTGGTGTCCGATTAGATAAGCGGACGGATTTCTAAAACTAAAACTATGACTCTGGTTGGCAGAACAGCATGGCGTGAGGTAATTATTGGTGTAGCAAGATCGACCATCTTATGGACAATGGACAGAACAGGTTCCCTACGGTTAGGGGGATGTTTCAGAGAAAGCCGTTGTTTACCTAACTAGACTTCACCCCAAGGAATCAAACTATACAAAAAGTATATAAAGGATGGCACCGACCACAAATGGGAGGTCCAAATCACCAAGAACCAGGTGCACTTCAATATATTCGCAAAAGGACAACTTTCACTATGTCTACCATATTGCCTAGTTTGATCGCTTTGACGGGTATTTTTGCCACGTCTTCGCTTGGCTCAGCGACTCCCATTACCCAGACCTTCACCAGGGATGTTGTTGTCGTTGGCGGTGGTGCTGGAGGTGCATACGCAGCTGCTCGACTGAGTGCTGATTACGGGAAGAGCGTGGCCTTGATCGAGAAAGTTGGACGTTTGGTAAGCTTGATTTCCAAATCACCTCCAGTTAGAAGAGGAACAACTAACAACAGGCTGTTTGGAACAGGGAGGTGCTGTCGACACGTGGATCGACCCTACAACTGGTACTCCTTACGAGCTGGGTGTTGAGGAATTCCTGGACTACAGGAATGCGACGTCTTTTTTCGCCCAGTTCAATGTATCGATTGATACCGCCGCAAATGCTGCTGTAATTGATCGTTATGCCAATTTCGGAACCGGTCGACCTGTTAATTACACGGCCCCAACTAGCGACGAACAATTCGCCGCATTCGAGACCTATACAAAACTTGCTGAGCAGTATGAGGACATGATGTTACCTGGATTGTGGAACTTCCCGAATGCAAGCGATTTCCCACCAGATCTGCTTCTCCCGTTTGAAGAATTTGCGACGAAATACGGTATCCAAGCTGCAGTGCCTACAATCTGGGAGATAGCCGATGTGGGCCTTGGGGATATACGCTCTACACCGACCTTTTTTGTGCTACAAAATTTCCCCGCGCCACTTGCTCGAGTATTTATTGGACAAGGTCGGACAGTATATGTTGCATCGCTCAGGAACCAAGATATTTACGATAAAGTAGCGGAGTTTTTAGGGGACAATGTATTTTACAACAGCACTGTTGTGAGTGCAAACAGAACATCAACCGGAGTAACTGTGATTGCTTCAGGCCCCGATGGTTCGCTCACAGAGATCAAAGCAAAGCGGTTGTTAATCGCAATTCCACCAACCATACCCAACCTTCTGCCGTTCAACCTTGATGCTCAAGAATATTCTACCTTGTCTAAGGTTCAATACACCAATGCTTACGCCGGTGGTGTTGTTGCGCCTAATCTACCATTGAACACCACAACGTTCTACGAAACTGACTCCGGAGACTGGTTAGATTACCCCAACTTGCCATTTGTTCAGTGGTTTAAGAACTTGGATTCGCCCGAGCACTACCATAAAGTTATGGTATTCGGAAACGAAACTTTCGATATGCCAGGTGCACAGGCAATCGTCGAACAGTCTTATGAAAACTTGGTTGCAACAGGCTTTTTCAATGGAACAGGAGAAGGACTTGGGTGGCTCCACTTTACCGATCATGGAATGATTAATATCAGGGTCTCTCTTGAAGACCTGAAGGCTGGCTTTATCCAGGAGTTTTATGGCCTGCAGGGCCATCTGTCAACATGGTATGCAGGTGCCGCCTGGGCAGCTCAGCTACATACTCCTACATGGGCATTCTCAGACTCTGTAGTATCCAGACTTGTGGATGATATGTAGACTCTCTGGACCGACCACTCCCACCCAGTCTGCAAGTGAAAGATGCGTTATCTACTGAGAAGATATTTGTCCTGGATCGACTTCTATCAAGCTTTCCACAACGTTGTCTTATTTATTTTTATCATTTCTACCTTTCTACACCTGTTTAATTTAAGCTTTTTATCATACCTCAACATAGTAATCCCGCTCCGGTGCGCGATACGTTCGCTACGCCTACAGCGCTATAGCGCCGTAACGTAGCATTATTAATCCGACAATTCATGAATATGAATATGAATATTAATATTCAGTTTAATCATATTCACAACTCGTGAATATGAATAAGGTCAATAATCATGATCATTTATTCATTTCGGAGCTCTACTTATCTTTATGCTTTCTCCGCGTGGATAACCTTAACATCATTTCGAATCCCTCCATCGCAGCTGTAGCACCCGCTGGATCCTCCAGGGCATGAGGAACAACTTGATCACCAAAAAGCGTATCCATCTGCTCCAGCGTCTTACCCTTAGTATCTGGATAAAATACCGCATAGCAAACTGCAGCCACAACGTTGAACACGAAGAACGCATAGAAATATCTGAATCCTACGGCGTTGAGGGCGATCGGGGAGATTTGTCCGATGATCAGGCAACACACCAGTTCGAGACAGTAGCCAGAGAGTTTCCTCTTACGCAGACTTCGATGGGGAAAATCTCAGCATTATGGACCCAAGATATGACGCCAGTAAATGCGAAGAAAAATGGATTAAAGACGAAATTCATCCCAACCTGTACGAGTCAGTAAAATAGCATAACTCTTCATAACGCTTCAAGCAAGGTAGGGAGGGTATTTAAATAAAAGGGGTCAATGAACGTACCATGGCTCGAAGTGTGTTTGACATCATCTCGTATGTGTCCAGAGGAAGCCCGCCGCTACTGGGCGAGGAGATCATAGCCTATCAATCAAAAAGATCGGGCTATGGGTGGGGGGCACTGTTTCAAGAAGCCAATAGGCTAGAAGATGATTCCCATTTATGCAAGCTATTCAGGGCACCTGCGAATGGTAACGATGAGTCTAAGCCGTATGAGAGTACATACGGAGTCAGGTTCCCCATGAAGGCTGACATGTGGTTACAAGTTGCGCGTATGGCAGTCGACACAACTGAAGAGGTGGTATATGAAGAGAGATGGGTAAAGGCGGCAGGTTTCCCGTCCTCGTGGGAGAAGTTCTCTGACAGACCAACTTCCTGATTCATACTCACGGCTATACAAGTGGTGACAAATCTGATCCTGTACTTAGAAAATACTGAATTTTCCGGATATTTATATATGCGTCTTCCAATTTGTTCCGTCCACGACTTTATTGTCCGCATTGGCGTTCTCTTGCCTTGAATTCTGTATACAAGGAACTTTTGCTCGTACGTGACGGAGTCTTCCCCTGTCCGGGATTGTTCGTCCTTTCAGTCTGATCTTCTTCAGGAATAGTTTGAAGGTGGTTGATGTAGCCTGCTGTTGTTGGAGATTTCTTGCTTCTTCTAAATTCTTCCTCTACAGATTGTTCTTTGGCCTATATCGGCCTTGCTTCTGTTTCCTGTGCTTCTTCCTCGTCTAATTCTCAAAGATTCAAAGAGTAATTTATTTCTATTCAAATTTGCTTCCTGCGCGTAGAGATGTACACAAGCCTTCACGAACTAACACTATAAAATACGCAGCTGAGTCAATAGTCTCCTGTTTATTTCGTCTATAGCGTGGCGACTGTTCCCGATCCGTACGGAAGTGTCGCATCATGTACTCAGAACATCTGCCTGCTACCCCTATTATCCACGTCACCCTGGTTGCGCGGAGGTAGAAGAGAACGCAGACAGCCATTTCCGCCACAGTTTAGTCTTGTTGGGACCAGGTTCGATTAAAAGCTATCTAAGTAGTCAGTTATTGAATAATTACAAGTTTATGCATATTTCATCTTCCTTAAAAATATCCCAGTGTTAATTTAAAAATGTAAAATAACCCTAATCCCTGCTAAGGCCGGTCCAGATATAACTGCGTAAACGGATATTATACTGCATGTACTATACCACTATCTAAAGAGGGATACCGCCATGGGCTTCTTGGGAATTAGAAAGAGTGCCCATTTTAGGCGTAGTTCATCTGCCAAGAAATTGTTTGTATATTATGATTTCACCTGCATGTGATGCTATCACTATTGTATTGTGGCCTGATGCATTTCTTTGTTTCCAGCACCAATCGCAAATGGCGCTCGGTGAGTATTCGAGTCTATCCAGGCACAAGATGGGAAGCCTAGCTCGACTTTGTGTCACTCAAACAGCCGCCGCGTTCTTCGACTTTGCTTCCCCATGAAAATGGCATCTGAACCATCCGTTCTCCCCTTCTTCTTACCCCTCCTCAGAACGAAACCAAAATTAGATAAAAACCCGACAAAAACACAATAAAAGAAAGAGAAACCAAATACCACACTTTAAGCAAATCAGTAACAACGGAAAAACAACATGGCCACAGACAGCTATGACTATATCATCATTGGCGGTGGTACCGCTGGCTCGGTCATTGCTTCGCGGCTCAAAGAAGGCACCCCATCCCTCGATATTTTGATTATTGAGGCTGGCCCTGACGTCAGCAGTCGTGCTGACGTGCTAGACGGCACACAGTGGGCTACTCTATTGCGGGGTGAACTTGACTGGGGCGATCTGACAGTGCCACAATCCCATGTGGATGGTCGTGTTCTTCCAAACTTTTCTGGGAAGGCTCTCGGTGGGAGCTCAGCAACCAATGCAGGTAGGCAAGCATCTGTGTTCTTTTGTACTTAAAATCTACAGTTGCTTTGGACAAAAGTCTGCATATTTTATAGACGGATGATTATACGCTGACTGCAACACAATAGGTGGCTGGACACGCGGAGAAAAATAAAACTACGATCTATGGGCACAGCTAGTCAATGATCCAAGATGGAGCTACGACGGCTTATTGCCTTATTTCCGAAAATGCGAGACATATTGGGACCCTAAAGGGGATCCTGCAGTTCATGGATTTGATGGTCCCATTAAAATGGAGCCGGCTGTTGATCGGCAGTATCCATTACGTGAGAAGGTCAAGGACGCCTGGGCCGCAGTAGGGGTGCCATACAAGCGAGATATGAACGATGGCAATCCCATAGGATTGGGCAAATTGATCGAGAATCGGGTAAATGGCGTGCGCCACATTGCATCTTCAGCTTATGGACTGAGAGATGTTGAGGTTTTGACAGAGACCTTAGTAAAAAGGGTGATTGTTACAGAAAAAGATTTTCTCAAGGTGGCCACTGCTGTAGAGCTCACAGGCAATCAAGGCGATGCCAGTCATAGAATCGTTACGGCGCGTCGAGAAATTATTGTATCAGCTGGAACCTATCGTTCCCCTCAAATCCTGATGCTTTCTGGTCTAGGCCCTCAAAAAGATTTGCAAGAACATGGAATCAAAACTGTACTTGATTTACCTGATGTTGGACGCCATTTCCAGGACCATTGCTGCGTCAACCAATGGTGGAAGATCAGAGAGCCTGATAAAGGGCTTTCTGTTGGATCCCCTGCTTTTAATAACCCAATTTATTTCAAGGGACTCCCTTTGGACTTTATCGCCACTCAGTCGGCACCAGAGGAGGGCCTTTTGAGAGCTTTATCTGCCGATAACAATACTACCCCAGAACTTCATGCAGGAGCATCACAGCACGGTCATATTGAGATCTACGTCATGTATCTGGCATTCAATGAGGGAGACCCATTGCTTATTCCAGATGGCACTCATATTACAACATCCACTATGTGCATGCTACCTACCTCTAGAGGGTCTATTCGATTGAAAGACGCAAATCCAGAGAGTCTACCCTTAATAGACCCCAACTACTTGGCGACAGAAACGGATAGGTATGTGCTCCGAGAGGGTCTTCGGAAGATCCATCAAGTTCTTCGTGAGACGGAGGTTGGTAGAGGGTTTATCGTCTCTGAAGCGGTTGAGGAGGGTGGCCGACAGGTCTCTTCTGACTCCACTGATGAAGAGCTCAATGAATTAATCCGTCGACGTTTAGGGTAAGTTTCCTTGTTCAAATACAGATGAATGCTTCAGAGACTAAGATTTCTTGATAGAACGATGTTCCATCCAGCAGGCAGTGTATCTATGGGCAAAGTCGTGGATAGTGAGCTGCGCGTCAAAGGCGTAGATAGACTTCGCGTCGTTGATGCCAGTGTTATACCAGTACCTATCACCGGACACATTCAAAACTGTGTCTATGCACTAGCAGAACAGGCCGCATATATGATTCTAGCGTCTTCAGATGCCTAATTTCTCAATGCATCTGGGTTTTCACCAAAATCGATGTGGCTATATAAGAACGTGTTAAAGATTGCTAAGCTATCAATGAGAATGACGAAATTAACCTAAAGTTCATGGCTATATTGCACATTTTCTCATATTCCTTCTTCTTATTACTTTAAAAGATTACAGTTCAAAGAAGTCCGGTAAAAGTTGTCTCGATAATCGTTCGGCGGCGTAATTGAAACGGCAAATACGAATTCCTGATATATATAATGCACAAGCCCACTCTCTATTGCCTTTTCTCCGTTTGTAATCAGGGTATGAGACATTGCTACAATATGAACAAGGATGGATGTCATCTATACAGAGGTATATGATTTGTTCAGAACTGCGCATCAATCACGTGGCGTTGTGGTGCATTTATTGTTTTTGGAGCTTTCGGTAAGATTCGCAACATTAGGAAACCGGAAATTACTACCTTTATGCATTCATGGACGAGCTGCTTACTTAGTAGAATTCGAATATGCGACTATTGGCAGGCAATGTATAACCTAGTATACATAGTGGTTGTCCGAGTCCGGCTGTAATCTCCCCCGGGCTTTCAGCCTGGTTAGTCAATTCTCTGTAGCCTGGCACTCTTGAGCGTTTTCTCGAGTAATATTCGTAATCTCCGAAATCTACGTGGTCCTTTTGAGGGGGTCTTGCTGGCCCATCGGTCGCGTTAGGATGTTTTTATAAGCAATCTCTCAATCATAAGATGATTCATATTCCTTGACAATTCTCACGCATTTCCATAGATACTCTATTTTATTTGTGAAACATTCCACAATTGTCAATTCTCCTTAACCTGTTTCCAATAGTTATGAAAGCCTGCAAACTCGGACTCTTCTCCTGGTTTTTCGCCACTGCAATTGACGTAGTACCGTTAACATACCAAGAGTCTATCACGGGACTCAATTCAATAGGATCTCCCTTTTGTACTCCTACAATCGATGCTTCATTTGATTACGTTGTCGTCGGCGGCGGTACTGCCGGTTTGACCATTGCGACTCGCCTTGCCCAGGCAGGGAAGTACAGTATTACTGTTATCGAGGCTGGCACATTTCCTGAACTGGTTGACAGTAACTACGGTTCAATTCCTGCCGATGCTGCTTATTTTCTGGGTGCGAATCCGGAAACAAACAATCTCATGATTGATTGGGGCATGCATACGCAGGCGACATCTCCGCAGGACCTGGGCTCAGTTTGATGAGCCGACGGTCAATGTGAAATTGTTGCAGGAAACAAAGTACGTATAATCAATCGCTAACATAGTCAACAGATGGAATGAGAGTATAGTTATATACGTTCAGCAGATGCCAGCTGACTCTGAGTCAGGCGGATCTGGGGCAGTGGAGATAAGGCGCGTGACTGCGTTATCGGAGAATTCATGGGCAGTACATAGAGTAAGGAAGAGGGTATATAGAAGGAGAAAAGAATGTGATGTGAGAAGAGAAGAGAAGAGGGAATAGAGTGACCAAAAAGCAAAGTGAAGCGATGTGTTGTATCGCCCCAATTAGGCAGGAGGGTCCTTCCCCAGCCGCGATGTGCGATAAGATCCCATCCTGATTCACGACCCGTCCATAGCGATGATGACCACTGCTGGAAATCCATAACCACACAAAGGTTCCTTAACAGTAGTCGATAAGATAACTTTTAGTAAACGAAGTAACAATGGTCGAACTGGGTTGGGAGTCTTAAAACGTAACTAAGACAGAAGAGATCCCCCGTACAGCCTGATCCAGTATGAGTTAGGATCCCTTGCTGACTCTCACTGGTGTATTCAAGTGACTTATGTCAAAGAGCTATGAAGAACTAAATACACTGATGGTAAAGAGCGTCCTTATATATCCAGTCCTCCACATTCTGTATATCGTATATCGTCTACCATTTGTGGTAGATGGTAGATTATTCAATACCTAATGAGCATAGCTCATTGTGTACACCACTTAGCTTCCTTATCAGTGGTATCCTATTCGTATCTCCACGTAACTTGGTGCGTGTCCCATACCAAGGTGTCCACTTCATGACATACTTCCATCTTGTCTGTAATGGTATGGTTCATACGTCTTCAAATCCAGAGCGGCCTTTCCTTTCTGGTCATAGTATATTTTAGCCTCATGCAGACTGATTCGTATCACTTGACCGACAAACAGCGATGACTTTTTCCTTGCCCCACCACCAAGACCTTGGTCTGAGACTTCTGTGGAGTCGCCTGCTTTTAACTGGGCTGTTGTAAGTTTCTGGTTGCGTAAAAGGCAAAATATACATAGTATTGTATCTGTATTACGGTGCGTTATTGTTCACATTTACTCAGTGATGTATGTATCTCTATCTTACTCTGTTAGGAGCGCTTCTAAGACAATCGCACCAAATCGCTATAAACAGCTAGTAAAATGATCTACATTTAGCGGCGGTAAATCTCCAAAAGTTTCGCATTAGAAGCGTTGGTTTCGGCGGGGAGCCTGCGGGAAGTGGCTTGTTTAAGCCAATCAATCAGCATAATAAGTATTGTTCCTGCATAAATATCTCACGTAGGCCTAGCCGCTGCATAATTCCAAAAGATTCCCATGGAAAATTGCGGAACCCACAGCTGTGGGTCTCGGAAACTCCCATTCGTTCCTATTCGGCTTGGCAGCCATGCCAGGGGACGATGCACCATTTGTTTCATCCTATCCCTTTATCAGCAGCGAAGACTTCATTTCTTTATTTCCCTAGCGTGATGAGGAGGAAACTACAGAATAGAATAAAGTATTTGATATTTTCTAATGTGTGGATAAATTCAATAGCCTTCACATTCGCAGTAAAATATGGGGAAAACCAGTATGACACAGGGGAAAACCCATATCAAGGCAAGTACAAAGGAAATATATAACGTCCAGTACATCGGGTCAAATGGCATGGCAGTGGAATGATTCAGGTACTTTGAGGGTTGTTGGTGTTTTAGCCATTTAAATATTAAGAGATCATAGATGATCATTTGCATACCATTGATCACTAGCTCTATCAGTACCATCACAGTTACTGCTCTGAAGATCATTAATTATCACTTACATTCTATTCATCACCACCTCCATCACTACTCAGGAGACCATCAAATGTCACGTCCTGACTTCATTGCCACCTCTATTACCACTATCATCAAAGTCACTGCTCAGAACATCATCACCAATAGACTGCTCATTCACACAAGCTCGAGGATGTTCTACTAAGCGAGGTTGTACTAGGCATAAAGGCGACCGATCTCGTCTTCAATGTTGTCTCTCCTGCTCCTCAAAATCTTGTTTATGTGTCGTCGTACTTTTCTCAAAATCAGGTTGGCTAACAAACACACCTTGTCTCTTACCAAGCTTCACGCAACGGTACCTGAGACATTGGATCCTCATTGATTGAGAAAGGACATGAGGAAGAGTAATGGTCTATACATGCAAGTATCGTGAACAACTTTAGTGGAATTTATCCGTGGGGTGATCTGTCTTACATGGTCGCCTTGCCGTTGCATTCTGACAGATCGGGGTTGAGTCTCGTGGTGTCCATGGTATCTGGAATCATCCAATGAAAGAAATTATACAGTAAATGTACAGCGCTTTGCAGTATCGGCTTGACGTACATATTTGCGCTCTTCGACTCCTTCTCAGCGCCACTCCCGCCGCCTAATCTATACTGGGTTTAGCCCAGTATTAGGGTAATTTACAACACGTACGGAACGTAAGTATACTGCTATGTAGATTCTTGGTAAGGTACGCATGGTTTTGTAAGTTACCTGCTCAAATTTTCGTGACTAATGCAGTAACTTTATAAATATCGAACCCTTTCTCGCGATTCGATCAAGTTATGATTAAAGAATAATTAAGTATAATTATTGGACATTGCTCTTTAGGAAACCGGTGCGCAGTACAAAAAATTGCAGTGCTTGATTATACTAACGATCGTTCCTTTGAGGGCAAACTGGAATCACGTTAGCATTACACCCTGCTGCGCTACAACTATCTTCAAAATTTGAGATTTCGGAGCATTGGATTGATGGTTCCATTGCGAAAGAAGATAGCTCTAAGCTTTATATACACTCAGCCTTTGAAAGTATGCAACTCCGGATTTATCCGTGAGTAGGGATCAACAGTGTGCGGCATGCGGGCTTAGCGCGGTTCTTCGAACTCTGAACTCAGATCCAGCGGGACACGAGGGATAAGGCTACGCAAGGCTCAGCACAACATCCAACAACGAAACCGTGTTCCTTTGACTCCATATGTATTTCTGTTTGTCTACGCCTTCGTGTCAATCTCGATTCTATGTTAGCATGAACTGTGCTAGCTGTTGACCAGATAACTCAACGATGAGCCAACCGCATCTTCTCCCAGCAGCTTACACCGTGGCGTGGGTGTCTGCCCTGCCTCTCGAGTCAGCAGCAGCGGCAGAAATGCTAGACGAGAAACACCGTGATCCTCGAAGCCATGGTAGCAATACAGACCAGTATGTTTTTGGCCGGGTAGGTAACCACAATGTTGTGATGGCCCCGTCTGCCGTCGGGTCAGATGGGAAACAACGTAGCCGCCGGCGTCGCAGGACGGCTTATAACCGCATTCCCATCGATTAAGTTCGCTCTGATGGTGGGAATCGGCGGTGGAGTCCCAACAGCAAGTGCAGATATAAGACTCGGGGACGTTGTGGTCGGCCACCCGCACTCGCAGCATGGTGGCGTGGTCCAGTATGACTTCGGTAAGACTGGTCCAAACGGACAAGTGCATAGAATAGGATTCATCAACGCACCGCCGAAGGTGCTCCTCAATGCAATCTCAAAACTGCGAGAAAATCATTACCGTCATCTGAACGACATCCCTGCTCATCTATCAGCTTTCGACCGGTTGGGACAATTCAGCCAAAATACAACGGACCCTGATATTCTCTTTCAAGCGGCATACAAGCACAGTGGGGAAGATGACTGCGAAAGCTGCAACAAGGAAATGATTGTCGAACGCCCTGAGCGAGAATCCAAAGAAGTGGTAATTCATTATGGCACAATTGCGTCGGGAAACCAGGTGATGAAGGACGGTGTGACCAGGGATAGGATAAGTGCCGAGCTCGGCGGAGTGTTATGCTTTGAGATGGAAGGAGCTGGTCTGGCTGGTACATTTCCATCTGTGGTGATTGGTGGCATCTGTGACTATGCGGATTCGCACAAGAATAAGAGTTGGCAGTTGTATGCTGCCGCGACGGCAGCGTCATTTGCCAATGAATTGCTTCACATCGTCCCGGCAGAAGAGATCAGGAAAACTAACATATCCGGGATGATAAGCGGTAGGTGTGTTTGTTGAATTGCGACATGGCTGTACTGCTAATATATGTTAGGTGCCGAAAAATACCGAGTCTCATTCAGTCTCAAAGGCATTCCTCGAGGTAGATTTGCGGATCGGCCGGAAGAAAGAAGACGTTTAGAACAACTTCTTCTGCCATATAGACAAGCCCAATCAGAAGACTATCGACAGCAAGTGGTAGTGCTACATGGCCTCGGCGGAATAGGCAAGACTCAGCTTGCTGTCGAGTTTGCCAGGAAGTATCAGGCTGCGTTCACGTCAGTATTCTGGTTGGACGGAAGCAGCGAAGACAGCCTAAAGCAAAACATTGCCGATTGTGCAGGTCGTATTCCAGAAGGGCAGATTCCCGAGACAAGTAGGAAATACTCGTCTAGCGCGAACGGTGACCTTGAAGCTGTTATCGGTGATTTTATGGAGTGGCTGAGCAAAACGGAGAATAAGCACTGGCTGATTATATTTGACAATATGGACCGCGACTACGAGCAAGAGAGCGATACAAACGCCTACGATGTCAACAACTATATACCGGAGGTTGATCATGGATCGATTCTGATTACCACGCGGCTTGTGAACCTCCAACAACTTGGTGAATCTTTGCATTTAGATACTGTTGACATGAGCCAGGCGCAGGCTATTTTTCGAAAGTGGTACAACCAAGACTTTGGTAATGCAGTTTTATGTACATCCTCACTAGCTATTGCATGGTATTACTAACCGAGGCACACAGATTTGAATGACAGCAACGAGCTACTTCGACTGCTTGATGGCCTACCTCTAGCTCTAGCCCAGGCGGCGGTATATATGAGTGAGACGGGGGCGAGCTTCAGTACGTACACGAGGCTATACAAAGAGCAGTGGAAGAATCTGATGGAGATTGAGGACACGGCGCCACTGAGAAGCTATGGGAACCGTAGCATAAACACGACGTGGACAGTCTCATATAATGCGATACGCGCCGAGAATGAGGCTGCAGCAAATCTTCTTCTGCTATGGGCCCACCTTGACCATAAAACGCTGCCGTTCTGGATTCTTCAAGTTGGAGCACGTAGGTCTAGTGCGTTGGCTAAAGATTTATCGGCATGGGTGAGAGACGCCGCCGCCGATGAAGTGGAATTCTTGCAAGTAGTTCGACTTCTACGGAGTTATTGCTTGATTGAAAGCCTTCCTGGGAGTTCAGCCCATGGTACTCAACCTGTAGTGCACCAGTGGGCATTTCACATTCAAGATAAACATCAACGAGCAGAGCTATCACGACTAGCAGTTCTCGTGATTGGATATGCAGTTCCAGATGAGCATGCGAGAGGATATCACCAGAAGCAGCGGCAGTTATTTCCACACGCTGAGTCTTGCATAGAAAGAATGGAGCGAGCAACAGCGGGTACAATGACAGAAGTAAATGAGGAGGTATTATATGCACTACATATGATGGGTATACTATTATCAGACCGAGGCAACCTAGGAAAGGCGGAGAAGATATACCAATGGGCACTGGAAGGCAGGGAGAAGGCCTGGGGTCCTGATCACACATCGACACTCGTCACCATCAACAATCTGGGCCTTCTCTATGCCAACCAGGGAAAGCTAGCAGAAGCTGAGAAGATGTACCAGCGAGCGCTGGAAGGCAAGGAGAAGGCCTGGGGCCCTGATCACACATCGACACTCGACACCGTCAACAATCTGGGCCTTCTCTATGCCGACCAGGGAAAGCTGGCAGAAGCTGAGAAGATGTACCAGCGAGCGCTGGAAGGCTACGAGAAGGCCATCGGGCTGGATAATATTTTATCATACGTTCCTGCGCTTAATAATGCCTATAGCTATGGTATGCTCTTCGAGGATAACGGCCGCTTAAGAGATGCAAAGTTAATGTACACAAGAGCACTTAGAGGGTACAAGCTTGTCTTTGGAACTAACTATCGCTGGTACCAGGCAGTCCAGGAGCGCCTTAAGAATCTGGAGACATCTCAAGATTCTCCCTCTACTTCGGCAACAGCCGCCACGCAGCTTAATCGACATGTAACAAACATTGTACCTGTGGCAGGATCGGCACCTTCTACAACATCAAAAGACTTAAGCTTCTCATCAAGCTCACGTTGAGATAAATCTTACGCATACGTACAGTATATATATTTTACAGTTAAATTGGTTTAGAAGAAGGGAAATAGGCTTGGGGTGTTGAGGAGTTCTCGCCTGGTGGGATTTTCGGCGCACGGGGTTTCGTCGGATCTGCATATTCCCCAATTCCCAGCATCCGCACAGCCATGGGCCTGACAGCTGCAAGCTTGGCTTATTGTATGACATTTTAGAATACTAACGGGCTTTGAAATCAAGTAATCTCAGGTCCTAACAAGGAAATCCGAAGCTTGAGAGAAGAATAGATTACTGTCGGTTTACTCCGGTCCCGTATCACGAAGCATAGGATTGGGAGAAGGGCGGTCCGACTGCCCTACGTGTGAGCCTGATCAATATGGTATGAATTCCTAATATTGATGACTGATCCCCAAGAAACGGGGGGATCGGGGTGTCTAACTAGCTATATAGGGGGTTGTCACGTACGCGCTAGGGATAATTGTAATCCCATTCCGTACGTACACGTACGTGCGCGTACGTGCGTGTCAGATCGGTGCAGAAGCACCGAATCATGAGATTGATATTCCGACAATTACATAGACAAATCCGTGTGTAGCTTACCAAGAATCTCGATATTTACGTTCCGTACGTGTCGTAAATTACCCTAATACTGGGCCAAACCTAGTGCCGGTATAGATTAGGCGGCAGGAGTGGCGCTGAGAAAGAATGGAAGAGTTGCAACTTATGTAAAGCCGAGCCTGCAAAGCGCTGTACCTCGATTATCACCAGTGATATGTCTCCCACATACGACACAAGTGAAGTTTAACTCTTGAGTGAATAATTTTCCATTGAAGGACTTCACCGAACAAGTTTCACATCGTCGTAGTGGAAGCCTTGGGAGGCTCTTAATATATAGAAATACGGTGCAATGAGTAGTCTAACTGTTGGGTTAGCTATATTCCGTATCACAATAGCATAGAATAGGGAGCAAGGGCGGTCCAACTGCCCTACGAGGTGAGCCTGCTAATATGCATATATGTTGGAT
>LHCL01000011.1:0-113928 GCA_001305275.1 Talaromyces verruculosus
AGAAAAGAAAAGAAAAGAAAAGAAAAGAAAAGAAAAGAAAAGAAAAGAAAAGAAAAGAAAAGAAAAGAAAAGAAAAGAAAAGAAAAGAAAAGAAAAGAAAAGAGGCAACATTGAATACACCACTCATGCATATCAGCTTAACACGAGACTTGATAATTGAGATGACCGACGATCAAAGGAACTAGAACCATGTAGATAGATGCATAAATCCGTACATAGGCTGAGATACAGATGATGGTGGTCGATCATAGAATATACCAGATATGGTCAAGTGCCGGTGTCTGACAGTGTGGCTCTCAATATTCAATGCGGCTTTCGAGATTATTCAACTGATGAGTAATTTACGAGTCTGATCGCTGGTCATCACGCCATATGGCCTGATGCCGAAAGAGAGAGAGCAAGATTCATTTCGTTATGCATCTATACGATTACATGTACGTACGTACTTACAGAGGGCGGCGCCTTGCATAACAGAACAACACAGCAGGTTCCTGCATCAGCATCGCCCTAAGTCTTGGCCCCTGAGGCTAAAGTCATCATCACCTTGATTTTGAGGAACAGATTCGCCACTTCGTGTATACTCGCGAATTCATGCATCGGAGAACCCCGTTCTTTGTTCTGTCTTTTTGATTTCTTCCTGAACTACTCAATTGATAACGAAGTTTACAGGCATATAGTTACATCTCGCATGCATACTTATCTACGCCGTAAAATAGCCACTTGAAGCGTTCCTGATCGACGACACTTACTACTACGCACCTACTACGTACGTACGTACTACTAACTAGAATTAGTGATGGGAAGTTTAGTCGGTGACTTTACCTGATGGAGAACGGCACACGAAGTAATCCCGATTGGTACCGTACGAATCAATTCACTTAGGGCTCGATTGATTCTGGAACGATCCTCTCACTACATAGTAACTCATGAGTCAGTCAGCGTATTCCATGCTCAAGACGTAGAGAATATCTACATACGTAGTCATACAGCTCCCGAATGCACATTGGCTGCAAGCACTGGGTCTGCCGGGAGCGGCCAGACCCACGAATTGATGTGCTCGGCCGTACAAGAATCAAGATACGTATATCATCATACGATAATTGACGGTGATATTAATCATCTTCCAAGGAAGAACCCTAACCCTGCCCTATCATCAATGGTTCAATGTAATCACGACTTAAGCGCGATGAGCGAAGTACGAAGAGACAATATCTAATATTTCCCAATCCGGTATAAGCCACCCCGGCGGCGATTCAGTTTTTCCTAACGGCGAAAACCGTGATAGAAGTTTAGAAGTGGCACTAAAGAATCCTTCCATCAATAGTCTTATTGCAGTGTCCACTGTGTCCAGCGTACTGCCTAACTACGTACTTCCTCCGGCTCCCCGAGATTAGTATTTCCATTTTGTTCTCTGCCGCCGTTATCGAGGCTTGTCTTGAATGCCGTGATAATTTTCACATGTCAGATAGGAACGGATCCACGCACGGCTCGGGACCAAGGCAAAATCTTGCAATCATCCTTGTCAATTAGCTCAAGGGCATATTCATGCTGTGTGCTATTTTTGAACAGGGATAGAGCTACTCCGTAGACAGTTTTATATCCATGGACATCATTGACAGGAACAGAACCTTGTTTCTTGCGAAGAGACTCCGTTGATTGGTTGAAGTCGATCGAATTTAAATTACCAGTACCCAAGATTTTCAAACCCGTTTGACCAGTGGTGACTCCGTACGGGGGATTGCTGGCAGGCGGGGAGCAACTCAGCACACGGTGCAGAATTACGCCGATTGGAAATATTGGAAACATTTGTATGAGCTACGAATGTATCTCTTGTATCATACGTAGTAGTAGCAGAATAATTGCAGGAGCGACCGTTCAAACATTCCTTCCTAGAATAAAAAGACGAAAGACCAAAGTAGAAGGAAGGAGCAGCCTGAGGATCCACCGCCGGTCGCTCTCTCCGGATCAGCGAATGGCTTACACCACCACTAACAACCTGCCTAAACCATCTGACCTAACCCTTTGACACAGTCCGTCTCAGCTCATACAGACCATCGCCCTTTCACACATAATAATGCACAGACTCTCGTTGAATCGTCCATACTATGTATGTTATCTTATCCTGTCAGGCCCGCTCTTCCTCCTCCAGAGACTGATATCCACTTAGGGCTTTTGGATGCATAAATCAGCCGCTAGAGACCAGAGACTAGAATACGGTGCTTGTACACTTGTACTACGTAGTAAGAACTGTCGAACTGGCATTCCTTGATCCTGCCTTGCCCTGCCCTGCCTCGTGAAGGGCGCAACTCAAGGCAGAAAAAGAAATAAGCATAATACTAAGCAGCAGTCATTCAGGCAGAATGATCCCTGTCATCTGTCCATATCCAGTGCATACTCTGCTAAACCGAGTCTGGTCGCGTCCGGCCAGCAGCCACCGGACTTGCCCCGATTAGGAGAGACCTTAAGACCCTCTCCTCCGTCCTGCGCCAACCCAGACTAGCACTAGTCTCCCGCATCGCTCGCTGCACGCAAACGCACTAAAACAACTTCAGCTACTTTCTTTTTCCATGCTAAAACACCACCATCTTACTACGACGTACGTACTTAGCATCACCTATCCCATCCTCGTCGCACATCATCAAACCAGACTAACCCCTCTTTTGCTCTTCTCCCCTCGGCCTAAGTCTAACTAACCTGACCTGCTGCTGGTGGGCCCACTGTCTGAGTCTGTCTCCGTCGGAATCGGATTTTGCAGGGATGCTGATTTGGCGCCTTGCTGCATCGGGTAAGCTTGCCCTGTATCGTGCCGTACCATACCATACCATACCGCGCATTACCCATACTCCCGTCTATCCGTATCATGATACACTCTGATACGGAAACAGCAGCCAGCCCAGCCCGTCCTCTGTGTGTCTTTATCACAAGATTCATCCTGCTCGTTCCTTCAGCGCTCCGTCTGCAGCTTGCCCGCTCTGGTTGGATTTGATTAATTATAGCTTCTTCTCCCCCTCCTCGTCTGCCTCGACATTTCCTCATACTTTTTCTTCACTTCAACTTTCACCTGCCTGCCCCTCAAACATTCCCGTCTCCCACGCCCGCGTTTGAATGTTCATGCTGCTCATGTCTTATGTTCATGTCTTACGTGCAACCTCCTAACAACCAACGCCACCCACGACCATTGCTTATTCGCGCAAATAATGCTTCGACTGCATTAACCGGATGAACCCTTGCGCCATTCGGAATTACTCTCGCCGACTTTAAAATCCACGTTTCGCGCCGTTTTTGGCAGACCGATAGTTGCTGCTCCCGTCTTCCCATTCCGGCCTGACTAAACGGAACTTGCGTTTGCGGAGAACGACTACCACCGCGACCCCCCAAACAAAGAAACGAATCTCTGCAACAATCGCAAAGATCATAATCTTAACAACAAAATCATTCGATCTGGCTTACTTTCTCCCACCTCTATCCTCTTGTTCGAACTTATCCCGCGGCTGTAGATCAGCCCGCGTTCGCCCTCATACAACATGGAACCCTCCTTCGATACAATGACCATGCCCTACCTCGCGAGTCCCCTCTCGCTGGGCCACATGCAGGGCACCGATTATCTCAATCCATTGCCTGGTCTGGATCTTCCAGACCAGCGCTCTAATTTCGACGCCGAAACGTTTATCAGGTGCGTTCCCACTTACCCAGTTCATCACCGCTTGCTTTTTGCGACAAGCGCATAACAATGGAATTCGCGGCTTTTGGCCATCGCTGTAATGTTTCCTGACAGTGCTGACAATTTCTTTTCATAGCGGCGACGACATGAGTTTCTCGCAGGCCAACATGCCTCAATTACGACGCTTCAGCTCATACGAAGATGCTTTTCCCCCTCCTCCCGAATTGCTTCCTCCTTTCGAAACTGTACCCCCCGAACAACAAAATAGCGACTCCATTGAAGGAAATCACAAGCTACTCTCATTTTCTCTACCCGTTTACGGTTTCACCCTCCTCGACTACTCCCTCCGCCGTACGTCGTTGAATGTATCCGCTCAGTTGCATGGAATGTTCTTCCTCGCTGAGTCCCCATGGACCAACTCCCCTAACGAGGTTCCGCCCCCACACGTCGCAGAACTCACCTGCTATCGACGAAATTTGTTTCAGATCACGGGCTCCGTGACTTTACCCCGAAGTCTCCGGTATATCATGACCGAACAGGGAGATCGCATTCCCATTCTCGCTCAAGAATTGACCGTGTCTGCTACCGAGTCTGTTGAAGGAAACCCTGTGAAGATCATTTCCGTCCCTTGGAAAACACCAGCGGCCGCCGCTGCAAACGGCAGTGCTGTGGCTGCTCCATCCGCAGCCGAAGAAAAGGCCGAAAAGGAGCCTCCGTCGATACCTCTAGATACCATGGCTGCTGGACAGGACATGGACTCTGATTATGCGACTTTTCCCGTCGCCTGGAAGCGTCTTCAATTCCGGATAGCTACCGCCAACAATGGCCGCCGCAAGGAACTCCAGCAGCACTTTGTCGTCCGTCTCAAGGTTGTTGCAACACTCTCGACTGGTGCCAAAATTCCTATCTGCGAGGTCCACTCAGGACCAGTCATTGTCCGTGGCCGCAGCCCACGCAACTTCCAATCTCGCAAGGACCTGCCCCTCAGCGGTAGTGCAGCTTCCTCCAGGAAAAACCAACAAGCGGCTGCACGTAACAGTGCTATGGCGGCCGAAGCTCAGGCGAAAGCTACCGCTGCATCCACTAGCAAGAACACCGCTTCCCCATCTGAGATGTCTCAAATCTTCTCCTTCGACGCGGGCATGGCACAGCCCCGGACGACTTCCTCTCCTCCGTTTGGTGACTGGACACAAATTCCTCCCCCAGTTACCACGACAGGCGCTCTGGCGACGCCTACTTTTGCTCCTTCTCATGGAATTCCTGCCTACCCTCAGTCGAGTCCAAGTGTGACTCGCGGTGGCGAACATGCCTCAAATGTTGCGGGAACACCGCCAATCAACCTATCACTCATGGAAGATGATTTCAAAACACCAAACAAACCAACAGACACTCAGCGTGGAGTGATCTCCCGTGATAACAGCTCCGCCAGTGTCCCGATCTCATTGGCTGGACAGAAGCGTTCCAGCCCTGAATCATCTGGGGCACCCCCAGCGAAGATCCAGAAGATGATTCCAAATGCCAGCTTACCGAGACCACGACCGACAAGATCGGTCTCAGCATCTCTGCCAGTTTTGCAGACCTCGAACACATTGCCGCCATTTCATGCGGCTCCATCATCATACCCCACTGCCATGCCATACTCTGGAGAAACAGCCGATTTGCTGTATGAGTATTTCCCATTGAGCATGGATGATTGGCAGGCACCAGTAGATGCTGTATACCGACCGCATGTAGTACATCATACACATATGCCGATGGACTACAAGTTCATGGCATCGCGAAATCGTAGCAAACGATATTTCGCCGCCGAAGACGTTTGCTAGATGAACATTTTCTTACTTCCGCCGGGGCCCTTTACTTTAAACTCAAATACATGTTCAGGTACATAAAATTACTCTGCTTCTCCATACCCGGTCCCGATTGCAGCATTTCAACATGATGTATGGGAAGAAATGATATCACGAAAGGTCTTTCAGAAATCTTCAAAAAGCTCCGACTGTCTGAACGTCATACCACATGCATATGGAGTTATGGCGTGAGATTATTTTATCCTTCTTACATTCGTTCGCACAGCTATTTGTCCACTGAAGCGTTTTTCCACCCACAACAAGGGTAAACTCGGAGCACCCCCTTGTTATGTATGTACTCATTAACACGGCGTTTATACTGTTGATATCAAACTCTGGGCGGATGGAGGTACTGGTTTGTTTTTGCGGTTTTTGATTTATTCCCATGTTTTTCAGTTGGTTGCATGTGTTGTGTATCCCTATTTCGAGGGAAAAATGTGAGGAAAGACGTGAAGGATGGATGTACGATATGCTTCGTCTGATTCGTTGTTTACCCTTGAGCTCATTCAGTTCATGCGAAAATATGAGTGATACCATTTGATTGAGATTATCTACTTTCCATAATTCTGTCATACGGAGTGTATAAAGTGTGGTTATCGTCACTTCGACTGTGCAAACTGGAATTTGATATGGGACAAAGAGCAGCAGAAATGGTAGGCTAGATTTGGAATTTATTGTCGATCAATTGCGCAATTGCTAACTTCTGATACCAGTTATCTCATTGACTGGGAAGATTGGTTTGAGCCTCCCTTCAGAGATCATCGATGGACGGATCATTGGTATCTATCTCTTTTGGGGTCTGGCTGAATCGCGACAGGATGATACGTCTGATATGTCGACATGGGAACTGTGAAAGTATATGGACATTTCGATTTGCTAAAACGCAGGGCTTCTTGCCAGTCAGTATGAAAAGAAGTCAAAAAAGGATCCATCCGTGACGAAAGTGAAGGATTCTAGAGCCACGGTACGTCGGTTGGGTTTGTTCCCTCATAGTCCGGGATAGTTCCAATTTCAGTCGAAGTGATAGAATTCAAGTTTGTATAAAGTATTCCAAGACATATCAAAAAATAGCAGACTTCAAAGTTTCCAAGTGGAGTGGATCCGTTGGTTGATTATTAATTGTTGACTGATAACTAGAAAGTGCATTCTCAAAATAAACCAACAACAACGTGAAAAACAGATGGAACATAGAGATACATCTGGTTGGACTTCCATCAACTGACAAATCAAATCCGCGGCCTTGAAAGTCAATTGAACCTTTGATCTTTCGACAATTGAATTCATGTTTTCCACATTCTCCGCTAATGGCGGTACCAGCACCACGACAACAACTACAAATAGCCCACGACCAAGGCGACGCCAGCAAGTCGCTCGGGCCTGCGATTGGTGTCGCGTAAATCGAACCAAATGTGACGACAAGCAGCCATGTCAGAATTGTCAGACTCGGGGTGGGCATTGTAGTAATTCGAGGCCGTTGGAGGCGACGTCCCTGCCTGCTGCGAATCGGTATGCATAGCTTATTAAAGGAAAGATGCATCATGCTAACACCCAAACAGAGACATCCAACGATTGCGAAGCAAAGTAAAAGACCTTCAGGAGCAGCTGAGAATAGCTAAACAGGAAGCTACTGAAGCTCGGATACAACAAGCTCAAATTCAGACCCCGGCTCAGACTAATTTCTCGACTCCATCATTGCATTCGTTACCGGATGCAGTCAATGATTTGACTGGAAATCTGAAACAGAACTCAAATCCAGCCCTAGGTGAAAGTTGGCAAGGGTTACGAGATATTGGCACTGGGATGGGAGAACTATACTATGGTCCCATGTCATCGTCCTATTTCCTGGCTCGAGTCAATCGCTATCTATCCTCGGATACACTCAACCAACCCCTAGGAGACTTAAGACTGAAGCCGTACCTAGCAGATATTGACTATGAACCTGCCCAACACCAGCAACCACAGTCTGATACGACAGATTATGCAGAGGACCTGACACGCGTCCAGGAAGAATATTACCTCAATCTGCTATGGCAGACTTACCACTGTCTATATCCTATTCTCTCTGAGCCGGATTTTGCTCAATACTATGATTCTTTGTGGCCGTCTTCTGATGGGAACTCTACTCGCAAACCTTCGCCGTTGGTTGACATCTTACTTGCCGCGTGCATGCAGTTTGGCAATGTTTTTCTTTTCGGCGAACATAACCGTGGCCAGGATTCCCATGATGTTGATCGACCAAAGAAGAATATACATATGGCCGGTCATACATACTATCAGAGAGCGCATAGGCTCTTGCAAAACGAGCTTGAGTATCCATCGATCACGACACTACAAGCCCATATATACTCAGTCATCTACTTATACAACCTCTCGCAGTTCAATGCTGCGCATACCAACTTGGGCACGACAGTACGGATTGCCCAAGCCTTGCGACTACATCTTCCACCTGTAGAGGGCACGTCGCCGGAGGATCAGGGGCTTTACCATCGAATATGGAACACCATCTACCGCCTGGACAGCCAGCTCTCAACGAATCTGGGACGACCTCCGCTG
The DNA here is from genome assembly GCA_001305275.1 of Talaromyces verruculosus. Taxonomy (NCBI): domain Eukaryota; kingdom Fungi; phylum Ascomycota; class Eurotiomycetes; order Eurotiales; family Trichocomaceae; genus Talaromyces; species Talaromyces verruculosus. Next base: position 8,062 of record LHCL01000011.1, read on the forward strand.
GTTCAACATCTTGAATTCGACGATGACAACGCTGACCAAGCACGTTTATCCGGCACCTCACTTCTATCAAGTCATGAGGATATCAGTTGGCTCAGCTTCCATGTCCAATGTACAAAACTCATATCTGTCGTGCAGGACGCTCAAGCCGCCTTTGAGCAAAAATGTGGCCAGTTGCTCGACGGCAATACGACAGGAGATATCTACGATAATCCCCGAACAACAGAGACACTAGCCGAATTCTTTGGACGAAAAACGACTCCAGTTCGTGAATGGGTTCATGCCGTCCCCAAATCACTCAAATGCGGCCGTAGGGCCGACGGAGAAGCATTCTCCACAGACCGGACACCCTTGAACCTAGACACGTATATTCCTCTATGGCTTCAGCGCCAACGACTTTTCCTTGAACTTCTCTATCACCACCTCCAAATCTCTATATCACGTCAGTTCCTCCGCTTTCCTCCCGTGGCTGTATCTCTCACCCCACTCGCGGACAATCTCGGCATCTCATGCGTCTATCATGCCATAACCCTCACCAATATCATCCACCAAGTCCTCTCCGAAACTGATCTGCTACATGGCTGGTTCCATGTCTATCAATACCAATGGGATGCCGTGTTGTGTACGCTGGGGTTTGTGCTTGCGAACCCTGTTTGTCCGCCTACGCCGCCAGCTCGAAAGTCCCTGCAGACGGCTGTACAGAATCTGGAGATTATTGGGGAGCATTTCCCTGCTGCTGCGAGTGCAGCAAGTTTAGTGCGGGATGTGAATGAGAGGATGGATCAAGTTATTGATGAGTTTCGGCGGAGTATAACAGGTCGGCAGGGGCGCACTCCGAATACTTCATCATCGTCGCAGACCAGCGCCGCACCTCTGAGTAAGATGGCCACAAATACGCCATCTACACAATATCTATCAGGAACTTCTACAGTGTCATGGCCCGATCAACTTATGCCAGCACTTGATATAGTGTCAACACCGCCTTTGATGACAACTAATACTGGCATTCCCGCTGTATCAATGCCGATTGATGTGATTAGTGGCAACGACTTGCAATGGGTGCAAGGCACTCTTGACTCCTGGGTTGACTTTGCAGATCCAAGATTCGTTTCGTGATTGAACTTGGGATTATGGGAGAGTTTGCCTATCGTATCATGATGTTTTACTTTTTCCTTAAAAATTAGCATGGCTCTTTGAGAATTAATGGCTATCACTATCGAAAATAAGGCAGAGGATCACAGTAGTGCCAATACCACTCCAAGCTAGGCCTCTATTACAATCTTATGATGACTTGACTACTAATCCAGGATCCAAGACTTGTGCTCGTAAATTGTCCAGCAACAAACATCCATGGATGTACGCAGACCTAAACATCCGTCAGGACTATCATGGTGTTATGGCCTGGTTCGTCAGTTCCAAGGATTGATATGATTATGACTATCACTTCTCCTCCCCCGACGTCAATGGCAATGACTTGCACTGGATACAAGGGAGTCCGATTCTTAGGCAGCGAACATGTCTTTATTGCGCAAGAAGAATCGTCATTCATTCGTTCACTCATGGATATAAAAGGCCATAACGCCACCGAAATATGTAGATGAAATATTTGAATACACATAGACACAGGAATGGACTCGGATATATATGAATATTTACTTCATGGCAGAACTACCTCGACCTCATCGACAGTTGTGGAGGTGGGTAGTAAGTGGCTTAATCAAACACTCGTTTCGTACAGACAGATAACTCCTCATGTAGCATAGTGTTGTGCGCCTCGTGGTATATAATCATGCTCTCAGTAAAAAATGGCTCAAGATGGCTGCATCAATTTCCACGTCGTCGCGTCACATGTAACTTCTTCAAAAGTATGAAGAACCGTAAATCCCATCGCCGTCAAACTGTCAAAGTTTCCGTCGCCGTCGACCTGTATTCCAGTCAGTATTTACAAGGTCAAAAGACGGAGAAAGAAATAACGCACACAATCAAGCATAACTGCATCTGCCCCCGATTTCCGAACCTGCCTAATTCCCAGCAGAATCAAACCCTGCATCAACGTCGCATATTCACCGACCGATGGCGAGATGACTGGTGATGAAACTCCTCCACCTCCTGCAGTAACGCCGTTGCTGCTTCCACTCGCGCTAGAACCGCTACCATTGATCTGTTTCTCCTTTTCCTTATCTTTCTTGTGCAAGGCTGGAATGTACTCTGCTATCGCGGATTGACTGTTATATATCACCACACTACCCAATATAGCGCCATCTTCGGGCCGCCTTGCGCGAATGACGCCGGAATGCGGTGCGCCGTTAAGTGCCATTTTGTATATTTCCATTACACCCTGACGAGAGTTCGTCTTGATGTGGTCGAATATGGACTCTGCATACTCCCAGCCATGTACGAGGTCGTAGGCCACCCCTTTTGTGTCTAGGCTTTTGGCAAGACCCTCGGGAGGTGTCCACGATGATAGTGGCCGAAGCAAGACGCTGCACACAGGTCGTGACAGTGCCGTGTTCCATCCTAGCTGAGCGAACCATTGCCGTAGTTTTTTGCGTTCTACAGGGTTGGCTGCGGGAATACCTAGATATATGCCAGGTAGGCGGGACCCTAGTTGGAATCGCTTCACTCCTTTTTGTTGCAGTAAGCTCCGGATTGCTCGGTTGTGAAGAGAGTGTCCTATCGACAGCTTTCGTCTTGTGGGATCCACGATGATGGAACCAATTACTCCAGTCCCGGTCGACCGGAAGAAATATGTCGAACAGAAGCCATATAATGCTTGTGTCGTGCTATTTCGCACGACAAAGTGTGCCTCATCAACATCATCATTTCGGAGGAGGAAACTGTGAGACGAGACGTTCGTCAATTCGGCGTGCGAACCGCTTTCTCGTACGGCGTCTAACAACGCATCAAGAGCTTCGCTGTCGCGCTCTTCGTTCCATGTCTCAACTAGCCAGTGTTGGCGTGACTGGTGGATTTTCTGGCTTCGGCTGATCGTGCCGGGTAACGAGCCTGTAGGTGAGAGTTCACCATAAAGCACTTTGACGAGCGCCTGTAGCGCCGTCTCGGTGAAATCATATGTACATATATATGTACCGATAGATGGGTCTATGGCGAAGTCATACGGCGAGCTTACTGCAACCACAATGACTGGTTTCTCACGTCGTTCGCCTGTTTGAGAATATTGCGATTTGCAGATCATAGACACGTGTTTGGTGAATCCGTGCTGATATAGATTCCGATTGGAATCTGCTGTGAGTATAACAACAGCACTGGCCCGGTCAATCAGACTCTCGTGTATCGGACGTACTCCTGTAGATGTGTAGGAAGTGTGCAACACTCGACCCGATCTTTGACGAGCAAGTGATCGCCCGAATTCTCGGAAAACACTCTCGCCGCTGGTTATTGACGATCCCTTCTCCCACGAACCTGACGGATCGGGTGAAGTGGTCATCATGTCCACCATCGACCGCGAAACGGCGGATGCAGGCAAGGGCTTCACTAACGGTGTCAATAGAAGAAGCTCCTCATCTGGCTCGAGAATTTGCGGTAAAGGAAGGAAGTCGTTGTTATCACGAACGAGAGTAATGGAACTATCGTACGCGCGAGTAGAGAGGCTAGTATGAGATGGTTGCATTTGTGTCAAAGCATTGATACCTCCAGGGTTCAAAGCTTGTTCCCATGTCGTGCAACGAGCCTTCATGGCGAGAACTCTTTGAAGTGATTGTTTGATCCGCGAGCGGCTGATCATGCCGTTCTCAACTCCGAGCTTTAGTCCGTTTAGCGCTTCCAGTTGGAAGGGGTAGGAACGGCACAAAAGAATCAGGTCACAGCCAGCCTTCATTGCCATGACGGTACCGCCACCCACGCCGATGTTGTGTGTAAGTGCTTCCATTTCAAGACATTCAGAAATCACGACTCCGTCGAACTTCAAGTCTTTGCGCAGCAGACCATCAATCACTTGTTCTGACAAACAGGCATGCATCACATTCACCCCGGCCGAAGACATGGCGACACCGCCCACCATTACTGCATCAAGGCCATTTGCTATGGCGTTGCGAAATGGAACCAAAGCGCTCAAACTCAACTGCTCCAGTGACTCCGTGATAACGGGGACGTCGGTCTGTGAACCGATAAACTCTATATTGCCGTAGGAAGGAAAGTGTTTACCACAGGTAACCAGTCCTGCTTCTTGATATCCTTTCATAGTCTCGACGCCGTATTGCGATACTTCTTGAGGATCATCACCGCTTGTTCGAACGCCGATCGGCTGGCTGCGCACGTTGGTCAAAACATCCAAGACGGGTCCTAGAATCCAATTGACGCCGACAGCCCTCAATTCTTGAGCAGTGGCCGACGCAACTTCGTGGGCAAGTCTCTTGGAGCCCGTCGCAGCAATTCCCATGGCACTTGGAAATTGTCGTATAAATATCTCATCGTACAGACTGTTGACTCCTCCATTCTCCTGGTCTAGAGCAATCATTAGTGGAACTGGATGGCCCGCATCCCGCGCTATGGTTTGTAATTCCAGAATGAGTTTCGTGGTTTCTTCGGCAGCTATCAATAGCGTCAGCGCTGGTCTTGACATATAGTTCGCAATAAACATACACTTAAGATTCTTTGCCGACAATATAATACTACCAACATGGTAATTCTCGATCAGCGATCGAATTTGGCCGTCAACTGCTGTTCCGTCAAAGCCCATCATAAAAAGCTGGCCCATTTGCCTGATCGCATTGTCAGTCCAACTTCACCAACTGAATATTCCACAATGCGGATATTACCAGTCCAAGTCGTCCCATTTGGGGGGCAATGCCCCGTCCTTTGGGGCCATGGCGGCCCGGCGCGAAGGATTGCCAGCTCGCAGCGATAACAGGCCACACTGGCTTCAGATATGTGATCGGGTCGGATCGTAAATATATAGATTGCTGTGATGAGCGGTTTGGTGTTCGAGAGTACTCTCGATGAAGGAACGTCGTCGGCGCAAGCTATAGATCAGTATCGGAGGCTGGTCGCAAAGCACGGAAGCTCTTGAACCTTCGGCGGTTGTCGCGTATTCGGTTACTATATTCAGGTATGTGCAAGCTTGATATGAGACTGCAATGGCTGAGCTATGGTATAGGCGCGATAGCGGTGGTATATGTATGCGTCGACGAGTACAGTCGCGAATGGCCAGCTGTAGAAAGGGAGATAGATGGTTGGGATGAAGCCGAGCCGGAGCCCGGACAGAGCTCCGCGGGAAGGCGGTATGATAACAACAGAGCTAAACGAGCAAGGATCTAGATAGAGCCTTACCTTATCTTACAGGGGATGTCCAACGGTTAAACTATGACAACAGTTTTGAAGAGTAAAAGAATGACTCAAGAGGGGCTGGGGGACTCTCAAACGATGAGAACACAGAAAGAACCATGGGCCTGTTTGGTTGCTTGGTTGCTTGGTTGCTTGACTAGTGCTTACACTACGGAGCTGCTCACGTGCTGGCCTCGACGATAAGCTGACCAACAGATAAGAGCAATTGGGCGGTGCTGATTGGCCAGATAGCCTAGTATGTCACCTGACCGGACGCTAACTCGGGAGAACCCCGGACCTGCCCAGAACAGGACTAGCGCCTTTTGCCATATTCTTTGTGGAGACTTTCAAACTTGACTCATTGAGAGTCTGGAGATCTTTACAACAACACATCTCATGAACAACACGATTCAAATATCGCCATTGAGCATAGAAAGGCTTGTCCAGCATCTGACATAAACTCCATACTCTGGATAATGCTTGAGCTTGCTGACAAAGCCGGATCATTCATTGCCCCTACCGAAGAGAAACCTGGTGTCCAGGTTGAAGCAAAGCCCGAGTCCTACGTGATAGGTATCTTCGATACGTATGAAGTGACCCTACACATAGATTGGATCAAATTATACTCTCATATACGGAGGAACGGATCTCGATATAGACTCAAACCACGGAAGTGAAGAGCAAATATATATGAACACGCGAATAGTGTTAGTAACCCTTCCTTCTAGAACACGCAAAGAAGGCGCTAGTCAATCAGCCATGTCACAGCTAAACGACAAGAAACGAATCTGTAACCAGAGAATAATTAGCATAGCTTAGGTGACATGCTTGGTGTCATCAAGAAGAGTGGCCTGTGGACAGGAAAGAGAAAAGAGGATACCACCGTTGCAGCAAATGTCACATTGCTCTGGCTGGATGCAACCATACCAAATCTCGTGGGTAGGGCTTGGCTTGTCCGGATGCGGTTAGATGATTTTCACATTGAAGCACTTGTATCGTACCAATGAACAACCGCTATGACTCTGCTCGGTATAAGTACCTGAACAATGGAAGAGGAAAGATCTGAATTTATTCTCATTATTTTGAAAAAGTATAGAAAGTAGACTCTCGGAGTCTTCTCTCCTCTAAAAACGTGGACCGATCGGACTGTTCGGCATATGCGGAGTATCTCTTATCTGCTATCGTAGATCTTACAGATAGATACAGTACGAGTATGTAATCATCAATACAGATAACGTATTGTAACAATCAATTACCGCGCAGACTAGACAGCTAGATATGTATGCAACCAACCTCAAATTCAAGGTTAATTGTTGATCTAGCTTCATTCCAAACAGCTATCTAGATGATTGATGATGCATAAGGCGGCTAAAATTAGATATCTTGAAGCTACCTAGCATGTACACATCAGGTTCTTGTTACCTAAATAGTTACCTAGACCCATGTATTGATAGTCTCTTAATACGAAACAACAAGCAGACTGTACCTAGGTATGGAATCTATCCGACTACAAGCAGGATCAAGTAATAAATATGAATGTTAATCACAAATATCAAACTGTCCGAAGAGTAGCCCTCTATGTAATCGGCAATCGAACGGCGGGGCGACATCGTAATTTATCAGCATACGCCATACTAAGCGCAACCTGACATACGATGGAGCCGTTACACCACAATCTCCCATACTCAAGGCAACCGTCGCCATCCCAGCCGGAGACGGGCAATGGTATTATACCTCATGTAGTAGTAGTATGTAGGTACACATCTGGAGACATCAACTAATGAATAACATGTCCACGTCGTAAGTGTGACTGATACGGAGAACCTGACTGGCCACACTTACAGACTGTAATGACGTATGAAGTCTACCGAGACGTGTAATTTATTCTTCTCCATAGTCGGCGTAAACGCATACATACGTACATTGTATGTTTGTATCTTACCCGAGTTCTATGGTTCCATCCTTTATCAACCATGTAACTTACTTCTTCCTGCGCTTTTTTATTTCTTCTACTATTCATCTGCAAAACAGCAGCTTCTCTCTTTTATATTTTATTCCCTATACACGGGAGTTGATTGATTATATCTGAAAACAATCCAGCAATATCGACGCAGCTGCAGCTCGGCATTTGTATTTTTCTTATCAGAAGCTTAAGTGAGGTGACGTAGTTCGCCTTCTCTGCACAATGTAAGGGATAACGCCCTTTGACACGCATCGATAAAGTAACTAAATGGATCAAACAGGAGAGTAATCATCCGCGAAGACCCTCAGGGTGTGTCCGAGTACATTGCCGAATATATAATCAGTACGTTTCGCCAATTCCACTCTTTGCAGGGCAATCCGGGGAGAAGGCATAGAGCTAACTTTCAAAAGGCCGAATCAATTCGTTTAACCCTACACCTGAGAAGCCGTTTGTGCTCGGTCTTCCTACAGGTAGCAGCCCAGAGATTATCTATCGCATCCTCGTGCAAAGGCACAAGGCCGGCGAGATTTCGTTTCGCAATGTCGTTACTTTCAACATGGTATGCATATGCGATGGCATGGAATATGACTTAGAGCTAATGGGAGACAGGACGAATATGTCGGCATCCCGCGCGACCACCCAGAATCATACCACAGCTTCATGTACAAACACTTCTTCTCGCACGTCGACATTCTCCCCGCCAATGTCAACATCTTGAATGGCAACGCGCCCGACCTGGCCGCCGAGGCAACATCCTACGAGGCCAAAATCGCGCGCATGGGCGGCATTGAGCTTTTCCTCGGTGGTGTCGGACCAGACGGCCACATCGCCTTCAACGAACCAGGCTCTTCACTGGCAAGTCGCACACGAGTGAAAACTCTCGCCTACGACACCATCGTCGCCAACTCCCGCTTCTTCGACAATGATGTCAACAAAGTCCCCAAGAAGGCACTCACAGTCGGTATCCAGACCATCATGGATGCGCGCGAAGTCGTGATCGTCTGCACTGGATCACACAAGGCGCTTGCCTTGCACCACGGCCTGGAAGGGGGCGTAAATCACATGTGGACTCTATCCGCACTGCAATTGCATCCTCACCCACTTATTGTCGCGGATCGTGACGCCACGATGGAACTCAAGGTCAAGACAGTCAAATATTTTGAGTCAATCGAACAATCAGGCACAGATGCGCGCACCCAGGGTCCACCATTAGTCTACAGACCACGAACCTACGTTCCCGCTCCACTACTCACCACCGGAACTGCATTAACACAATTATCCAACAACAGTAACATCACATCGACACCTCTGGTAGACACTGGAGCGCGTGTCCTCGTCCCTAAAGACCTCAAGATCAACACCGATATGCGCCGCTCAGCAGATGAAGACGGCGAACTCACGCCGGATAGCATGTCGTCCCGGATATTGGATTCGGGGATTTCGGGGCTCGATGCTGCGCTCAAGGGGGAGTTGTTGCCTGATCCGATGGCGGCGAGGATGACTACTGTTTAACCTTGTGTAAGTGGGTAGTATTTTATTGTTCGTACTTAGTTTTTTTCTGAAAAGATTGCAATGAGCATGGTTTGAGCAGGTTAGGGTTTGCGTTTTCTGTTTCATTTATTCCATTGGCTAGATTGAACATTGACAAATATGTACTGGAGTTTTTTGTTGTTGCTACCTATTGCTCGTATTCAACATCAATGATGTACATTCTATATACAAATCCCACCCTGCAAATAAATTTAGAGCTTCGCAAAGGCAGTAGCAACCACATTACTCATATCCACCAGTGTACTCTTATTCCGTACCCAAGCCTCTATTCCTCTCCTCCCATTCTCAACGCCCACACCACTCTGTTTCCATCCGCCCACACTCATTTCAGCGGGCGACTCACCCCACGAATTCACCCATGTAATACCGGCTTGTAACTGATCGATTATGCGATGCGCCAGGTTCAGATTTGATGTGAACACGCCCGCTGCAAGGCCCAGTTCAGTCGCGTTGGCGCGACGGACGGCTTCGTCGATTGTATCATAGGTTAGAATCGACATGACAGGGCCGAAGATTTCTTCCTTGACGATCTTCATGTTATCGGTGCAGTCGGTGAAGACGGTTGGCTGGACCCAGAATCCATTTTGGAGCTCTCGGGGTAGATTAGTGGGTTGCCCAGGCCCGCCGTAGAGCAAAGTCGCTTTATCAGTCTCAATGCCATGTCGGATATAATCCGTAACTTTCTGATGATGAACTCTCGAAATGAGCGGCCCAAAATTGGTGGAGGGGTCCATAACGGGGCCGGCACGGACATATTGCATTTTTTCTAGTAGACGCTTTTCGAACGCCCATTTCATGCTTTTGGGTACAAACACCCGTGTACCGTTTGTGCAAACTTGGCCTGTACTATAGAAATTGGCCATCATGGCTCCATCAACGGCAATTTCGAGATCGGCGTCCGGCAGGACAAGCAGTGGTGACTTCCCGCCAAGCTCCATGGTGACATATTTCATGTTTCCGGCTGCTGCGCCTGCTACTTTTTTGCCTGTTGCGACTTGACCGGTAAATGAGACCTTGGCGACTGAAGGGTGAGCGGTTAGGTATGCGCCCACATCGCCGGCGCCGTGCACGACGTTGAAGACCCCTGCGGGGAGACCGGCTTCGGTGTAGATTTTGGCGAGGGTTTCGCCGTGGAGAGAAGTGAATTCACTGGGTTTGTAGACCATGGTATTACCGGCTGCGAGACAGGGTGCCGATTTCCATAGAGCTCTAATATCGTTAGACATTACTCTCTTTTTCGTATGGAGAAGAAGGAACGCTTACATCTGAATAGGATAGTTCCAAGCTCCAATGCCCACACATACACCAAGAGGCGCTTTCTTCGTATACACCCACGCATCCTCCCTCAATTGAGTAGTCTCCCCATTCAATCCACCACCACCTACCAAATTGGCAAAATATTCAAGCACATCCGCGCCCGTCGCAACATCCACAACACTAGTCTCAGCAAACGCTTTTCCCGTATCGTGTGATTCGGCCGTGGCGATCTCATCGTTTTGTTCGCGCAACAGCTGAGCAGCTTTTTGTAGAATGCGCGCGCGCTGAATGGGGGGTGTAGCGGACCATGACGGGAATGCGCGTTCGGCAGATTGAATGGCCTTGTCAACGTCGGCGTGTGAAGCTTCGTGGATGTCGGCGATGTGTGCGCCGGTTGCAGGGTCGATTGTTTGGAAGGTCTTGGACGAGGTGGCGGGTTGAGTGTTGCCGTCGTAGTAGAGCTGTCGAGCGGAATAGAGCGGTCGCGCGGAGTAGGTGACCATGTTGTTAGTGAGCGAAGAGGTATCAATCAAGCCAAGAGATGTGAAAAGAGAATAGAGAAATAATGGTGTATGTCATGAGAATGAGTAAAGATAGAAAGCTAGGGAAGGAAGTTTTTACCTCATTGCCCCGAGGGGCCACGGCGACTAGCTTCCTCGGCACGTCATTGGCCACCACCATTCACAGCATACTACATAGTACGTACTAAGTACAACCTAGTCTCCATAAATATTACGATCGGACGACAATAGTCAATTAAATTAATCTTCTCATCAAACATGCTCAAGCGCAATGTTCCACCGCCAAAGTATCTTATGCTAGTGATTGCCCCGATTAGGAATGCCCACCCCGACTCGCCGATAAGCGGCGCTAAGTCCCTAGTGGCATCCTTAATCGTTATCTTTGTTTTTCTCTGGCCGTCTTTCTACCACTTTTTGCGCAGAAGTCATGTCATGAAATGGGAAATAGTAAGGAGTGTAAGCTCATTCTATATACCGAATTGAGTGAAATTATGCAGATATTCTATGTGCGCTTTTCTGTGGATTGCATAGATAGCAATTGGCCCCATTCTCTAAACTAGGCGCAAAAATTTTCCCCTCGGGATCCTCTTTGACACAAAGTGGCTGCCGTTGATTGTGGGGGATCCTCACCGACGTCATTTCTTTGCTTCCTCGGACACGAACACGAACTGGTAGGAGTCAATGCATGTAGAGGGCAATGTGAGAATAGTGGCAAGAAGCGTGGTCATAGTGAGTTAAAAGACATTGCAATGCCTCTTCTTCAGTGGTCATGTCAGCACTGAAGTACGAGAAGTTACCTGACTGAGTGGCGCCTCTTATCGGCTTATCGGGGCCAGTAGGAAAACATGGCGACCAGGATCCGACAGCCACAGGACACACGACACCTGCATATGTACATACGTATTACTATGTACAGTAGGAGTATGTACTCTTTCAAAAAGAGTACATAGTACGTAGCAGTTTAGGCTCACTAGACAAATTCAGTTAAAAGAAGAGGACCGTCCAGTCTGAATGGCCTAGTATTAGTATTCTGTACGTAGTAAGTAAAATGAAGGAGGAGCCCCACCTGGCTGGATCCACTGGTTGATTGCCTGAGGACGAAAAAAGAAAAAGGAAGGAACGAAGTAAAACCCTTCATCTCCCTTCTTCCCTTCTTCCCTTCTTCCCTTCTTTCCTTCTTTCCTTCTTACGCATTCTTGCTTTTCTCGTTCTATCAATTGACACCATGGCGACCACCGTCCTCCTTCCCCCGACTGAGCTCGACAGCTACGACTATGTCATTGTCGGAGGAGGTACCGCTGGTTGCGTGATCGCCTCGCGCCTCGCCGAGTACCTCCCCAACAAGCGCATTCTGTTGATCGAGGCTGGTCCGAGTGATTACATGGACGACCGAGTCTTGAATCTTAAGGAATGGCTCAGTCTGTTGGGCGGAGAGCTGGACTACGACTACCCAACGACTGAGCAACCCATGGGTACTTTCAACTCTCCAAAAATAAGCTCCGACGAAACTAACACACCCCAGGAAACAGCCATATCAGACACTCCCGAGCCAAGGTTCTTGGCGGCTGCTCATCACACAACACCCTGATCTCCTTCCGCCCTTTTGAATATGATTTGCGCCTTTGGCAGGAATCCGGATGCACAGGCTGGACCTTTGACATGTTCACTCGCGTGCTCGATAACTTGCGCAACACCGTTCAGCCAGTTCACGCTCGTCATCGCAACCAGCTCTGCAAGGACTGGGTACAGTCTTGCTCGACTGCATTGAACATTCCCATCATTGAAGATTTCAACAAGGAGATTCGCTCCAAGGGCCAATTAGAGCAGGGAGTCGGCTTCTTCTCTGTTTCGTACAACCCAGACGATGGCCGACGCAGCAGTGCTAGCGTGGCCTATATTCACCCTATTCTTCGCGGAGAGGAAAAGAGACCTAACTTGACCATCTTGACCAATGCTTGGGTATCACGGGTCAATGTTGATGGTGACACAGTCACCGGCGTGAATGTGACACTGGAGTCTGGCAAAAAGTATACTATACATCCCAAGATTGAGACTATAATCTGCGCTGGTGCAATTGACACACCACGATTGTTGTTGCTGTCTGGCCTCGGTCCGAAAGACCAGCTATCATCCCTTGGAATCCCGGTCGTCAAGAATATTCCCGGAATTGGCGAAAACTTGCTCGATCATCCGGAAACTATCATAATCTGGGAACTCAACCAACCCGTGCCACCCAACCAAACAACCATGGATTCCGATGCAGGAATCTTCTTGCGACGAGAAGCACCGAATGCCGCTGGAAGTGACGGAACAGCCGCCGATCTGATGATGCATTGCTATCAGATTCCTTTCTGTCTAAACACCACCCGTCTCGACTATGACGAACCCGTAGACGCTTTCTGCATGACACCGAACATCCCTCGTCCACGATCTCGCGGCCGTCTATATTTGACCTCATCCGACCCAAATATCAAGCCCGCTTTGGATTTCCGTTATTTTACTGACCCAGAGGGTTATGACGCCGCGACCATCGTGGCTGGTTTCAAGGCTGCCCGCGAGGTAGCAAAGCAGGCACCATTCAAGGACTGGATCAAGCGCGAAGTCGCTCCTGGACCCGGCATCGATACTGACGAGGCACTTTCCGACTACGGCCGTCGCGTGGCGCATACCGTCTATCACCCGGCTGGCACAACCAAGATGGGCAACATTGAGCGTGATCCACTCGCCGTCGTTGACCCGCAATTGCGAGTCCGAGGACTCAAGAAGATCCGTATTGCGGACGCCGGTGTCTTTCCTCACATGCCTACTATCAACCCTATGCTTACTGTATTGGGTATTGGCGAGAGAGCAGCTGAGCTCATTGCTGAAGAAGCAGGCTGGAAGAGGAACCAGCCTAGGCTCTAAGCTTATACATTTGAAAATTGGAGTGTGTCGCCTTACGGCGACGATAAATAGAGGTGGAGCAATGGTAGGCTCGACGGCACTACTGGTTGATACCCTTATAGAGCTTTACATAGATGTTGACACGAAGCAGTACAAATTTACCAACGAAATATGAAATAAACGAAATAAATGGCATTAATCTATCACTCTATTGAATGGTATCAACGATGCTGTACATCTCAAGTAATAACAAACAAGACAATAAACATAAACTAATCCAACACCATAAATCCGTTAATATTTACAAGAATACATCTACCAAACCTTACCATCAAACATTCAGCAGTAAAAAGAGACAAGACTACAACTCCTCCGAATCAAACACCTTAATACCAAATTTCCACACCTGATCCACCGTCAAACTCGGCCCACTATACGAATCAAGCGTCTCGCCCAACACCACCAAATCCGCATCCGCGCCATGATCCAGCGTGCCCTTCACCTTCTCCATACCCAACATCTTCGCCGGCGTATACGTGACAGCGTTTAGGGCCTCGGCTGTAGTCGCATTCGTCCAGCGACGGAAGTTGTTTACACACTCAATCAACGTCGCCGAACTACCCGCAATCTTGTCAGATCCTTCGAGCGTGAGCCTGACACCTTTCTTGATGATCCTGTCCCCATTCGTCCAGTCATACACACCATCCGGCAACCCGCACAGCCGCATTGCGTCCGTGACAAGAATAAGCCCCTCACTATGCGCATTGTACGCAATCTTGATAGATGTAGGATGCAAATGAATCCCGTCGGCAATAACCCCAAAATATGGTTTCGGTAAATCGCTTTGGCCCAACAGACCAAACACGCCGGGGTTGCGATGGTAGAAGGGCCGCATGGCATTGAATAAGTGTGTAATCATCATTGCGCCTTGCCCGACGGCGCTCATGGCTTGTTCATAGGTTGCGTCTGAGTGGCCAATTGAGTAGACGATGCCCCGTGAGACGAGGTCGGGGATGTTTTGGATCATGGTGCCTACTTCGGGGGCGGCGGTGATCATTTTGATAGCTGGTCTGGTTGTTGATGAGGTAAGATGGTGGTGGCGGGAGTGGCCGTTGACGAGGCCGTTTGCGCGAATGCTTTTTTGTAGGGATTTGGCGATGGGTGTTGCGGGTGTTGGAGTTACGGCGTCTTCGTCTGCAATGTCATGGTCGGTGGTGTCTTTGATGACGTCGGGAATGTTTTCGAGGCCGTAGCAGTTGATGATATCCTGAAATCCCTGCGTCGAAGCTAGCAGAACCTCAGGCTTATGAATTCCGTTCCGCGAGGGATTGATAAAAGGACCCTCAACATGCGCACCCAATGACTCGGCGCCATCTTCCGGATTCCGTTTCCCAGTAGGCGCAAGCGATGGGAGAACCTGCTTATAATTCTCGGCTGTCGTACTCACGGTCGTCGGCAGGAAAGACGTCACACCAGTCTTGATCAACCCTCTATTCGACGCAATGAATCCCGCATCGTATTCCTCCTTCGTAGCCTGAGGAACCGAGTAATCAAACCCCTGCGCACCATTGAGTTGTACATCGATGAAACCCGGTGCGACAATACGTCCCTTGAGATCAATGACTTGATCAGGCGAAAGTTGCAGTTCGTAAAAGGCCTCTTGGTCCTTGAGGATTTTGCCAGTTAATGAATCAATCCATAGGTCTTGTTCGACGAGGTGGTTGGATTTGAGGATGCGGCAGTTTGTGAATTTGGTGATGCGCGGAGGCGAGGTTGGTTGGCGGGAGGGCATGATGTCACTTTCTTATCGCGAAGCTTTACTAACTTCAATAGAGACGCGGAAGAGGGAATGAAAGGATAGTATTTCAACTGTATGTATCGACCCAGCTATGCGCACTGGATAAGAAAAAGAAGAAACAAAAAAGAATCGCAGGCAACTAACGATATAGATATGAACGATTCCGGACCAGGCCAGGCACCGTACCGTATCTCCAGTCCGAAGGTTACTACGTATGTAAATAAAAAAACAAATCACTACTCGGCACGATGGGACATGGAAAGACTCCGGATTACGGTTGGTTGAATTTTTTTTACCTTGGTACTCCGTAGCCATATCCAATTCGACAAAAGTACGTACGTCGTCGTTATCGTAGCCTTTGGGCTTGAGGCCTGTTACCGTGCTACGTCGACATTTGCCAGATACTACGTACCGTCCAATTTCGATATCGTACACCCGCGGTATGCGTATGGGTATGACGATACTGTAAGATTGCCACGAGGTGGGTGGTGTGAGTGTGGTGTGACCAAAACGGCGTACGGTTTGTTCGGAATGTCGGCGTCTCGCCCATTTACGCCGGATACGCCGTGAGAGCAATGCTTTCGGCATGCCGTGATTGGTATTACCTCCTCTGCCATTTTTCATGAGAATTATTTAGCTGTGGTCGTGTATTGTCTTGAATAGTTAAACCTGTAATAGGAAGATCAAATGCGATGATTTCGTTACAGAGTACTTGATGACGATGATATGGTATCTGTATCCGTAATACCAAAACAGCCCTCGTATGTACCGGTAATACGCCTCAGGTAATTTACCCCATCTCTCGTCGGAGTCCCTCTCAAACTAAGCATCACAGTCACAGATATTCTCACGTAATATGAAATTGCGATCGCCAATAATTCCAGCATGAGAACTCACAAATGAATGCACCATTACTCCATAATATCGCGAGTGATCATACATACAAAGTTCCTACATAGATGCGATAGTATCGACAATCGGCGGGGCAGAATGCAACCGTATCTTTATCGATTTCATCGCATGTAACGCTTCCAGTTGGCTGGTACTGGTCAGTGGTTACGTACTGAAGGGCGGCGAGTTAATCGATATCAGATATCGCTATTGAATTGGAATTATAAGTTCTTTGTGTACTAGTTTAATTGGTGAATTACACAAAGACTTTTCGAAAATATAATAGAAAAAGATGAGATTGAGCTTACTACCTAGTTAGTACATACGCCGAAATGTCGGGGTACTCGTTCTTCAACATATCGGATCACTAGCGTGATGGGTCAACGTCAACTGTAACCCACTCCACATCTACCGTAAATCCTTACAAACCATTCATCAAATTCAACGAATAGAATTTCAGGTAAAATGGGTATCAGAAACAGCTTTGACAGCCCTATTGATGCACTATCGAGAGGGCTACGCTAACCCACTTGCGGACCGAGACTAGCCGTTTGCGTGTCTGATTGCCGCATTCGGTAATTTTGTTGATTGAGTTTGACGACGAATTCCAGATCATATGCTCTAAGATCTGTTTCTTGTATTTACTTCAGCCTCAAGTTTGAATTGTGAAATGAACACGGTCAACACGTGTTGCTCAGGAAGAGCTTCTAGACTTGTCTCGCATTCCTGAGACATCAAAAATGCACGATCGGGAGCGATCACGAGGTAGGGTGGCCTAATTGCAGCTGGAAACAAATAGTTGCTTTTTGCTCGTTGCATAGATTTCAAAAAACCCTAATCCAATCATTTAGTTGAACTCGACATTTTGATAATCCCCGCAATAATCTATCGAAAGATCTGCAATTCCACCTTCGATTTCCGTCCATTGCTTATCCAAGACAATTTTACACGGTGTCAACTCGTTTTGTCTTACCCTCGTCACACATAACGAACTATGATTTATCCATGCGTATACTTGGCAACTTGGCAAACAGAGAAAGGAGCTGAAGAATGGATGCATGGGTCAAGACCAAGACCCTGGCTGTTAAATTACTTGTTTTTGACTTTCATCCTTTCAGGCCTCCTAACTAATCCGGCCAGATTTTGAATCGGATTGTTCGGATCAATTGCATTGTAGACTGTAGCTCGTGACTGGCTATATGCAGGTTGAATGTCTCGGTCCACTGTGCTTCGATCCCTTTTGTACTCTCTGCGCACCACCTGTGTCGTGCGGAGCTGAAATATATTTTCTTTTCTTTGCATGTCAATATTCCTTCACGGCCGTTTACCTTGAACATACCCTGCATTGTCCTCGACAATTGTATCATCATTGGAGCCTTCCAAGATTCTATAGATATACTCCTACGACAATTGCTACAAAATCGCTTCAACCCAGCTAATCCAGTCATAATGACTTCCGAGGATGAAAAAGAATACTCCAAGCCCATCCACGACAATGGCGACAACAACATCACATCCACAAAACAGCCGCCACCCGAAGAACTAGCACAGCCCGAACAACAGCAACCAACCGGTGAACATGTTGTACCTTCCGTCCAAGGCAAACCATGGATGTACAAACCCCTCAAACTCGGCCCCTGGACATTCCCCTGGTATGCCTCACCCGAAACCCAACTTCTCATGGTCTCCTTCGTCTGCTTCCTCTGCCCCGGCATGTACAACGCCGTCAGCGGCCTCGGCGGCGGCGGACAAGTCAATTTCCGCGACGTCAACAACGCAAACACCGCTCTATATAGCACCTTTTCCGTCGTGGGCTTTTTCGCGGGGTCAATCGCAAACAAAATCGGATTGAAGCTAACGCTGACCTTTGGCGGGTTTGGGTATTTCTTGTATGTGGCCTCGTTGTTGTCGTATAACCATAACCAGAATGTTGGGTTTTTGGTGTTTGCGGGTGCGTTGTTGGGTGTTTGTGCGGGTTTGTTGTGGTGTGCGCAGGGAGCGATTATGATGAGTTATCCGTTGGAGAGTCAGAAGGGCTCGTTTATTGCCTTTTTCTGGATTATTTTTAATCTTGGTGGAGTTATTGGAAGTTTGGTATGTTTTCAGCTCCCTATCCGGCCATTAACTGTCCTGTACTAACGGTGTAAAGGTTCCCCTAGGTCAAAACATGCACTCTACAGCCGGCGAAGTCAACGACGGCACATACATCGCCTTCATGATCCTCATGGCAATCGGCTTCGTACTCACCTGGGGCCTCTCAGACTCAAAATACATCAAACGCAAAGACGGCTCCAGAGTCATCGTCATCAAACAACCCACCTGGAAGACCGAGATCATGGGTCTTTTTGAAACCCTTCGCTACGACTACTACATCATTTTACTGTTTCCCATGTTTCTGGCTAGCAACTGGTTTACAGAGTACCAGTTCAACGCCGTGAATGGCTTTTACTTTAATATCCGCACTCGCTCATTGAACAATTTGTTATACTGGCTCAGTCAGATGATCGGCGCCTTCGTGTTTGGCAAATTGCTGGACCTCAAGTTCTTGTCACGAACCATGCGCGCAAAGCTGAACCTAGGGCTGTTGTTTGCACTTACAATGGGTATCTGGGGTGGCGGGTATGCTTTCCAGAGAAAGTATGATCGTCACTCTGTCAAGCCTGATATGGACTGGAGTTCGCCGGGTTATGTTGGGCCTATGTTTTTGTATATGTTCTATGGGTTTTATGATGCTTCGTTCCAGACGTGCACATACTGGTAAGAAGGTCCCTCAGACTTTCGATTGAGACTAGCGCTAACTTTGAGTATCAGGTTCATGGGCTCCCTGAGTAACAACAGTCGCAAACTTGCCAATTTCGCTGGTTTCTACAAAGGAATTCAATCAGTTGGACAGGCAATTACTTGGCGGTAAGTCTTGTCTTGTGTCCCCCCTGAGTATGCTTGCGGTACTAACGGCTTATCAGCATGGATGCATTGGACACATCCTTCATGCGCCAATTCGCCGCTTGCTGGGGCATTCTCGCCGGTTCTCTAGTCATTGCGTCGCCCGTGGTCTTTTTTAGAATCAAAGATCATACTGATGTCGAGGAAGATCTGAAGTTCTCAGATGAGACTCTCAACGAGGTTGCGCCTGATCATGTGTTGGAACAGAAGTGACCTTCTTTTACTGGCTAGCACTGAGTACTGTGAGATACCTTCTCAGATTTGGGTATTATTTTTTGCATTACCTTTTATTTCCATGCTTCCAAGGTTTGATCTCATGGCTTTATCACTCGTTGGTGCCATATTTTCGTGTTTCATTGGTACACCATTGCTCTGCATTGTGATTCGCTCGCTAAATCTGTACTTGAGGGGTTTTTTGAATCTTGTAATTATGTTCTCATGATGTATCTAAAACCAGAATACACTTCCCCTGGATATACCAAATCAAATGCTGAACATACACGCCCCTATCCTGCAGTCTCTATATTATAGTGACGCCTTGATGATTCCTTGCTCTGATTGCACCTCTTTCTGAGCACGCTCTCTCAAAAACCGTCTCAATATCTTCCCACTAGGATTCTTCGGCAACGCAGCTACAAACACCAAGCCACCTGTAATCCTCTTGTGCGGAGACAGTTTCGCGTTCACTTCCCCAACTATCCGGTCTGCCGTCGATTTGGTCTGTGCAACTCCCTCTTTGAGTACAATATACGCACGAGGATGTTCCTGTCCATTTATTGTAACACCCACAACAGCTGCGTCGGCAACACCTTCTGACTCAAGGCAAACTCCATCTAGTTCTGCAGGCGCCACCTGCATACCCTTAACTTTGATGAGCTCCTTCAATCGGCCACTGATAAAAAATTTGTTTTCCTCGTCGTAATAACCAATATCGCCCGTTCGTAGCCATCCGTCTGGTGTCAAAGTCTCGGCAGTTGCTTTGGGGTTTCTCCAGTATCCCTTCATTACTTGCGGTCCTCGCACCCATAGCTCACCGTCTTCATTTGGTCCCAATTCTTTGGGCTCGTATTTGGAAGATGATCCAGTTGAAGATTCGTCGGGCAAGGACATGATTTTTGCTTCAGAGTTGGCGTTGGGCCAGCCTACGCTGTGGCTTTTGCTGATTTTGCTTGGCTCCCAGGCTAGACATGCGCATGTGCATCTTTGTTTGTCAGTTTGTTGCACTAGAAGAAGGCGAAAATATACATACTCGGTCATCCCCCATCCCTGCTTAACATTGATCACGCCTTTCGGCCACAAATTCTCAACCTCTTCCGATATCTCTCGACTCAATGGCGCAGCTCCGGATCCAAGGAATCGCACAGAACTAAGATCATATTTCTTTGTCTCTGGGCACTTAGCCAGCATAATCACAACGGGTGGCACAAGAATCAAATGCGTGATGCGATACTTCTCCGTATTCCGCAAAACGGTCTCAAAATCAAATTTCTCCATGATATAAACCGGCGTGCGACGGTATTGAGCCACTCCCAGCATTAGCATTTGCGCCATGGCATGATACAAGGGCAAGAAACAGAGCCATTGCTCTTTACTTCGGTGTTTTAGCTCGTATTCCACATTCTGGCTCATGGTATTGTGGTATTGCAAGACGTTTGCTACGTAGTTGCCGTGAGTAATTTCGACGCCTTTGCTGAGACCTGTTGTGCCTGAGGAGTAGTTCAGGGCCATGGTCGTATCTCTAGCTTCGTTGGGACCCATCAAGGTATCCCACGCAAATTTTCTACCTTCTTCTTCTGAAACAATCAGTGAGCTCCAATGAGGGCGGCCGAAGTCTCCATCTTGTGACTGAACTTTTGAAAAATCCCCAAGATCATAATGGCGGTCGTCAAACACAAAAGTTCGCTTCTCATGACCCCTTCCAACTCTGTTCGCTGCTTCCAGACATGTTTTCATCGCATCACCACCTTGACTCAGCACAAATAACGGATCTGAATCCTTAATTTGATGCGCTAATTCCAGCGCCGAATAGGTCGGATTGCAACCACTGAATATACCACCCGCCATTATCACACCCATAAACGCCACTGGGTAGAAAAGAGTGTTTGTGCCGAATATGACCACTCTGTCGCCTTTGTTCAGGCCGGCCTTTTGCAAACCGGCAGCAAAACGTTGACTCCATAATCGAAATGTATGGCGAGTGAGATTGCGCGTTTCTGGATTGAGATGATCGAGGAAATATGGCTTGTCGTCTGGGAGAACGTCTGCTGGATCCCCGAAAATCAGAGTGGGAAAGCTGTGTTGAGGGACGTTGATCGTGTATATGGATTTGACCACCATTTTGCTGATGCGACTGCAAGGATTAGAAGAAGAGAAGAAATCTCGATGCAGTCTAAAATGAGACGTGGGTGTAATAGGAGAAAATCTGAGGAAGAATTTGAGGAACAAAGGCCAAACAAGGAAGTCAGGTCGACAAAAGCGGTCTAGCTAATAAAAGCAGGTCAAACAGCCACAAAGGGATTTCTTTATTCACCCCGATAGACTGGCTGATAGTTTCTTTTTCTCGATCATCGTGCCTCCAATTTCTTTGTTACTTGCCCGGCATCCGCTCAGATAAGGAGCGGCCACAGCATCGATCTACCGATATGGTGAGGAGAATAAATGCGGGGGAGCCACTAGGGACCATCAACTATTACTTTTGGCGTCAATAGTACCTCTTTCATCCAATAACAATTGCGTTGGAAGATGATTTACATGATTCAAGGCGGGGTGAATGCAATATTGTCGGGTATGGCATATTGTTGCCGAGGTGTCGGTAATAAGATCATAAAATGGTGGTGGTAAATAGAAAAAGAGTGTCATAAATTAACAAATATCTTTGTTAAAACTTCGGACACTTGCATAAACGTTGGTACAAAAACCAATTCTGGATGTTGTCCGGGGCATAGGGCTAGCTTTTGACGTTTTGCCCTAACCCTATGGTTATGTTGGACGATTTCTTACACTAGCATGAGTGTGGAAAGGCATGAATATAGGCATAAATTGAAGGGTTATATTGATCTGTCTTTCTTC
Organism: Talaromyces verruculosus; assembly: GCA_001305275.1. Taxonomy (NCBI): domain Eukaryota; kingdom Fungi; phylum Ascomycota; class Eurotiomycetes; order Eurotiales; family Trichocomaceae; genus Talaromyces; species Talaromyces verruculosus. The sequence goes on from LHCL01000011.1 coordinate 30,218, forward strand.
ATTGCTAACTTGATATTCTAGTTATCTTTTTATATGTAAAGCCTATATACTAATGATTATAAATTTTAATTAATAATGCCTTCTAATATACAAAAGAAAGTCCGTGTAGAGACTCTGTATAGAGCTCGATATCGGTGCTGTAAATAGTGTTGTAATAGTGTCAAATAGTATCAAATAACTTAGATTCACACGACGTTCCGTATTCAGCCTAGCTCCAAAATATGGCCGACAGGTTAGATAGGAGTATGAGTCGGAAAGTTTTTCACAGTATTGAGAAGGCCATAAGAAATCTCATCAACTGTCCTTGATTGCTCATCGAAAAAGATCTTTAGGGAACGTGTCTCGATTCTATTCATCTAGTTTGCGTGTATAAATCCAGGCTCATTGGTGATGCATTTGAACTCAATCGGAAGAGACAGGATAAAAGTAAAAGGAAACATCTCCACAAAATCAATGACATTATGCCCTGACGGACTTCTATCCTTCCTCGACGACAAGTACAATGATATCAACTTGTTGATCCCAGTACATCACCCTCAGCACAGACCAAAATTAATGTCTATAATCTGCTATCAATCAGTGTTTTTAACTAGTTGTTTTAAGCACATATGCTGTGTGTGAAAGGGCGTTGGTTGTTGTCATTGATCAACATATCCGACTCTATGTTTCTAGATTAATTATTCGCATCACCAGCACCATCATAGGCCAGGATATTGAGTCGAGCGTTAAAAACTTTTGTGATATTGCCTGGGGCCATGCAAGTTCTCCCTTTATTTAGCTGAATGTAACTCAACTATATCCAAATGTGGGCCGACCAGACGTAGACTAGTAATATTGAAGCTAGAATTCTATATGAAGACAGATGACGAGCTAGAATGCTAGATTGAATGTTCCATAAGAATTACGGAACAATAACAACGTGTTACATGTATACTCCTGTGTACCTCAGTATTATTGACCTACCTAGGTAGGTGGTAAGTCATTCAAACGGCTGTGGCCATTTGAGGGTTTCAGATTGTCTACGAACCTCTATATATCATATTTACCAGCGTTAACGTGTCGTGCCATAATGACTGCCATTAATAATACAACGATATTCCGTATTTTCCGATGATGAAAAGTTCGTATCAAAGCTTTGAGCCGGTTCGTTTATGAGCGACTGGTATCCCTATTGAGTAAATTGGAAAATAAAATGATAGCTTGAATATCCATTGATGTGTATGACGGGTAAGGCTGGAAGTAATAAGTTAGCATGCGCTCTGATTTAAGAAACTTTCGCCTTCTTGAGGGAAATTTGTTAAGTTGAATTCAATATCAAAGTAAGGAGCGTCGGCGAAAGCCGGAAATGGAGAGTGAATACCGCTAAAAAACGACGCCCCATTATGGGCCTCTCCATAACGTGCTGTATATCCTGAATAGGGCTGACAGTCTGTATCTAAGGCTTCAAAGTTCAAGTGAGTCAACTACGATTCGTTCGATCTGCCTGAGTTAATTTACCCCCAGTTACCTCTCCATACGTAGCCTCAATCATCCTAATATGACCCAAATCATTGGCTGGGATGTACCTAGTACGACCAAGGTAGATCCAGATCTATGACTGTCGTAGTGATGCTTTGTCATGTTTGCTGAAACTCACAGTAAACAGAGACTTGTAAACTGTAGATAACTCAAGGAAACTTGGCTAGAAGTGACTGATGAATTGTCCTGTTTTGGTCTCAACATACGGCTAAAAAAATAAACCAGGAGTGAAACGAAAAGGGGGGAAATAAGATGTTCCCATGAGGGCAGCATAATTTATCAGTGCTGCCATCCTATCTACGTGGATACGTTTTCATATGGGGGATATATACCAGTTGGGAGTAAAAGATAACATCATTCTGTACCTAGGCGTAAAAAGCTTACAGTTGAAGCATTAACGCAGCTTATTACTAGTAGTAATACTACATCCAACATAGCTTATATACTGCTATATTAGATTCTAAAGATATCTAGGATTGTAAAGAAATTACAGAAGAGTATAGATAAAATATTGCTAGAGGGAGTAGAAATACCTACTTTTACTTAGTTAAAGGATATACTATAGTACATTCCCCCTTTCTCTTTATTAGAGATATATACTAACAAGGATAAAATATTTAACATGTCATCCAAAAAACAATATATATTTACAGCATATCCTCCCTCAGTCTCCTACACCAGGTCCCCCAAGGCAGCGCACCCATCAATATCTATGGCCACACTTTCCATACAAGAGACGTCATTTCAGTCCCCTCATACACAATCCACCATTCTACTGAAATCTGAGGTCCGGACGTTGAAGCCTTTAACCCTAATCACTAGGCCCCCAGACATCTTACTATGCGCCAAAAGGCGACTTTCATCCCCTTTTCAATGGGACCCAGGGCTTATGTGGACAGGAATATAGCGGAGATGGAGTTGATATGTATTGTGGGCACTGTGTTTAGGAATTTTGAGTTTGTGTTGGAGCAGGAGCATGAGATGGAGACGAGGGAGGGGTTTTTGAGGAAGCCTTTAGGGTTGGATGTGGGCATTCGACGGAGATCTGCTTAGTTTGTACTGTGGATGATTGATCACCAGGTTGCCTGGAGTTGTATTTTGACGGATATGGTGCATGTTGGACGGCGGAAGTTATGTGTTGACCTATTTTCATCATGTTAGGAATAGTGGTTGTTACTTTGAAAAAGGACAATTGCTTAGGAGGGTATGCGAAGTCATAACAGTGTATGAACAACAGAAAATTATCATTAAAAATATCAATCTGAGATTCCAAGGTTATGACGAAACATGCAAGCAGAGAATCGTCGAGCTCCGAAGACATACTCCTTAGAGAGATAAGGAAGGTTCCGCTCAGCCAGTCAGTGCTGCAATGATCTCCTTGTCTTTCTTCCCCTTTTTGGCAAAATCCTGTACAGTCTGACCTTTGTTGTTTCGGACAGACAAGTCCACCAATTGAGTTTCCATAAGCAATCGTACAATATCCAGAAGTTCGCCTTCTACAGCATAAAAAATAGCGCTGTTACCTTCATTGTCCCTTAAATTCAGGTCAATATCGCCATGTTCTAGGAGTCTTTTGACGATCGATGTTTGACGCGCCCCAATCGCGTACATAAGAGGATTTCTGCCTTTTGAGTCTTGGGTTTTCAGGTTGATTTTACCACTCAATAAGAGAGTATCAAGAAGGGGAGAGTTGCCTTTGAAAATGGCCCAAGCAATAACACCTCTTGGATGTAGGGGATTTTCCGGAGTATGAAAGCCTCCTTCCTGCCGCGCCATAAGTAATCGCCTTTTGTTTTGTCGTTCCAATAACATCAATTGCATTTGATGATCTTGACGTACACGGTCATTGAACTCTTGATAAGGATTTGCTGGCAGACTGGGAGCGTCATTGACAGGACTTTCTTGAAATCTTTCTTGTTCCTGTCGTGCCATTATCAAGCGCCTCTTGTTTGATTGTTCCAAAGCCATAACTTGCCCTTGGTAATCTTTTAGGCTTGGATATGGTTCTTGCCGGAGACGATCTACGGGTCCAGTGGAAGCATCGTTCATTAGAGCCTCTTCGGACCCTATGTCACTGAGAAATGCATGGAAGATATTTTGATATGTAGGAAAATGCAATCTTCTCCGAATTGGAAGTGGATCTGGTCGATCCAGATTTGGGATACATCCAAGAAGCTTCTGAAAATTTGGATTTGTCCACAGGTCATAGTGCACTGCGTTCCACAAAGTGCGGTTGGCAAAGTTTTGGCTCGTCCATTCTTCCATCAGCGAGTGATCTGCAAGTGCAACCGGTAGTTCATTCAGAGTTGCTGCCGTTACTTGACTTGGAGGTCCCGCAACCTCGTCTCGATAGAAGAATTGTTGGACAAAAGAAAAGATGCGTAAATGGAGACATTTCAGTATCAGCCGATTCCAGATATTCTGATCCACCAAGAAACTAGCAACACTGATGAAAAGATTCAGAGCATCTTGGTCTTCATGATCTTCGAAGTAGCGACAGAGCAAGACCCATAGAGACGGCGGTGGCTGTGATGCCCACATAGCACGGCTATTCAACATCCACTTCATACCATCCACCTCGTGGGCTCCGATCAAAAGTGGTAGTATGAGGAGACCGACAGCGCCACGTACAAGACTGATCACTCGTTTCACCAGGTCGCTGTCATTGAGCCGAAGCAGGTTACTAAACGCAGTCTCCATGCTCATATTTACGACACCGGTGAAGAACTCATTGGACGGCATTTCGAAAGATAATCGTCGTGCAAGATCATGACCTCTTTGCAGGAACATAGCATGAGAATTTGCAAGCAAGTGAAGGAAAGCAGGCCACTTGAATTTCCCACAGATTGTAAAATTTGTGTTTGGATGGCTGATCAGAAGCTCGAGTATATCTAGATTGCCGTACTCGGCAGCTGCTGTCAATGGAGTTTCAAGACCAGCGTTGATCTTGATCTGAGAATTCGTATCGACCAAGTATTCTCGGAGCAAGTAGTCCGACAATCGAAGTCCTGTATTGCGTTCTGCTTTTGCGGCCAGAAGAAGTGCATAATCTAAGTATACACGATCCATAGGCAGTTTTTGTTTGTGCCGAACAAAGAAAAATCGTTCCCACTGTTGAAAAGCACTGGATGGTCGTTCGGGAAATCCACCTTTTTCAACGCAGTCAGTTTCGCAATATCTAAACCCGCCATTCTCTAGCAGGAAATCCGCGATTTCATGAAAGCCTAGTGATATGGCAGTTTCAAGTGCCAGATACTCTCTCGCTGCGTTGCAGTTCGGCCACAGAACGGCTACAACGTCTGCATGTCCGCCTTTTACAGCGACTTCGAGGATGTTGGGACATTGCAACTCAGAGCCAGCTCCTTGAGCGATAAGGTATTTGCAAGCTTCTGTCTGCCCATGCTGTGCCGCTACACACAAAGGTGTTGACCCATCTTCATTGAGAGCGTGAATATTGCTACCCCTGCTGATTGCAGATTTGATAGCGTCTATGTTGTTTTGCTTGGCTGCCTCGTGGATATCCATCGCCGCGTGCTGTTGATTACTCAAGTAAAAACAGCCTAGCGAAATTTAGATGAAAGACTTGCATTTAACAGTGGAATTCTAACTCTTAATGTCAGCTCACAAATGGTCGTACGGACATTTATGTCGGCGGTTAGAGAGATCACAGGATTGGCTGGCTAGAGCAGGGGTTTCTTTTTGCGGTCTGCGCTCTACCCAAGATGATGACCTGAATCTGATGAGAACGCACTCGCGTTACCTAGGTAACTATAAGCGTTAAGCGTAATGCTGCTGTAGGATGTCCTGAATCCAAGTGGTTATACCTGTGTATAATCCACTTTGTGTCGACTGGTGTTTGATTAGACCCGGGCATTCCAGGGACGTCTAGAAAGGCATGTCATACCAAGGTGCTACCTAGATACTGCATGGTCTTTGTCACTTTACCTGTACTGCGTCGCATTGAATTATATCACCTTGAGCTTCATAACTACAGGATCTCCTGTGTCTAAGAGCTTTGAATTGCTTATCACACAATTTTTCGTGCTTAAAAGGACATGTCGCTCAAAGCAGAAAGCCCGGGCTTCCATGAGAGATGTCATCTGTAAGAGACGCAAATTGATGACCTGGCTGCCACACTATTTTCTTGGCCATTGTGATCTGTCATGACTGATGGAGGTCCCCGGTCCGTAAATTGAAAATGAGACATTTTACTCGTCACTTGATGCGAGCTACATGAACAGCCACCATTCACCCGGCCCTGCTCTAGCATCAATCACTGATATATGGCGTTATCTGGACGTTTCGCGGGGTGCACACCAAGAGACTCTTATTCGCCTACATCGTCAATACGGAAAATTTGTTCGTATTGGTCCTAATACTATCAGTATTGCGGATGTTGAAGCGATTCGGCTGATATATGGAAGTGGTGACTTTCGTAAGGTAAATATGATTTCAAGAAGATCGGGTCTATGTCATGCGAAATCAACGGCTCGCAGAGCGCTTTCTATGACGCGTTCCAGCAACATAGTCGAGGGAAGGTGATCACTTCTTTGTTCACCGAGAGAGATGAGAAGATTCATCAATCCATTCGACGACCAGTGAACCACATATATTCGATGTCAACATTGGTTAAGTTTGAGCCCGTAGTGGATAAGGTTATACAAAAACTGCTCGAAAGATTGAAGCATGATTTTGTGGTTGAATCCGGGCCACCCAGAAGATGTGATATTGCGGACTGGTTGCAGTTCTGTGAGTCTCGTGAGTACCTTGCACTCGTCTGACTCCAATTCGGCTGACATATAGGCTCAAAATCAAAAGATGCCTTTGACGTGATCACCGAACTCACTTTCAGTCAACCTCTTGGATTTCTTGACAATGGAAAAGACATGGGCGACTATATGAGAAAGCTTGACGATGCGATAGATGCAGATGCTCCGGTACGTCCTATAGCATATCATAATGAGGGAGAAAGTGACTGCATCTTTTCCATTCGAGAAGCCCGCTGACACTGAAGGTCCATAAAGATTTCGCAGCTTCCGTGGTTGGGCTATCTCAAGAAGAAAAACCCATTGACAGGGTTGTTCGCCCAAGATAGCAGTTTTGTTGTCTCATTCGTGGCCGAGCGCATCCGTTCCAGATTGGGCGATCGAGACAAGGATGAAATCATATCCAGCGATATGTTAGGTCTCATTCTCGAAACTAGGAAACCTCACCTAGACGTGGTCACCGATACCATGGCCTGGTCATATTGCATGACGAACATTGCCTCTGGCAGCGATTCCGTGTCGGTGCCACTGCGATCCATTATTTACTTCGTTCTTCGTGACGATGCCATTTACAGAAAACTTACACGAGAGATTTGTGACGCGAATTTGAGGAGCCCTGTCTCGTGGAAAGACTCACGTCAGCTACCGTACTTGGATGCGGTCATCAAGGAAGCGTTGAGGCTTCATCCACCCGTTGGACTTGGGCTTGAGCGAGTTGTGCCCGAGGGTGGCCTGAGATTGGAAACACTCTGCGACTGAGACCCGGTACACAGGTATCAATGTGTGCATGGGTCCTGGGCCGCAATTCAGAACATTTTCGGGTCAGACGTCGACGATTTCCGACCAGAGCGATGGTTACAAGGTGAACATGAACAATCAGATGCATACAAACAACGTCTAGAATATATGAAGCGGGCCACGCTGACGTTTGGCTACGGTCCCCGCACATGCATCGGGAAGAATATCAGTCTCATGTAAATCTATAAGTTGATTCCCTCATTATTCCTTGCGTTCGATATGAAGCTACTCAGCTCCATGTGGAAGACTAGGGACAGCTGGTTTGTCCGCCAGGCGGGAATTGACGTTTCTTTGAAAACTCGACCTTGTGGTTAGCGACATCCTCTTCTAGCGACACCGAAGTACGGCTGTGCAACGAAATACATGGATAGAAGAGCTTCTTGTCTTGGGGTTACGCCCGAAGTTGTTTCTAAGCCTGCCTAATCAAGATGAATGAGACCTTTAAATGAAGATGTTATGTACCCATGTTGATTCAGTGGAGAATAACATAGCAATAGTGGTATTTCTGGAATGCCTGTTCAGACTCAAAGAGCCTTGCACCATCGAAGAGTGCTCATTAGATAATTTTGTGTTTATGCCTTCTTCCTCACGGCCCTCATTATCCATATAACCCTGAAAGATATTAGATAGGCAAATGTGTCTAGTCAGAGCACTACTTGAAAATAATAATAAATAATAATAGCAACTTCTTTAATAGAAAATATTAGAACAAACCTAGAGTAAGTTACGATGAATGAACTGAACCATATGAGTAGTCCGAAGCAGATCATATTTCCTCTCAAGGACGCTCCTGCCATTAGTTTGTGCTAAATATCCCTACCACTTACATAGTTGCATCCATGTAAAGTAAGCAGCACTTGAGATATAGGTACGGTAAAGTTATATGCTTCTATAATATTTCTATTTCTTCTTTCGAGACTATCATTATATCACTATTATATTTGCCTGGGTAAAAAGATTTCTGTTGCAGGGCTAGCCCTATGGCCTATCCTACGATTACATGTGTATGTTCTATCAACCCTGCGAAAGCCAAGAGTGGAACAGTTTATAACAACCTTGGAAACGACAACCTAGTAATTTACAATCCTCATCTCCACACACATTCCTCCGATAATCGCCCCTTTACACCATACTCGAGCATACCATACATCCCTCCCAAAACGGTAATCAATCCTAGTCAAGTTATACCAAGCTTAGGCATCCTTATTGTACGAGCATGGGGAGATATTGAGAACGATATTCACATGTGAAACTGACCTCATACGTAAACTGGGGCGTAGTCTAGCTTAACGTTCGCTCGCTATATCCCAATGTGGTAAGGAGACGATCAATCTAGGGCTAGGGCTAGATTAAGAGGTTTCACATGTGAAAATGACTATCGTCAGCTGTCAATTTAAGAAGACGAATCATCAATCGCAATATAGTACATAGTAAGTATACGTATGTAAATCAGGTGATGATGCAGTGCTTACCTCCACATAATGCTTAATCGCACATTTGCATGTGAAAAGTCTAGCTTCCTTGCAAGCCTCAAATAAACCCCAGACCGAGCCCCGACCCCCGACATCTAGAATTGTAAATCTAGATTATAAATAGGATTACATAGTTACATGAACACGTATACTCAGCATTACTACGTACTAGTAAAGACTGCATACGTACGTAACCGTCGTAACGTAGAGTGTATCATATCGGCATGCCGATCTATGTCTCAACCTTGGTATCTATGCCGAGGTTGACTCTCCCACCATAGACTAGACATTTGCCTTACTTATGGACTTGATGCATGCAACTCGTTACTTAATAGAGATAGTTGAGCAAAGAAAACCTATGCTGTAAATAACGCAAAGAAACAACGTCTACATGCTTCAATGCCACCCGGGCCCTGTCAGGATCCAGGACCAAATTTCACATACATAACCTATAAACATAGTCAAGCACAGAATCCCGTTCCGGCGGTCCCTGATCGCCATATTTCATTGCACAATTCACGGTCTTTTATGGTTCCGACAAATATGCGCATCTCTCTACATGTAATCTCGGTCATCGGACTTCGGTCCTCCCCTTAACTCGCTATTCTCACCATCCCATGGCCGGGCCCAGTAAAAATACTGGAGACGGAGTTACGTACGTATGAAAAAGCACGCTCCCCATACCTAATCAATAGTTTAATTTTTTGTGGGGTTTGAGTTGTCATGCTTCCACTAAGCTACATAAAGGTCAAGGTGAGGAAGCATGTGATTCCTCCTTTGTGGGGATGAAGAATCCACAGATTAACTATCGAGTTGGGTAGTTGCTCCGGTGAGATAGAGAGGTATGAAACTCAAGAAGAAAATAGTCAAAAAAAAAATCCATTAGGCTGTATTGTTGAAAGACAAAATCATCAATAATAGTAGGAATCAATATATACAACAGAAGTAAAACAAGTTCGTATCCTTGCGCCAAAACATCCCGACTTTTGTAATATGCCTGTCCCATGTCCCCTATATTAACCCACAGTCGGAAAACTCAATTGTAATACATTATCGAAATAGAATGTGTAAAGTAGGAATAACGCATATTCACATAACCATGTATGTACTTTCATAACTCGTGCAAGCAAAAAAATCTCGGACGAATGCATTCATAAAGATCCGTCTGATAATTTCAGGGATAGACCCATGTCAGGGTCAACGTCCCCAGAAAACCCGTCGCTCCGTTTTGAGTAATCATAGCTGAACAAATTATTAACGTTGTTATCATTGGTGAAATCAGGAAGGTAGTCGAAATCGGATTTGGCTTGAGGAGGCTGTTTTTCGAGCTGGGTATGATTGTTGGTGTTGACGTTACTGTTGAAGGTAAATGCCATTATACCGTCTTCGGCGCCGAATAAATCGACCCCGCCGTCATCAAAGTTGAGGAGAGCGTCGAAGTCGTTTTGGGTGACTTCGGCGTCGTTGGCCAGGTCGATGAAGTCGTTCAGACTCATGTCAGGTTGTGCTTTGAATAGGTTCGGGTTGAGGTTTTGGGTGCTGCCGTTTTCGCTGCTGTTGGAGTGTGGCGGAGTCGCGACGTCGAATGGATTCAATGTCCTGTTGTGTGTCGTGTCGGCTGGGATAGTAAAGCCGGCAGACGGCGTGTTGAAGGAAGAAGGATAAGTAAGATCGGGCACTTTCTGTGCCAAGGACTCTGGGGGTGGCGTCAAAGCTGCGGGACGAATGATCTCGGCGGTAGCAACTGGTTCATGCTCATCGAGATCAGAAAGATTGAGCGAGATGCCAGCCTTTCGAATAGCGGCTTCCAAGAATGAAGTAGCAAAATCGGCAGATGCGTAAATCTCACGTAGACGCTGCAGAATCCGCATACATCGGTAAAATCGCTGTAGACTGACCATGCGCACATTGGCATCATTTGACTTGACATCCAGTAAATGAATAATCACCGCAGGCAGGAGAACCGTGACTCCGGCAGTTGGAAGGTAACGAGTAAGATCGAGCTGGTGAAGGCGTTGTGCAGTGTTGGTAATCTCAATTGCTGCATAACGCACTTTGCTGCGTGAAACTTCTTGTAATGCAGCCTCGACAGCTGGGGAAGGCATTGCTGGAAGCACTTGGGGACGGTGCAGAGCACTGGATGTCGTCAGGTAGATCATTCGGAGTAAAGAGCGATGCACTTGTAACGATGATTCGGCAGGTGAAAGAGAGCTAACGCCTTCGAGCGGCGTGTACTGGATCTCAGTGGGTAGATTTGCTTGCCACTGCTCCAGCTCCTCGTCGCACTTTTGGACTTGAATCGTGCCAGCTTCCGACTTCTTGGGTACAAGCATCATGGTAGTTTCGGTTGTACCTCCGAATCGGTGACTGAGAACAGAGTACTGGGCAGATAGAACGTGGCTCACGCAAAGACAAAGCTTGGCCTTTTCAACAAACATCATGGCCAAATGCCGTTGATGTTCGGTATTCGTAAGGAGTTCACAATCGCCAAGCATATTCAACACTTCAGAAGGGAACTTTTTAAACTCGAAGTCGTCAAGTGTCAACATGGGCACATCGCAGTCGTCATCCTTGACCCTCATCGGCCGGCGCATACCCAATGCAATCAGACGGTCTCGCGTATACGTGCTCCACCAAATGCGTTTCCACAACTGTTTTCGTCGCGGTCCCATGCCCGAGTTGCTGGGGTCACGGTGAAGACCTATCGTATGGGCAAGAGACAGGCTCACACCCATCCAATGCCAGGTGTCCTTTTGATCGTCGGGTGTTTCGTACCAATAGGTCATAAGCAGGAGCGATTGGACTAGGGAAATGCGATCCACTTCGTAGTCAAAGTCATATAGCAACTAGACCAGTCAGTACGTGAAAGAACAATAACAGCATTAATTAACATACTCTTGCTCTTTGAAAGAATACTTTGCGAGCTGATTTTCGATTATTATATCCAGCATTGCGTAGAGCTTCCATGTCTACAAAAGCGGTACCAGCAAACATCACGGCCTGGAACAAAAGCAGGCTCACGTGATGGGTTCCGTCGTTGCGGGCGAGAATTTGAAGAAATTCTTCCAGATCGAGCAGCGGCATGTATGGGTGAACATAGTGAATATAAGCTTTGAGCAATTCATCTCGCAGAGCTCTGTCGGGAATGGTCAAGGCGCCCTTTGCCTGTAAGTAATTAAGATCCTCAGTCTGTAAGCGTTGTGGAAGGCGTCTAATGTAGTTTGGCAGCTGGTTGGATTGACCGGAGGGAGTCAGTAAATGTTGAATGGCATCGGCAACATTTGGGCCTATATTAGCCGCAATTGACATTGACTGAGAGTAACTTGAATGCCTTTCGGGAATTTCAGTTTCAAGGTGCGAGCCACGTGATTGGTCTGTAAGCGTGTTAGTAGAGATCACTACAAAAGTTCGTAAGAAAGACTGACAGATAAAATGTGGCATGTGCTGTCCTTGGTCCAATTCAATGGATTCTTGGAATGGCGATAGGGGGTCGTCCTGCGTTGTGAGACCATCTAAACCTAGTTGATCGAACGCATCGGCGCCATGGCTTGAAGTTCGTCGTTTCGCCATATCTTCAGACAACTCTGCGGATGAGTCTGGTGTTGTCTTGCTGACTTCGGCCTCGACACGAAATTTTCTACTCGGTCAGTAAAAGCATACACACGGCGATTCATTAAGGTGGCCTACTTTCTCCGGCGACTTTCCGTGACAACGCATTCCACCTGGTCCAAACGACAATTGGTACAAGGCGAGCCATTTTCAACGACATCACAACGGACTTTGCGTGCACGACAGCAACAGCAAGCACGAGACGCTCTTCGCTTGATTGGACGATTTGCTGCAGAGAGACCGGCGGCGGAGGCCTTTCGCTTGTTCTGCGACGACGCCGTCTCCGGAGGCGGAGAGGAAGTGGTAGAAGCCATATTGAGCGAGCACCAGGAAGGTGTGACGACAGGGTAAAAAGCAATTGGAGGTTCTCAAAAGCGTTCACATCAATGCAAAACCAATTCGACTCGCACAATGACTAGACGCAAACCGGGGTAAGGAAAGAGTTCAGAAGAAGAAGAGAAGAAAGGAAAAGAGATTAAAACCGGGGGCGGGGCCAGCGACTTTTAGTAGGACTCATCCCGAGTCTCATCCAGAAACGAAGAGGATCCCCCATGTTCGGCTCTCCATCATAAGCCATAAGCTAAGTAGCGCAATGTTATGTCAAAACACGTCCCACACTAAGCCACAGGAATGACCCAAGGCGGGCTGGCAAGAGCTCGCGCATGATTTGCACGAATCTGGTATTTTTTGCCTCCCCCGGACCACAAGTGGGCTCGAAGGGCAGGGACCTTGACAAGTTGGCACAGCAGAGGGACGGACGGATGGAGTTGGCCAGTTGGGGCAAATTGCCAATTGGTCAAGCCGCCTCTCTCAGGCGTGGAGATGTTGTTTGGTGCCAAACCGTTCAGGAAATGATCGGGGAAAGAATGAGAGTGTTGCGATTTGCTAGATTCGAGCCGGTACGTGCGATTACGTCGTGGGTTTACTCTTACGGACGGGAATCACGGCGCACGAGGACGGAGAAGTTCCGCCGACTCAATCCGGTCTAGTCTCCTAGTGGCCGATGAGCCAGCGGTTCCGCACTTTGTTTGTGCTGAGCCTGCCGTTTGTGGACTAGTGTGTATGTAATACGTACATGTACGAGGTGTTGTTCATGGCATATGCCAGTTGCGTTTCAAAATGTTGAAAACATTGAGACATTCACATGCGGCGATTCTAAACCAACCATTCGTCACAACTTAGTGTTACAGGGCTAGTATGATTGGTCCATATATATTATCGTCAACAGAATCTATCAGCGTCGTACGTAACAGGATGATACACAATTTTCTCACTCCAACGGAGAACGAAGTACACTAGAGGAATCTGATCTCCGTAGCGCCTACGATCGTTTCTTTAAACAGCGGGCAATTTTGCGAGCTCCAGTGGGAGCCACTTGAACAGACAAAGCCGACCACTTGATTCGATGTTCATTGTCTTTAGGTCCACAGTTGCAGTTCAACAAACAGGCCCCAGGGGTCAAAGGGAAACCGCCTTCAACAGATCGGTCTCAATCTGCACATGCAACGCCGAGTATCAGCAACCGTTTAGAACATTTCTAGAGGAAGGAGTTGGTCACACCGATCGATCCTTCGAAGGTTGTTCTCGCAGTGTACTACGTATGTATCCCGCGGCAAGCATCTGGTATTATTGCTACCCCGGGCACGGATGCTCAAGTCGGCACGAAAGCCGGGCTGACCGTGAATGAGCCCCACTCTGGCCACGCCGATAAAAGGTCAAGGCAAAACGGGACGATTTGCCAGATTAGGATTAGTCCACGATTTTTTGCATATCGACAATCCTACTCCGCACGACTCGTCAGGCAGATGACAGTGTCAGTTTGACAAGTATCGATGGTGTTGAGATCTCAATCGATGTCTTTGTTCTTGACTGCGTCTCTCGCCAACCGGCCGAGTAGCAAACGAGGTGCGAAACGGTGAGCTGTAACTGCTGCATCAAAAATGTCCTCGTCACATATTACTCGCATCAACGGATCCTCTCCACCAAGGTATGATCACCGTATCCAATCACGATGGCCTATTTCCAATCAGTATCTCTGCGCAATTAATGGCCTTAAAGCAATACGTAACTGAGTTACGGACTACGGACGTACGCATCCATGGGGTAAACCGCCAAGTAATTGAAGCATAAACCCCCTTCAGATTCCAAAGTATGTCATACCAACCAATCATGATCCGCCTGCATCCATCCGAATATCGGATATACACCAAAACAGGAATAGCGGCATAGTCAAAAATATGACAAAGTTCTGGGTCCATCCAAGGGGAAAAGCCCTCGTGACCGGTTGAGACTTTCTCTAATCTAAGCGCTGTCTTTGATTTTGTCATTTGTGAGATTGTTTTGGGGAAACAAGATTGATTCGTATGAATCGCGCCATCTCAACATACTCGGACCTTTGAGTGTAGTACTTGTGTACACGTTGAAGCTTTATGTGTAATTTTCATTCTTTTCGAACCTCAACTTTGCGTGAAACACGTGGGGAGTAGTGCGCATTTTCATAGTGGCCAGTCGTACGGACCGGTTGTACGGCTTGTAATTTGTACCATCGGATGGGTGCAATTAGGCTCATGTCCATTGGTCAATACCACTTCCGTTATTGCAAAATACCAAATATCGGATCCGAGGGTTATCGGACCGAGTCATGGTCCGTAATTTTCGGTTTACTCCAGAGTCCGCTTCATGCAACGATCAGGCAACGTTCTTCTTACTCCAGCTTTGCCATGGATTCCGGGGAAAACTATCGTTGTTCGTATGGAGTAAGCGCTCTCTTAAGAGTTGCACCTATGCCATAGAAAGTTGCATGTATTAACTTACCAGGTACGTAAAAGCTTGTCCCGTAAGTTCCCCGGTATCTTCAAACCTTGTACTCCGAATCGTGAATCTAGACGCCCCGGAAAATTTTCCGTGCATAACGGTAACATATTGAATCTTTGCAGCTCGACGCCTAGATGTATTTAAATGACGCATTCATTATCAATTGCATTGTTAATGCATCTAGATGGCTATATGCTTCCACCGGAATCGGCATCAATATATGCACATCCAAACAAAAAGTGAATTATCGAATCGTCGATCTTCGCTTGCAAAATATATTGAAATTCAACAAATCAGGCTCGTTCCTCAAAGCCCGGCGTCTAGATTGTTAATCATACCACGGAGCTCCGGAGTAGGCCATTGATCTAAACCAACATTGTAGCCTCTCTCGAACTTCCTACCTTCAAGCCTTGTACGTAGTACGTAGTATGCTTGTACTGTAGTTGTTGCTGGGAGTCTAATTTTAGAGTGAAACTGATCGTTGAAGTCTTTCCACAGTGGAATCCTCCATACTCCAGATTGTTGGAGCAGTGCGTAGTGTGAATACGGAAAATTCCGGCTTGCATGTTCCAAGGTTGGTGTTGGTTCCAGTTTTTGACGCTATAAAATTTTAGCATCAAAGAATGATGATTCTGGCTTGGTTTTTAGAGTTTTGATGATACGAGATTTCTGCATTTCTTTCATAATGGCATGATATAGCGTGCAAGGCTGATTTTCGTTGAGCGGGACGGTGAGATCCATGGGATGGCTTTTGAGGCCCAGGTTTTTAGTACTTCTCAAGGCACTCTGGCAGAATAGAGATGAACTGGTGGTCCTACTAAGAAGTTCAAAATATTGCATCAAGAATCGTGTATTTATTGAAGATAACAAACAACCTAGTTTGCCATGCTAGGTCATCAGAGAATAACGTCTTTGCACACATGAGGCACTCTCGTTGCAAATCTAGTTAAACAGCAAACACCAAGGTCTATGGAGGCTAGACTGATAAATGTATGCAAGCTAGTTTAAGCCCTCAGCTTCGATTTCGAAACAATGCTTCCTCCCTAGATTCTCGACCTCTTATTGAAAGTTTCAATCATTTAAACCGCTATTATTTAGTAGATTTTAACCAGTCACTTAAAGCACTAGAGGACATTATCCATGTATACGCTCCGACGTTTCGGGAACATACGGGTGGTGTCAATCATCCGGAATAATTCATAGAACGAATCAGTACGAGACCGAGTCAATGTTGGGACAGAGCGAATGGATCGAGATCGGCGCGAGTCAAACTTGATTTTGGCCGTCCGTTTGATTGGCAAGTACGATGAATTGATTGAAGTTCCTGTCGAGAGTAACGGGTTAGGGTGATTAGGTAGGGAATTAGGGCTTCAAACATCACACGTGCTGCAATTGACAACGTAATCGACTATGTGCAAGCCCTTACTACAACATATCGCTCATGTTCATGACTGGTAACCCCCTTGAGCCACCATATTTATGTTATACTTTGAAATCGACTGGTTTTGTTCTGTAGAAAAAGAAAATAGAGATGGGAGCACTTATTTGGATGCCTAGCAGGAAATTCCGCCTTGGGAAAGTCATGGGCTTGACCACGTGCCGCGAACCAGTACAAGGCAAAGCACCCCTCATCATTCACTTCGTATTCAGGCAGAGACAATTCCATCATCGTGAAAAGAGATTTATTCTTCATGTAATGCATAGTTGGTGGTTAATTCTTCCAATACGTGGTATCCAGATATAAATAAAGCGGTCTGCAGTGACGGCTTCCCAGCAGTCAATCATTCATCAACCACAAATAGAGCTCAGTTTGGTCGTGAGCGGGGACATACAAAAGCGACAAAATAGGTTACACCATGAAAATAGTCATAATAGGCGCAGGCATATCAGGCCTGACATCCTATCTCTCGCTCAAGAAACATCTACCTCGACCATCCACCCCGGCCACAGACCATGTCTACACCATATACGAGGCCTATGACACAGACAAAGACAGCACTTTTGAGCAACGCTTGTCATCATCCGGAATTGGAGAGACCAGCCTTCACTCTTCAACTCTAGTCGTTGGCGGTGGCCTGGGCATTGGTCCCAATGGTGTGAATGTGCTAAGACGGCTCGACTCCGAGTTGCTAAGCGACATTGTTGCGGGTGGATATGTGGTGTCTAAATATAACATGAAGTCCAAACACGGAACGCTTCTTATGAGTATGGACTCCCAGATTTCTGCTTCTGATGATGACGACGTTGATGAAGATGGGAGTGGGAAGAAGATGATCAATTCAGTGGCTACTAGCCGCCATTCACTGTGGCGGTGTCTGCGTACCCGGGTTCCTGATGGAATCATTATCAACAAGCGAGTCTCACAGGTAATAGCAGGCTCAAAGGCTGAACCGGTTATCGTTAGGTTTGAAGACGGCAGTGAACCAGTTGAAGCCGATCTGGTAATTGGAGCGGATGGACTGAGGAGTACTACCAAAAACGCGTTGTTTCCGGATATCAAAGGGGACATTTACCCACCCCAGTATGAGTGAGTTCACCCATTCAGTCAATTAAGGAAGAAATCCGCTGACAAATATGATTAGAGGTTTAGTCGGCGTTGGCGGCTTCATAACTCTGACGCCAGATCTTCGCCGAAATGTTGGCAAAGGCACAATGACTTTCGTTTCTGGCGGAAATGGGTTCTTTGGCTATTTTCCAGCTACTAGCTCTTCTTCTTCTCCTCATCGTGACTCGATTAGCCACATCTCTGAACCAAGTGATCAACTAGGATGGTGGTCAACGTACGCAATGAAGGAATGTCCTACCGATCTACGCAACGTCAATAGCGAAGCAATCATCAAAGAGTTACGTGCCAGGCACAAACACTGGGGCGATCCAGTTATTCAGCAAATAATCAACGATGAGGCATTGGAGATTAAACACATATATCCAACCTGGACTGCTCCTGAAATCCCGACCTGGGAACGGAATGGCGTGGTGTTAGTAGGTGACGCAGCACATGCGTTACCCTCAACTTCAGGACAAGGATCATCACAGGCTCTCGAGGATGTAGAAGCATTTAGCTTGTTTCTTTCTCACCAACTACGCAATGCCTACAAGAACCCACTCGCGTCACAAGCTGCGACTGAAAGGGTAGCCGTTGCAACAGCAAGTAGACGATATGTGGAACTACGAAAGCCGCATGTAAAGAAAATCCTGGAACATGCCAAACAGATGCAAGATAACAAAAGAGACAAGTCTGTTATTGAGGAGTATTTGATGTACTTTTTCATGTGGATTATGGGTTGGTTTCCGTCCGTTGTGTCGAAACCGTTAATGGATGTGGCTGCATATAATGTCAAGGATGAAGTTGAGAGGGTACTCGGACAAAGTCAGTCCATGTGATCTGGGCTGGCTGTATATTCCTGTTTCTTTATTTAACATTTATGATCAATACTAATCTTACAGTAATAATATGTTCGTGGTGTTCCGGAGTGAAAAGAGTTCATCACCTTACTATAGTGGGCAGGATATTTTCGAAAAGGGACCCAGTCATCCTTCCTTGGATATCATTTTCTCGAATTCTGCGCTCCAGGTCAATGGGGAATCACAGGTTGTAGAGATTTCAGTCAATAACATTAGGAATGTCTTTCATTCAGCGTATGCTTGGCTATTTGTGTGAACCTATGTTTCCAAATTTATGTCGAGAAAGGCCACTTATCCAGCTGTTTGATCAAATCACAAAGTACTCTGAGTGATAACTCCATCAAGCAAACATGCAATTAATATTAGAAATAATCAGACCCCTTACACCCTTTATCTAATATATTCAGTTCATCTAACAACACTACACCAGTTGACACTTATTTAAGATGCGACTATACAGTACAATATGATAAGTCAAGGATTAATCAAATGGCATATTATACATACGTATAAGTGTGCTTTCTTGATTTAGTGTTTGGATTCTTTATCTTATAGCAAATCTGTCCTACTTTGTACAGATGGCTGTCGAATTAAGACAATAAAGAAAACAGTGGATCTAGATGTTGCAGATGATAATAAGGGTACGAAACTGCCTTTCTTGCTCCGTTTTTCTACATATACATCCATTGCCGAAGGGTGCCAACAAGCCATATTCCTCTCCGCCATCAACATTCACAATACTCGATTGGTCAGAATCTACTTCGAATGTTTCAAAGATGGCTCAAACGTTCAATCATCACAATGAACGAGGTACTACAAACCCAGCAACATGCTTTGTTATTGAAAGTTGCCGTTGCAGCTCGAGAATCTTCGCCGACCTGTCCAGGATATAAGAATGGACTCAAGGTCTACAATCACCCAACAGTTCATCCACCGGAGTTGCTAGTTTCCAAAAACCATGGAGAACGAGGCAATGAATCAAATCAAACATATTCTCGGCCGAGTTCGCTCTTTGGAAGATCTTTCGGTTGATGACATCGCGGAACTGAGATGTGTTTCTCAACAGTCGCTTAGTATCAATAAGTATGATATCTCCCCTACACAGTACTGGAACTGGGTGGGACAAGTTGGCGATGATGGTGTGGAATTCGATGCCCAGGATAAATGCATTATCTTGAAAGAATATCCAGGATGGATGCATGAAGCTACAACCCATTCGCTCAGCAGACTTTTTATGGATCTAGAAGACAGGTTGAGTGGTGCTACTTGTTGAAATTACGACTCCACTGGTAGCACAAGGAAGTATATTATTAGATGTGCCCCCTTACAGCAGTGTCATGAATAATTATTTTATTTTTCCCCCTTTGTATAGGTTATGAGCTGGGCGGCAGATTCATAGGATCAGTGAAACAAGCAGATGCATCTCTGAAGAAGTCTCGAGATGAATCGCCAATCGTGGTTCTTGAGGTAGGGATCAGCGAAACCACACAAGCTTTACGTCGATGCAGAACGATGGTTAGAGGATAGCAATAGCCATACTAAACTAGATTCTTGTTGATGTCTGTGAAACGGAGAAAAGGAATACTGCAAGCGATAAATGGGAGCTATCTGCGAATGACTTTCGAGAAATGAATCATCGAAGGCTCTTTCAACACATGTTCGATTGGTATCACTACAGACGGATCACCCTTTTTGGTACCTTTACACTATCCGTACATTTATGGTATAGCGATGGCGATCGGCAGTGTGTTCTGCATAAGGCTGGATTTTCCCAGATAGCCCAATTGGTCTGGAAATAATTGAAGATGTTCGTCTGAGACTGAAACATCTTGCGGCCGATGGAAGTTCTTTGAGCGAACCTCAGCATTCCTTGTTCCCATTGAAGCGCTTAGTGGAGAAACTACAACGTGGGTTTGAGGAGATACAAATTGAGAGAGCGAAGTTGTTGGCGAGGGACAAGAAGAAAAACTACTGTTAGCATACAAGATTAATACCATCATGACATCTCTGTTTGAATACGATGCCCTGAGAACCGAGAATAATCGCCTGGAAGGGAATATTTCCAGATACAGACTAGTGCCTCACCAGCTAAGACCATTCCTGATTACGACTAGCTCCGTTTACCCGGCAACCGCCAAACGGACCCAAACAACATCATCGCATCAACACTCTCCAACGCAAAATCTGCCAGAGCTTGAAGTTCACCTACCTTCTTCCTCAATTTCGCCCTCCTACTACATAGTCCCAGACAATAGTCATGGCACAACCTTTATCCCCGTTACCGCCATCTTTTGGTAACTCTCGCGCACAGTCACCTGCATATGCTCCGCCGTCCGCCGTCCGTCGTCGACGAGGAATTGACGAAATAATGTCGTCGAGCGATCAATATGATAAAGAGAATGCGTCGCCAAAGCCTGCGAAACGTGCTTTTCATTCATATGATGGCAGTGCCGACGATGAATTGATTGATGATAATAATGATGATTACGACGATATGAAAACTTCCACTACGCCTGCTCGAAGCAATAACAACAACAATATGGACGACATCGACGATGATATGACCGTTGATTTTAATGGTCCTCCTAGTTCACCATTTCAGTACGAAGCGCGTGATGATACTGTAGATATGCAGAGATTACAAGCCATGACTAGGTCGACGGCGCGAAGCACGACGACGTCGCCGCAGAAGAAGCAGGGTCCGGAGATCTATGTCGACGAAGAGGATCGCATTGATGAGATTGATACAACTGAGCAATATAATGTTGATCATCAATCCACCGAATTTGATAATACAACCACAATGAGTGATGACGACAATAAGAATGATGGCAGTGTGCTTCGTGTGGAATCAAAACAAGTCGAGCACTCTACTATCGGAAACAGTTATCTGGAGGAGAGGCAAAACGAAGAAATGAGCACAGTTGCCCACCACCCTGAACATAATGCTCATCCCGATGAAGCCCAAGACAATGATACAATGGACGATACCTGCTTCAGCACATTCTCGGCCGTGCCAAATGTTGACATGACCATGTTCGCCAAACTTGGACAATCTCCCACGAAAAAGATTGGGGATATCATGGAATCACCTGCTGTTAGCCGGACTCCAGGATACTACCGACGATCCAAAGCAACAACGCCAGCCACAGCACACAGGCGGGGGCTCATGGACGATGCTGATACCTCTCCCACCCCACAGAGAAGGAATCGTCCTGGTAGCGACGAAAGTGTCAATCTTCTCGACTTTAATGACTCGTTCAACTACTTCCATAGGGTGTCTCAGCGGTTTTCGATGTCAAGCAATCGGGCTTCTATGTCTCCGAGACGACGTTCACCGTTGAAACCACGCGATCCGATGCGATCTCCTGCAAAGTACAACTTGATAGACTTTGACATGCCACCACCTGCTACGCCAATGTCAATTCCATCCATCACTCCTCGCGAATTGGAATCATTGAAGTCCGGGTTTCTGTCGGAGATCTCTTCGCTGAAGGCTACACTTAGTGGCAAGGAAGCGGAAGTGGCCAGTCTGAAGCAAGCCGTTGCCGATGCCGAGCGTCGTGTAGGAGAAGCACTTGAAGAAGTCCGCAATGAAGCGATTCGCAAGGAAGCCCTCGAAGTCGAACAGGCTGAGTGGGAGCGACGCGGCAAAGAAATGGAGACAGTGCTACGTGAAGTTCGTGCTGAGATTATCGACGGTGAACGCGAACGCGAACGTTTGACCAAGAAGAATGACGAAGCAGAGCGACTAAAGGAGCAGCTCGAAGGAAGAATCGTCGAGCTTGAAAGTCAGCTCGATTCTGCAAAGAAAGCCGCTGCGGCCAACCCCAGCGCTACCACGAATGACGACGGTGATAAGTCAGGCATGCTTACGCCCGAACAATCTGCCAAGGAGGTTCAGGAAGCTGTGGAACGGGTTGCCCGAGAACTACACACTTTATACAAGGGCAAACATGAGACCAAGGTCGCCGCATTGAAAAAGAGCTACGAATCTAGATGGGAGAAGCGCGTGCGCGAAGCCGAGAACAAACTTCGCGAGGCCAATGAGGAGGTTGAGCGTCTCAAGACGGAGCGCGACACGACCATGTCCGGACCCTTGAATCCAAACATGAGCATGATGAGCATTATGGGTCGAGACAACGAAGAACTAGAGACAGAGAACAAGGTCCTCGGAGCTCAAATCAAGGGTCTTGAAGAGCAACTATCCACCATCAAGCGCGACAACGAACAGCTACACGCCGAACTCAAAATGGAGCGCTCTGAAAAGGGCGAATTGGTCGCCGCTGTCGACGAGTGGCTCGCAATGCAACAAGCAAATACCAGCCAACCCGCACCGCCATCTTCTCGAGAAGTCTCAAACTCATCAGCATACTATTCCGCCAGCGAACAAGAAGCGCCACTGACATCGTCTGCTTCATCATCCTTCGAGCCCAGTCCACGCAAGAAATCAATCGACGAAGGAGACATCGAACCCCCTCATCAGCAACCATCACAACCAACATTCAAACGCAGCATAAGCCGCACCGGTCCACCCTCAAATAGTCTAAGCAGCGGCCTCCGGCCCCCCTCATCCGGCACAACAGCAACAACAACAGGAGGAGGAAGCAGCGGTATCGAGAAACGAAGCCGTCTGGGAATGTATGCAGGGGGCGGTGGCCATCATTCACGACACAACAGCGGCGGAAATGGTGGTCGTTCGATCGCTATGCCGGCTACGACGCCCGGACGGAGCGGGATAATGAGTTTCTATTGAGAGGATGGGTGCTGGTGGACGGTAGAACTATCTATCCTCCTGTCTGTTTTTCTGTTTGTTTTGTGGTTATTTCACTTGTTATTGATGATTGATGAACGAATGGAATTGCGAGAACCGGATCGGGAGGAGTCATTAATTTGATACAGATTGTATCTTATTCTTTGCTTGCAGATTTTTGTCAGTCGCAGTTTCAGTTCTAGTTTATGTTTTTGGGGGTTGTTGGTTGATTGTTTTTTGTGATACCATACTGATTACTATTAGTGCAATGAGTTAATGAGTTATGGATTTTCTTGACTCTTTTTTATGCTTTTTGTATTTTATTTAATGCTTCGGGTTGTGAATATGTACATTGAAAGTAGAATGATGAAAAAGAAACGCTTTCTATCTCTAGAACTCGCTGAGGAAATCTCGAAATCGGAAAGCAAGGACGTAAACGCTTTGAAAGCAATGAGTCTGATTGAATCGAATAAGCCGGACCATAGAGCAGCAAAATTCGCTTTTGTCTGTAAGCAAGAGAAAAAAAAACAAGATGTGTGTAGATGAAACTCAGTCTCATCTATATTGTAATCCCTTCAAGGGAAACCAGTACAGCTCAAGCCTGATAATCCTCCTCACTCACCATCACATGAATGACTTCACGTGGATGACTATCAGAAGCAGGAGGTCCGGCAGCAGCCAAACACGGCGCCGCAGACCGCACTGTGACAGTATCCTTGCGACGCTTGATGAACCACAATTGCGAAGTACCGATCAATGCGACGAGGGTGCTACTCCACCATGCTATGGCAGTGCAACCACTTGCTGTTCCGGCGCTATACAGATATCCGGCTAGTGGAGGAGCGATTGTACGGCATGCCGCACCGGCTGAAGCGGCTAGACCGTTGATTTTACCCATGACGGAGCAAGAAGGGCTTGATTGTTTGATGAGGATGAGAAGAACGGGATAGGCGACTATGGAGAGGATGTTGCGGATTGCTAGACAGGTATATATACCTGCGTAGACCAAGTTCGATGGGAGCAAGACGAGGAATGGAATGATGAAGTATGTTATAGGGTGCAGAGCCGTGACGAGAACGAACAGTCTCCAAACACCCAGCCAGTCAGTCAAAGGGGCAAAGATGACGCTCTGGATGAAGAGTGCCATCAGCCCGTCGACAGACATGATGAACCCGACAGTTCGCGTAGAAAGTCCCAAGCCACCGGAGATGCGAGGGAACGAGTTGGGAATGAAATCGACCTGGTGCTTGTCTTGGAGGAAGATTGGGAGGAGATGGTCAAAAGTCATCGAGTGATATGTGAAAATGCCAAGCGCGATAATAAACATCAAAACTTGGGATGTGAACACCACTTCGTGTCGCGGAGAAGACGATCTCTCCTTAGAGGGCTCACCATCGATGCGCCAGCTTTCATTCGAATGCATATTGACTTCATTAAACGTGCCATACGATTCAGCGCGGAGGTCAACTCCGGGGTTAGCCGTAGCACCGGCCGTGGCCATCAACGGCGTTTCAACATTCACTTTATAATCCGACTCTGACGATTGCGGCTGGAACTCGGGATGAGTCTCCTGCAGAAGGATGGCGCCTCCAACAATGCTGATCAAGAGGAGACCGGCACAAAAGAGGTTAGGCAATAGGAATGGGTACTTTGCGAATATACCATCTGGTGAGAAAATGGACGGGAACCCTTCAACGGGTTTGGCGAGTAGTCCTCCAACGGCTGGTTGCCGTTAGCAGGGTATTATAAAGTTGAGGAGAAACGAACTTACCGGGTCCGAGAATAGTGCCGATTGACCAGACAAATGGCATTACAGCATAAGCACGAGCTAGAAAGACATTAGCATACCATATCATATCAAGGTTATTCGAGGGTGGACTTACGCTCATGTTCCGGACGCTTCACAAGCTCACCAACCATGGTCTGAATCACGCCTATGTTCCCATTAAGCACGCCGCCAATGATTCTACCAAGGAGAGCTACCCAGAAAGTCGACGCAAACCCGACAATCAACAGCGAAAGCATAGTTCCAGCACAACCAAGCAATAAAACGGGCTTCCGACCAATGCGATCCGAGAGGGCGCCCCAGAACATTCCGGTTAGGGCTTCGGCGAGCGAGAAGGAGGCGACTAGGATGCCGGCGTAGAAAGAGGCGTCGGTGGGGTTCCCAACGTGAAAGTCTTGGACCATTACCCATGAGTATGGGAAGATGGACGTGAGGGCGATGGGTTCCGCCACACGGCAGATGCCTGCACTTGTCAGTTGATAAGTTCTGGAATGAATCTGTTGAAGAGACGTACCCAGAAGAAAGAGTTGCAGCGAAGGAAATGCATCGTCGTTCGAGATTGGTCTTGTCTGTGGCGTTGATACCATGATTCTTTTGACTCTTGAACAGTTCTTACCACTTCCTATCCCCGCAACCACACAGATAACCCTTTTCAGTCTTGTTTGTCTTGACGACAGAAGAGATGAAGTGGAAGTAAGATATTGGTCTTTCTGTACGTGGCCTGCCTTCCTTGATTTCTTCTTGATTTCCTGTTGTGTTACACTGAATTCAGTCGTGCCGTCTAAATATTTTCTGCCCTGCCCTTTTCCTCACAGGATATAGTTGGGCAACTTGTTCTGAATTGTGTCTGCTGAGTTGGGTTGAGTGGCAGGAATGAATTGACTCTGGAGGGTGTCGCGAGATAAGAAAATAGAGAAGGAAGATCGAAAGAGGAAGAAGAGGGGAAGAGGAAAGTAAAAATCGTTCTCTGGTACAGGCTGTTCCCTGGGTCTCGCCAGGCACTTACTATAGTACCCATAGAACCCGATAAGGGAAGTGGCAACCGGGAAACATACACAGCCATACGATATTTTACACTTATTCTATGCTACTAATGATCCATTAGATGTAATTACATGTAATATGACGCACTGATAGTGAAAAGTCTGAGATGGGAAAGCATTCTGATAACCTTAGCGCCGTTTAGAGTTGCACTGGCGCCAATCCCCGGACTGCGGGCCACCTCTGATTGGTGCTGTTTGCGCGGTATAAACAGTAATTCAACTCCATGTTATCAAATTCAATGATCTTTTTTCTACAGTAGACTTTATGCGTATTAGATGATCGTTCGAATTTCCTCCAAGTATCAGCGTTTGGCGGTGAAAGCGGTGTGCTGGTGGGAGTACGGTAAATCGAAAGTTCTAGACAGCATGAAAGTTCGGCCCGGTGACCGCTCTTTCGAAACTGTACTACATCAAAGGATTCCTCGTATCAAGGCCGCCTCGGTCGTAATTGCAACCTTGGACGTTGACTTTGTGTTGATCCTAGTCGTGCAAAGCACACTCCTCAGCATACGCATCATATGCTGTCCATTCCCATCTCTGGATTGAGTTTGCTTTGCGTTGGAAAGCATGCCGGTATCAATCGAGATATCACATACGTAAGATCATCATAAACATCGACGTCGGATTATACAAGGACGAAGCGTGTATGCTACTGCAGTCTGCTGAATCAGTCCTGATCAGTCCCACCACCTCCATGCGAAACCGGAATATAGCTCCTCCGCTCTCTCGCAGCCTGTAAACCAGCGTGTCAGCCGGCTATACTTCATTTTATTGACTTTTCACTGTCAAACTCACCTCCACCCACCCTTGCACCCAAGGCCTCAAAACCGCCCACGCAAGCAGACCACCCGTCGCAAGTATAAACATTATAACCACCGCTTCATCTTTCCTCGAATCTCGCTCTACCATCCATCCCATTAATTAGTCACAAATACCACCCTTAAAATCCACCGCAGCTGAAGTCAAAGGAGAAGAAACATACGAAAACAAGTCGCAATAACATCCTCCTCCTTCGCACCCTTACACTTCGGCAAATTATAATCCAGACAAAATGCGCGATTGCAATCATTACACGTCAACGCCCTATTGCGGCTCGCTGTCTGTTTGTTCTTGTTCTCCTCATTATCATCTTTCGAGTCTTCGCGCGTGTCGATTTCGGGGGTAGCGTAGTCGTCGAAATTCCATCCTGGTACGGCTCCTCGCTCCAACAGGCCGTCGGACAGGTCTTTGTCTGTGTTTATGGGCCGGAGTTCGATGATTGTGCTATTTGAGAAGCAGGTGCATTTGCAGAATGAGGAGGGTTCTGTAGTCGCAAGGTATAAGCAAAAGTTCTTGTTCGTGAGATGAGGGCGCGCCATGCGAGAGACTTACTTGCGGCTAATACTCCTGTGATGCTTGAAAAGATACTCAAAAAGAGTAAATATTGTAGTATTTGTAATAAGTTCTTCATTTTGATATGTGAGTCTGGAGTAACGACATCGAAGTGCACCCCGATCAAATTAGATGACGAATGATGTTGCGACTGAAGCTGTCTCGGATCTCCGAGATAAGAGAAATGGTCACGTGATGATATACAAATATACGAAAGACGTGGAATACATTCAGAGAACAAGTTATTTTCAAATAGACGTAAACTTCTACTTTAGATTACGTAGTAACTAGCCCCTCCCCTTCAACCCCTTGCGCCGGTTCTCGCGTTGTCTCTTCTCCTTTGCAGCCTCACGTCTTCTCCGTTTCCAAGCTCTATTATTGTCCCCACGATTTTCCCAGAACCATTTCACAAAGTCACTTTCCTCTGTTTGTCTTTGGGAAGTTGTCTCTGTCCTTGGTTTTGAAGGCGTTTCTTGAGTTAATAACTGAGCGTGGCCATCATCATCATCCGTGTCCATATCCTCATCTTCATCGTTATCGTTATCACCTGATGGTAGAAGCTTGCGCCGGTTGAAAACGGCAGTATCCGGTGTGGGAGCACCACTTCTCAGGTTTCTGATTTGACGGTCTTGCTTGGAAAAGGGTGTCAATGGTTCAAGAGGCAACGGTGCAGCTTCTTCCTCTTCTTCTTCAATATCATCGTCATCTTCGGCGAAGAAAGAAAATGTCGGCTTCGGTGATTCCGAAACATTCTTCTCGGCTTGTGTACGCTTGAAGAGGGCCTCTAGAGGATGGACTTCTTTATCCTCTGCCGTCGTCTCAGCGGGCTCGAGAGATGATGTTGGTTTGGCCTCGCTGTCAACCTCGGAGTCCTCTTCTTGGTCACTGTCGCTTTCTCTGGTGGAGTCGTCTTCTTGTTCATCATTTTGAGCAGCTTTGCTTTTGAGCGTTGCTTGCGTAGTCTTCGTAACCTTCTCTTTTTCATCACCGATTGAAGAGGCGTCGCTGCTTGACGATTCTTCAGACTCGTTATCAGAGTCACTGTCGGACGCGCTACTTTCGCTCTCTGATGAGCCACTAGACGAGGTCCAGTCCGGTTCCTCGTCCTCCACCGAAGACGAAGACGTTGCATCAGCAGAAGAGGACTTCTTTCTCTCCTTGATAGCTAATTTTGGAGACTTTTCCTTCACAACAGGACGTTCCTTGGCGCCATCCTTCTTGCCTGGGTGGTAGTCTGCGGTTCTAGCCTTCTTGCTACTCGTCTCCTCAAGCACATTGCCATCTTCATCGACCCAACCCTTTCCCTCTTCGAATTTCGCAGTAATTGGTTTTCCTCCGACACTGGATTTCAGGAAAGATGGATGCGTGTACGTCTTCGCGAATTCATGGACTATCACTTCGTTTGGTGCACTAGATTTTTTAGACTTGGCCTTTTTCGACGTAGACTCAGACATCTTATTTGGCGGCACCTTCGTCTTGAACAAACATTCTGCTTTCTCCGAAAATTTGGACTTGGGTTGCAATTTCGTCTCTGAAGCTCCTTTGTCGGCCTTCTTCTGCTTCTTTAACCTCTTGGCGCTTGCGGGCTCGGTCCATCCACGTTTTACATGTCGGTCGGCTGGTAGATCGTATCCATCGAGTACGCTATCCTCTGCGTCCTCCGCCTTTCGTTTTGACGAGGTCTTTACCGGTTTAGGAGACGCATCCTTCTCGATTTCAGCCGCCTTTTTCTTCTTTGGATCTTCTCGAGCAGCTTCGACTCTGAATTTTTTGCCTTTGAGGATAGATCCGTTCAGCTTCTTCTTGAGTTTATCTGCTTCCATTGTAGGTAGAGTGACGAAGCCGTAATCGTTTTCGGGAAACGTAGCTATGTTGTGGAAGGAAATGTCGGTCGCTAAAGGGCGAATTGAAGGATTGAGAACGGAGTCCAGCAGGGCTGGTGTGAGAGGAGAGATGTGAAGGCGAGTAATGGACTCTGTCATTGCAGCATACTGAGACTATTCAAACTTTGGCGTCGTTGCTTTTTGGTCGTCTACCGATTGATAGTTCTTGAAAACAAAGGACGAGTTTGTGAGTTTCAGGAAATTGACAAAGAGAAGAGCTCTGTGGTACTTGAGACGACCCGATTGAGGTATTCCAGAAAGAAAACAACCTCAGATAGAATACATAGGATGCATAGGACTCGTCAAAAAATATTAAACATTAGATCGGGCTTGAGGAGCTTGAGGAGCACGAGGCAGGTGCATGCAAAATATTAATTTGGAGCCAGAAATATTTTGGCACTAGCCACAGCTCCGCTCAAGGCGGTGAGGCGCTCAACAGCCACACGAAGTCGGTAGTGCACAAAACAAGTGGCTGGGTCTTCAGGCCACGCCGGTGTCGGCGGTTTATCGGCTCTCTCTCTGCACATCGCCCGCCTGACGTCAATCACTCCACTCCAAGCAGATCGCATCCAGGCCTTGATCGCCCGAGGTTGTTTATGATTATTCTTCATATGAATCAATATAGTCCTCTATTCTCTATTTAGAATTATCATGCCTCGAATTGTTTTAACATCGTATCGCTGGTGCTGATAGAGTGGTAAATAGTGGGAAAGTACCGGTAAGCAATGTCTGGATCAATCTAGTGTCGGTTGTTGGATATGTTTCAACTTTGAGATCGTTTTATGATCCCTTACTATCCTCATATTAAGAAGTCATTAATAGACGGCTAATCTGCCGATCAAATTGATAATACCATCACGAGCCTCTATCCATGTCCGTTAAGTTAATTGCGATGTTGTGGTCATCGGTTTATCGGTCCCCCCACTCGCACTGATTGCCGTATCTCGCAATCGCAATCAGCGTTGGGCTCAGCACTCCAGCCTCAGCTGATAGTGACAGCCCTACCTGAGAGATAAGCGGGACGACAATTGAACTCTCCTGCCCAAACCAAGCATTGGGGACATATTTTCTTTCCGAGTCGCGTAGTAGTAGTACGTGGATTCTGCTTAATTTAATATTGTCGACCACTAATTGCAGCCGCTGGGATTGGACGCATCCGGTCATTCCGCCCACGCCACCGTTCCCGCTCAGCCAGAATTACGTTGTGTCTAGCGCTGCAGTGGAGGCCACCTTAGTGCCTTGGTCACCCTCCCGCCTGCCTTCCCCGGCCATCCTGTTCACTGACCCATCACTTACTCTCTCTCTCTTTGTCTGTCTCTCGCTCACATGGCCACACTTGCCGAATGACACTACTTGCTTGTCCTACCTGAATAATATCATCCTCATCATCACAACCTCTGTCCCTGTCCAGGACTATCGATCGCTCTCCTTGGCAACGACCTCCACTCTCAATGTCACCAGACCTCTATATGAATCGGTCTGTCTCGCATTAGAGCTGTGTTGTGTATCTTCTATTATCTCCCAACACAACCTCCGTACAACCACCTTCGGATGAACACGAACAACTAGAATTCGCGATGGGAAACTCACAGACAAAGGAGGCGCGCTCTCCTTTGTCAGCGTCATACAGAAACCGCTCGTTATCCGATCAGAGCCGCTCTCCATATCACGCTTCTCGATCACACCGCTCCAGTCGACATGACCTCTCATTTCTCG
This sequence comes from Talaromyces verruculosus, assembly GCA_001305275.1. Taxonomy (NCBI): domain Eukaryota; kingdom Fungi; phylum Ascomycota; class Eurotiomycetes; order Eurotiales; family Trichocomaceae; genus Talaromyces; species Talaromyces verruculosus. The sequence continues at coordinate 61,152 of LHCL01000011.1, forward strand.
GCATTAGGAGTGGATCGGGCGACCGGGAGGTCGTCGTTCAAGAAACACGACGAGAAACAAAACAAGATCGAGAGGCACGGCGCCAGGAAAAGGAACGAGCGGCCCGACTGAAGGAAAGAGAGCGGAGCATGAAGGAGGAGCATGTCGATGGTGGATATTTGGTCACTCAAGGTGTCTACGTTGGGACAGAGGACTTTAATAAGGATGTCGTTCGTCAGCTTATGGTATGTTGTCACGGCGGCAGTTCATGAAGGTGAAGCAGTCAACCGCTAACACCATGTAGATTGAGAGACGTCTAGCGCCTTTCTGGCGTGGGCTGAATGATTTCTCAGAGTCATGGACGGAATACCAACTGATTGCTGCAGCCCGAGGATTGCCTATTCCTCCGCCAGATGAGATACCTCCCGAATTGCAATTCACACCACCCGCCGAAAACACAGATGGTGCCGCGTCTTCCGGCAAGAGCGCACAGTTTTTGACCGTTCCATCAGCATCCGGAAGACCACTATCTGCACATTCAGAGACTTCTAGCCTACCAGCGCTGAGTCCTGCCCAGTCTCTACCATCACCTACATCCCCGATCGCATCAGGCACATCCACTTCGCCACTTTTCCGAAGTCGCGCAAAGACTTTGGCTGCTCTAACAGGCAGCAAGAAAGATCAGCCTGTAGAGGTCGGTCCGCGCGAGATAATGCTAACACATGATCCGTTTGTGAACGGCCAACCTCTAGAAGCCCATCTCTACAAAGATGCCAGCGAATGCCCGATTTGCTTCCTTTACTATCCGCCATACCTCAATCGTACGAGATGTTGCGATCAACCGATCTGCTCAGAATGCTTTGTACAGATCAAGCGACCAGATCCGCATCCTCCGGAGCATGGCGAGCCTCAGGATCAGACTGCTAGCGCGGAAAATGGGTCGAGTGAAGAGCGCAGTGGATCGGATCAAGAGAATCAACTTGTTTCTGAGCCTTCTGCGTGTCCCTTTTGCGTGCAGCCCGAATTCGGAGTCACCTACGCACCCCCTCCATTCCGGCGCGGTTTAGCTTATGCGGGTTCCAACGGTCTAGCAGTTGCTTCAGCTACCTCTCCGTTATCATCAAGCTCTTCCCTCGGTTCGATGGCTTCGCCGCCAATTACAGGACGTCGCAGAGCGACATCCCTTTCTGCCAGCGACCCGACTGTTATCACAACTGACAAAGTACGGCCGGATTGGGCGACAAAATTAGCCAATGCAAGAGCGCATGCAGCTCGTCGATCGGCAGCTGCGACTGCACTCCACACTGCTGCATATTTGATGAATGCGCCGGGCTCTGAGACACGAAGCTTTGGACGCCGTGGGGTTTTGGGACGAGCTCGAGGCACTAGCTCTGGGACTCAGACTCCGTCAAGTCGACCTACCGGCTCGCCAGCTCTTCACGCACTTGCATTTTTGTCAGAACGGCGAGCTGTTACCGGTGAACAGCCAAACTCGACAGCCACTGCCGGAAATACTGAAGGCGGTGCATTGGCGCCTCCACGGGACAGCTCCAGACGCAGTCGGATTGAAGACCTAGAGGAAATGATGATGATGGAAGCAATTAGAATGAGTCTGGCGAGTGAAGAGGAACGGAGGCGAAAAGAGGAGAAAGAAATCCGCAAGGAAGCCAAGAAAAGAGAGAAAGAAGCAAAGAAAGCGGAGAAGATCATGCGGAAAAACGCTGGTTATAGCAACAGTCAGGCGAGCCTAGCACTTCGAAGCAGTGGAACCTCGAGTCGAGTGGACAGCAGCTCCTCATCAGTCATTGGAGAGGAAGCGACCAGTTCAGATAAAGGGAAGAAAGTTGACCGTACAGCTTCGGCCCCTACAGTGACTGCATCGAATAATGCGGAATCAGCGGATGCTAGTGCGACATCTGCCAGACAGCTTCTTAGTCGCACTGACTCGGACTCATTCACACAACCCTCGCCTACTGAACCATCACGGCCTTCACATCTACGACACATGTCCACCGCTTCATCGACGTCATCCTCCTTCGAAACGGGAACTGCCGAAAATCCGGATTCAGGTGAAGGATCATCCAATCCGGGCCTTGAGCCGATGTTCAACTTTCGAAGTCTCGCAGCCGTGATTGGTGATGAGGAAAAGGCCAATGGCGTTGCAGAGTATGCGGAGCACGTCGAAGACGCTGCCCAACAGCAGTCCTCTACCACGAGTATTCCCACGATCTCGAAGACACCGCCAATTGAGGATCAGAATTCTACGACGTCGCCCATGAATACCCAGTCTCCTATACCTTCGCAAGACGCTGTCCATAGCATAACCCCTAAGGAACTCAACGCTCACTCTGTAGAAGTCTCTCGAGGAACGACCGTCTGATGGAGCCTTCCAATTTCACCTTTGTTTACATCATCATTTCAGCTGGCCTGTACCATTTTCATCTTCATGAACATCAGATTCATACAAACATTTCCCCCAATTCATCCTTGGCCTCATTTTCTTTTCTCATCATCTGGCCATGATGCATACATACATTGAACCTATTCAACAGCATCTCCCACCTACATATCCATGTACTTTTCCTTTTCTCCCTCCCTCTCTATGCATTTCTCCTTCTTTCTTCTTGGGCGGCCCTCCCTTCTCGATCGCTCCCTCCATTTCTTTCTTTTCATTGAGAATGAATGAAGGAACTGAAATGAAGTTCCATATTGCATTTTGTAGCCGGGTTTTTCTCTGTTTTCTTTCCATGTTTCTATGTTTTGTTCCTTCTCATTTTGGTTGAATTTCAAGTGTTTGGTTGGTGATGGAATCAGTATAACTAGGTGATTAGTTACTAGTGATCGGGTTTAGAGGTTATGTGCATTTGCATTAAGTGAATGGAAAAGATTTTGAAGTAAAAATAAAATGCTTTATAAAAGTTTAAGGCTATATACCACGATATTCCAACAAGATCTATAATCTCCAAAGGATAAATAGTCTGAACTAAATAAATCCCAACAAAGGACCCTGTCCTTCCCTAGCTAATTCTGCCCATTTCTGCACTTAGAATTACATCTCTCAGTCAGCTCTTGAATCATCATACTCGTGGGAAGAAACTGAGAACTTACTCGAAAGCCAAACCTCCACAAACTCATGCTCATACTTCTGCGTATCCGCCACCGGCTTTGGCGGCAGAGAAGGTGTCGTCTCATTCGGGAATAGGCCATTCTCATCCCCTACACTCATCAGCAAAAAAAAATCTCAAGAGAGAGGAAGGGACGGGATGGTTTACAATGATGAACAGCCCCCTCAATCTCCACAAACGGTCTATTCAACGTATCCCGTCTCCTGGGGCCGGGCGCATCATCCGCGAAGGGGGTTGCTTCTCTCCATGGATCTGCTTTGCCGCCTATATATGCGAGCCTTGAATACGAGAGGTTGAAGCCGCCGTATCGCTGGTTTATGTATGTGTCTACGTCGGGAAGGGTGGTGATGTTGAAGGCGTATTTGCAAGGGAGGCTTAAGTAGTCGACTGTAATGGAGCGGGATATCATTGCTGGTTTGGAAGGGGGTGTGCCGCTGCCGGTTTGGAAGTAACCCCATCTGTTTTATTTTAGCGATCAGATGGATGGGTGTTAGGTTTGATGGAGGAAGGGATGGGGTTGGCTTACTCAGTACAGACTTGATATTCCCATAGTCTCCAGTCTTGGGTCAGATCATCTTGTTCGTAGAATGAGACGTTATGGGACGAGAAGCATGAATCTGCACTTTGGCCGCTTCCGATACAGGGCCAAACTATAGTCTGATTCAGCCAGCCCGCAAAGTTCAGCAGTTGAGTCGTCAGCTGGCTACCCCCTTCACTCTCATCCCACCCAGCAGCAGCGACGAGCTCGGTTGCTTTTTCGATACTATCATTTGAAGTTGTGTCGTCGTAGAGAAGAGAGTTTGAAACAGTGATATTGCCACAGAATTCGAAAAAGGTAGGATCATTAACTGCAGGGTCCCAATTCCTTCCTTGCCAACTTGATAACGGGTAGCTTAGGACGTTTGCAAAGTCGTCTATATAGCTGAGATCCTCAAGGCCGAATAGTGTCTCTAGATCTTTGATTGCGGTGGTATTGGATGTAAGACTGTCGAGGACACCGGTTAACTTTTCGACGGTGCGAACGCAATGTTGCGGTGCGTTTCGTCGTATGGGCTCCCAGTACTGCCAGTAGTCAACGATAGCCTCTGTGACCGCTGAAGATGCAATAGCGCCGAAGAAGACATCCGGATAAGTTGCACGGAGGAAAGCAACCATTGCGCCGGCATAAGAACCTCCATAAGCAATATATGGGACATAGTTAGATGTAAGATTCTTATTTTCAAGGCCCGGATATACAACGTTTTGCGCAAAATATGCCACGTCCGCAAGTGCTTGTTCTGTCGTCAAGAACCGCAAGCTCTCCGTTGAAAAGTCCTCTGTGGGAATACTTGTGCCGTAATAACGGTGTTCAAGTACTACGGCGATTCCATTCGTCAACTGTGCCAGTTGGGCGATTAGTCCTTTTTGTAGGTAGGGCAATCGATCTGAAAGTTGTTCGTTAGTAGCTAACGAGAGTGCACCTGGAATATATACGACTTACCTTCGCCGGACGTCTCTCCGCTTTCTAGCAAAAACACAGGCCCTCCTTCTTTGTAATGACTGGCATCAAACCAGTAGCGAAGGGGAAACGTGTCACTGCTATGGGGTTCATATCTCGATTCATTGTGGAAATGATCTATTGGGACAGATAGATTGTAGGCATGAAAAATGTTTGCCGAGCTATCTATTTGTGTACTTAGGTACTTTTCTTTATACTCTGCAGTACTCAGATATCCCTATAATCGCATCATACGTGAGTGAAGGGCGCGATATCAGTGATTGGGATTTACCTTCTGCCCGAATCCTCGATGCACGGTTGCGAGACTCGCGCTTGCTACTTGCACCAAGGCGAAAAGAAACAGCATTTTGGCTATTCTGTTTAATTCTCACTTGAGGATATCAGCAACCTCGGTCGAGACATGTATTTTGGTAATCCGCGTAGTCAGAGATAGCGAGAGATACGGTGGAGAGCTAGTAAACAAGCTACTGGCGATCACTGTTGACGCCAAGCCTACCTAGTCCTTAGTCACATTTGGTAGCGCGGGGTGTTTCTGGCAAGAGTATTCTAATCAGTGCGCATTCAATCTGATGGATGGGCAGACACTGGAACCAGACGTGTTCTCTAATAACAGTCAATGATATAAGAAGGAATAAATACAAATGGAGGACGTAGGTTTATAGGTTGATGTAGTAGGGTTAGGGTACCCAAAATAAATGGAATGACGAGTGGGTCTCTCCGGATCATATGCTCGCAGCAGCCAATCACGCTCCCGCAAGCCACAGCCAGGGTTGTTGTCGTCGTCCAACGCGACATGCTGCATCGTCCTCCTTTCATCTCTCGCTCCTCTTTCTTCCTTCTATTTCTGCCCTCTTTGTCTCGTCTCGTCAGAACACTCCCTTCTCTCATCCATGTTCAAGACAACAAACACACCAGAACCAGGGTGTGTTCGTTTAATGACGTTTCCCCCGGCTGGCATTTGAACGCCAGCAATCCACAGAATCTCCCAAGGTCCACCTGCCAGTCCAGAACGTTTCAAGATCACTTCCCAGACCAATAACATTAGCTACCATGCTACATACAGTGGTCTAATAGAATGGGAATTCGGGTCTGAGCACATCGTTCCTTTAGATATCTGTTCGTTGTTTACATGATCTTCTGTTGAGAAGAATAGCCCTTGCGTATCTCTGATCATCGATCATCAGCATTTTCTTGATATCATCGTGCCCAAGTCATTGAATCATCACATCATTGATCTGTTCCTGTTCCTGGAATCCGAAGAAAAAGAGTTTATCAGCCGAGACTCAGCCATGGCTCCTCCCGACTTAAACTCGGTTCCTCCGTCTCCCCATCTCCGTCATACTTCCCAACCGCCTGAGCCTGAATTCAACCCAATTTCATCTTCCACTACACAGCGAGCATCTCATATTATGGGACCTCCGCCCATGCCAGCGAATGCCATGTCGTCTACTGTTGTTAGCGATCCTGCAGGTGCAGGTTTTGGACCAGGTGAGTTGCATACACATAGCTAAAGTACCGAACCTTAATAATTATGATAATTGTACAGGACCTCTGCGTCATCCCCGTCCCATGACCGTCGCTGACTTACACTTGGTGTTGGAAAAAGAACAAGAGGCAGTGGTTTGTGCTTTCTGCTACGTTTGTCTGGGAATATGCTAATACAAACCTACATCAGGTCAACCGCCTAACCAGAGAGTTGACTCTTCTCAGACAACAAACGGCATCCGTTGCATCCACGGCATCTTCTACATCGACAGGATTGACTGATTCCGTGGAGGCATCAGTGTATCCTACGTCATCCCGCCAGCATCGTTCGTCGTCCAACCTGAGTTCCCACATTCCTCCCGGATCGGCAGCATTAGCAGCAAGTGTTTCGAGCATTGCTCCTTCCCGCGATACCGCCTTACCTTCGTCTCGTCCTTCAGGAGAGTTCACCCGTGCTGGACGCAGTCGGGAGCCATCTGTTACTTCACCGCGTCAGCCCGTGTCGCCCTACGGTGACGTTGGGTTGCAATCTCAATCTCAGGGCCAACAAAGTCATCGCAGCTCGGTGTCACATTCCCACTCTGCCTATCCACCGGAGGCCCGACGTTCGACCTCGATTTCATCGACAGCAGGCAATCGATTTGAAGAGACGGCACAACACCGAGCAGAGCTGGAAGCTGTCAGGAGGGAGAACGAGATGCTTCGACGACGAGTACGTGAATTGGAACAGAACCTCAGGGCTTATCGCGACTCGCATCCACAGTCTCCAGATGAGCCATCTACCCATGGCCTAGTGACTGGTATGCGGGATACCACATTATCAGAGTCGTAATACGTCGTTGAACTATGAGATTGGATTTGTTCTTTGTGTACTTGGGTTATGCGATGGGCAAAGATTGCAAGACTGAATGGCGTTTACAACAGATGGCGCACAGTCTTTCTTTCCTTTTCTATTTTCTACCCTCTTCTCTTCATTTCTTGAAGTCTAAGAATAGCTACAATTAGCAGCTGCCTAGACTTGAGCTTAATTAGACAGGCTGGCCTAGTTAATTCCAACAATTCTATATACTATGTAAAATCACATGTTAAGACTCAAGTAATGTGGCTAGGCAACTGTGAAACGATGGCTTGAATGACAACATTGCAAGCCCCTCTTCCTACGTCATGCAGTTGTGGCGCATGCAGCTCCCCGCTCGACAAGAACATCGACCACCACGTCAATGACATCGTACGTTCTTTCCTTTATATACCTCCACTCCATAGCCTCTGCTTGCTACATTCTTACGATTTCTTACGATCAATTCATTCGATCATCACTCAACACCACAACAATTCTACCCACTACCACCAATCAAACGAACAACCATGTCTGGAAGCAACGTTGTTCACGTAAAGGGCATCGCCCCTGCGACCACTGAGAAGGAAGTCCGCGATTTCTTCAGCTTCTGGTATGTTGATCGTGATATCGATACATTTTTTCATGTAAATCAATAAGGATACTAACGACTGCACAGTGGAAAAATCTCCCACTTGAGCCTTACAGCCGAGTCTGGTGCAGCTGATGCTCCCAAGTCTGCTACTGTAACCTTTGAGAAAGAGACGTGGGTATCACCTCTGGACAACATAATGAAGCATACTAACTATTGATAGAGCCGCCAAAACTGCCCTCCTTCTTGACAACACTCAACTTGGCCCCGCCGCCGTGCACGTCGAGGCCGCTCACACCATCGACGAAATCGCCGGCAGCCACGCAGCCAGCGCCCAGGAGGCCAAGGACGAGTACCAACACGACATCGAACAAGAAGACAAGCCCCGCTCCCGCATTGTGGCCGAATACCTCGCTCACGGCTACACCATCAGCGACCAAGCCATCCAAAAGGCCATTGCCCTAGACCAGAAGCACGGCTTCTCCAGTAGATTCACCGCTGCCCTTTCCACCTTTGACAACAAGACCAAGGCCACCGATCGCGCCAAGGGTCTTGACGAGAAGTACAAAATCACCGACCAGGCTCAGAGCCACTGGCGCGGATTGACCTCGTACTTTGAGAAGGCGCTCGATACCCCCACGGGCCAGAAAGTGCGTGATTTCTATGTTCAGACCGACAAGCAGGTCCGCGACATTCACAATGAGGCTCGTCGTCTTGCCGATCTCAAGGCCGGAAAGACTACCGAGCAGCCGGCTGCTGGGGGTGTGACTGCCCCAACTCCGGATGTAGCTCCTAGTGCTACTAATACTAGCGTTCCCGCGACTGAGGGCAAGCCTCTTTAAACTCGGAAACCCACGGTAGTGTACTGAATTCTGATGAGTAATGGTTGCTTCTTTCTTCTGAACTGCAGGCCTTTTTGTATTTCTTTTGACGAGGCGTGTTCTTATTATTAGTATAGTTTAGTCGATAACTAAATGAATATCTTTATTGCAAGCAGTCCAGCACTCCTTAACCTAACTTAGTATAACCTATGTAGCTAGTTATAAGTTATGATTAAGCATTCTTACTAAGCACCGTAACAGGAAATGTCTCTAATGCCAAGACTTGATATCATCCTGGGGGTACAACGTCATCATGATGAAGCACGAACAACCTGTAATCGATGGAGTAGATATAAATATGCTGAATCTTAGAGACATATCTTCCTACAACATCCCTCATATCAATTGACAAACAAACCTTGAAGAATCTATCTAGAGACATCCTACATAGCTCTAGTCCCCAAACAATCTACAACAGGTACCACTCCAATCAACCACATATATCTCAGCACACACTCTCTCACGCACGCATAACTAACGCCAAGCAGAACCCTCCTCAACCCAACCCTTCAACAATCAAAGAAGTAAAAGACAAAAATGTCCGCCCCAAACCCAGGCCGCCAATCCCCCGACGAAGAACGCCAACCGGGACCCCAACAACAAGAAGCCACGGGCAGCGGCAAAGCGACCCCCAACGCAGCACCCAGCGATGAATTCTCCAAAGCGCGATCGGACGAAAATAAGATCTCGTTGGAGAGTAACCCGGAGCATCCGTTGGAGAAGTATGCGAAGGAGAAGGCTTCTTAGTCCTGTCCTAAACCTATTACTGCGTGAAATGAATAGATGGAACGGAGATGATGATGGATTGATGCGTGCGGTAGAATATGTTTATTTGATGATTACGTATGGCATGACTCCGATGGAATCTTAACCGGTTCATACATTCAACTACCCTTAAGAGAATTCATAACTGCACGAGTAGAAATGTAGTCAATATTGCTGAGTAGCATTCGATCTAGACATAACACAAAATTTGGTACTGATGTAGCACGCGAACTTCAAGTAGAATAGAATAGTATTGGGGGAATCTGTAAGTTGGTAGGTGGATGACATGGGCTCACAACTGTTGAAAGATGGATACCACATGTCGTATGACGCGGGAGAAGCAAGTATATAATACCTGTATGGGGTGTGACGGGAGGGTTGTAGTTAGGGGTCGTGACAAACAGAGGATGGATGGAGGATGGGGAATAAGTGACATAAGGGGCATTTTGATCTTGATTTCCAATCCTTGCTCTCCCAGCAAAGATAGTGCAAACTCAAGATTTTGAAAAGACAAAAACTATCCGACATACAAAAACGCCAAAGAGAAAGAGACAAAAGGGAAAGAGAAAAGAATCGTATCTCATTCAAGGCCGTCTATTCAATTACCGCCATTCGCTAAACTGGTAGCGATTGCGGCGTCGACTTTGTCGGCTTCTTGGAATACGGATTGGATGATTTGTTGTTCTTCTAGGGTCAGGATCTTGGTTAGGTTTTCGTATAGTTCTGGTTGTCCTTGTTGTAGGCCTGATACAGTCAGTAAACGATACTCAATGTGAATAGGGGGGGGCATCGTACCAAGCAACACATTCTTGAAGAGACCATATGGTTCGACTTTATCGAGGGGGGTTTCAAGGAGACTCTCTTCATCCAGGTCGTCGTCGTCATCGTCTGCAAAGGAACCAAACTTCTGAGCCTGCCATACAGTCAGTAATAAGCACGATAGGATGATTAGAGAAGAAGTCTCGCCTCTTGACTCAAGAAGTCCAAGTATGCCGCATTCTCATCAGCGACATCATCGTCACCACCACCCTCAGCCTCATCCTGATCATTCCACTCAACTTCGCCATCCCACTCGGTATCCTCATCGACGAGATCATCCTCCTCGTCATCATAGGTATAATCCGATTCTCGGGTAGCAGCCTCACGGTGCTGAAGAGCTGCAGGCAACGTCTGGAAAAGCCTCGTCACTCCCTGCAACAATCTGGGCCAGCCTAGCTGAACGCTAGCAGGTACATCATCCGACTTCAGTGTCAACAGAGAGCTAATGGCTGCAATAGACAGTTTCTTGTCGTGGACGCGTCGGAAGCTGTCAATATTTGAGAACCAGGCGCTGAAGAACTTGTTTGTCCATCCCTTTGCCTCGAGAATCTGCAGAGCCAATATCGGGTTGTAGTAGATAGCGTTAATGACCATTTCCATTAAATGAACCCGGTATGACTTGGTCTTGGCGTCGCCGCTGTTGAGTACGTTCATTGCAAGCTCAACAAAGATGGGGACATATTGGTCGACATATCCGCGGAGATTCAGCATCAATGCCTCGGCGAGTTTGCAGCCGCATATCCTGTCGACACCTCCGACTTTTTCATCGTGGAAGATATCCTCTACCATGCTGACAAGAGCGCCGAGATAAGCGGGGTTCTGAACCAACATTTCGGATCCGTAAGAAACAAAGTTGTCCAAGGCAGGTAGCATGTCTATTTGACGTTAGCATGAGAAGAACACCGGCCGAAGAGACACGATATACGCACCCTCCAAATAAAGCTCTGCACCGGCTTTGAATGTCTTGTGGATAAGCTCAAATGCCTGCCACATGGTTGGCGAGATGCTCTTGGCAGAGAATGTGCAACTGTCGATAATCTCGAAAATCTCATTGTACAAATCTACGCAAAGTCAGTATTTCACCTTCATAACAACAAATTCGGAGGGACTAACCGTAGAGTTTGTTCTCTAGAGTAATGGTGATGACAGGCATCAGGATAGTTTCCAAATGCAACAAAACATCTGGAGTGCTTTCCAAAGTGAGAATGAGTGTTCCAATAGTCTGCAAAACACCCAAAGCTGTGATGCTCTTGTCATCAAGGAAGTCTCCGTATGAGTCTTCATCGCCCTTCGAAGCTTGGCGTTCAAGAAGTTCTCCGACAATTCGCATATACGTATCACGTAGTTGTTCACTCAAAGCAACTGCGAACGGTGTAAGCTCAGCAGAAAACACCTCAACAAAGTCCTCCATGACGTTAGACAAAGCATCAACGTCGACTTCGTTGGCCAACTTGAGCAACTGCTGCATGATCTGAGGAATGTTGTGTTGCATCGATGTACGGATAGCGTCATGTCGAATAAGAGGCTGCAATGCAAGAGCAGCCTCAACACGAACGGGCAATTCAGGATCGGCCATGGATTCCAAGATATTGCGGTAGATGGTCATCAAATTGGCGGGGTCCTTGAAGTCTAGCTGTTCAAACTTCTCCAATGTATCGCAAGCACGAGCCCTGAGGAAACCGTGCGGGCTGCGGAACTCGGGGAAAACGTGACGGACGAAAAAGTATTCGACCTGATCAGCAATCGGGCTCTTCTTGCCCAGAATAACCGAGGACAAAGATCCAATCATGCGCAAAGCTCCTTCTTTCTCTCTAGGAATCTTCTCTGCATCCGGTGCGTTTTCATATTTGCTGACAATGCCGTTGACAAACTGCAGAATGCTGAAGGTCTGCTTCTTGCGGCTCTTTGTGAGCGAAATCAAAAAGTTCGTAGCGGCCACATCTGGAGCGGAAATCTCCTCGTAGTAGTTGAGCTTCCTGTGGAGGTATTCGGGGGGATCGGTCTGGAAAAGCTCGAGATCTTCGTCGGTCTGGCAGAGCAGAGGGAAAACAAGGTGCGCGATTAAAGTGTCCATGTGCGGTTTCAAGTGATCCCAGGTTGTTTTCGGCTTCACGCATTCCTCGAGGAAGATTAGGGTATATGAAAGGACGGGTTTGCTCAGCCATTGGCCCTTGACCCATTTCTCAACCTCCTGCAGGTATCCCTTCAGAATTTCGGGGGCGAACGTGGTGATGAACGACTTTGCGTAGGTAGTGACGTCGGCCGATGTGTTTTTGGTGATTGACGTGGGGTTTCCATATCTATGAACATCGCAATTTTGTTAGTACGACCATTTTCTGCGAACGAAAGAGGTATACAAACCGAACAAATAGGCGGTTCAAGTTTCCATAAGCCCACTTCTTGCACTTCCACCAGTGATTTGACTCTCGGTCTTCAGGGTCTTCGAGCATCGAGTTGGCCGGAGGCGCTTTGGCCACTATTCTCAAGAATAAAGTACACCAGTCGACAGTCGCCTGGTGAGTTTTGAGGTGCGGCGGAAGTTCAAACTGTGCAAGTCAGTCAGTCGCACTGTAGCAACTTCCACAGAAAAATCAACTCACATAAATAGCATGCTTATAAGCCTTGACAACCGTATGTAACATCTCCGCAGCCTCCAAACTCTCCTCATCCACCAATCTATTACCAATATTCAAAAGCTGAGGAAAACAATGCTCCACAATCTTATCAAAATCACCCCGCTTCTCATTTGCCTTGAACCTGTACACCTTGCAAATCGCCAACAGACACTGCAGTCCCGAAAACACGGAATTCACATCGTTGGCGTTCAAAAGCTGCAGCGTGATGTCCATGTAACTGGGCCATTTCTCGGGGAAATCGTATGAGAGGATCTTCGTAATGAGCGGTATGAACTGCGCACGAACGTTGGGCGGGGATGCGGCGAGGATGGGAATTAATCGATCTCGGAGGGCTGGACGCTCTTCTTCGGGGATCTTTTTGTAGTTGCTGGTGTCTTCGGAGGGGGCCCATCCTCGGTTGATGCGGTTTTTCAGGTACACAACGGCTATGGAAGCAATCAGCACACACAAACACATATACACACATATATGAAAATTGCGACGAAGAGGGTTTCGCAGCTCGTTTCTCAACTTATCCACATTGTTGCAAATGTATAAAATGTGATTGTGTAGACGAGCGATTCGAATGGCGGGGTTTCCATACCAGAAAGTTGAACAGCATTGTTTTGTTCGCCCTGCAAAATATCCAACAAAGCACCTGTGAATCCGGGTTGTGTCTCGGCCTATAACGAGAAAATGTAATTAGCAAAAGAAATAGAGATATAATCAAATTCGAACATACATATTTAAGATCCAACTCAGCCTGTCGTCGTGTGTCCGCATTCGCGTCGAGAGTCGACTGTATACGGTCCCGAAGAGCGTTCACATCCATTTTGCTCCGTGTGCCCTCGAGCACCAACACGAATATCGCAAGCTCGATAGAATAAAAAGAGGAAAAATAAAATGAGAATAATGTAAGGCTGCGGAGTGATTATAACGAAAGTCCCACACTCGCAAAGCCTTCCTCCTTGTAGGGAAAAAAATATGTACTGTTCCCAAAGTCAACAAGGATGTTGAAAAATGAAGGTATCGTAAGCACGGTAGTGGTAGTACGGGCGGTATGTAAAAGCCACAGAAAAAGAGGGGTGGGTTATTTTTTTTTTTGCTCTGTTTGATCGGTTTGATAAACGATAAAAGAAAAAAAAAAGGTATTTGTTTGGTAGGAGCGTAGGATTGGAGTGGCTGAGTGGATTCGTTTCGCGGAGAGTGGGTTGGTTGCTTGGGTTGAGAATTGAGTTGGGAAATTTTTCTGCCGACTGAAAGACACAGAGAGAGAGAGAGAGAGCTTAGGGTGACTCCCCGCCAAGACTATCCTCGATAGCTTCAGGGGTCTTTATTTTCTACTAGATCAACCATCCAATGATCATTTCTATACTATTCTTCTGTCTAAAGATAAATCATATGTCGAGCAAGTGGTACAGAGAAACATGGAATCTAGAGGATATTGTAATTTAAGTATAACTACCTAGCCAGCTCATGCTAAGCGCCATCTCCATGTGACTGCTTAGACCCTGACACAAGCTGTCTTGCCCTTCACCCTTCCCAGTGAGTAGCAATAACCTCCCAGTCTATACAACGGCCATATGCACAATGACAGATACACAACTATCGCTATATTCATGCCCCTATCCATAACAAGGCAGGTATTCTGACAGTCCGACCAAATTACATATATAGAGACGCTGCAAAAATGACATCGCGCTTGATCAACTCCTGCGCTTGCTGCATCTTGAGATAAAGCGTCGGGTCGCCAACGAGTTTCGCCGCATTCTTGACTTCTCTGCAGGTCTCGTCCAGTCGAGTGATGCATCGAACAATCGTCCCTTCCATGACATCCGTAAGATCCGTAATCCGGTTGAATGACATGCCCTTTGCCCATTCGTACACGACCTCTGTCAGACCAAATCGAGGTTTGCTGGTAAAGTCGTTGGAGTCTTCGCTTGATAGAATGACTTGATGCAGGATCTGGAAATCGTTCACTTTGTCCGCAATCCGGATAATTGCTTCTTTGCCTTTCTCCAGGCGCGGCGTCAGTGTTGGTTCGTTCTCCGTTTTCTCTTGGAACACGAATGCCGAGAGAAGAGCCACGATTTCCTCTGGCTCGTACTCGGCCAGGACATTTTCAAGAACGAGTTCGGTAAGAACCAGCTCATCCGCAGAATGTATCTAGATTGAGTCAACATAAGCTAGCTTTGATGTGAAATGCCTATGTAACTTACCTCACAAGCAACTTTGCCTTTCAGCATCACCCGTGACTCTGCATCCACAAATCCGAGCTCCTTGAGGACTTCAACTCTCTGTTCGTAGTCAGGCAGCAACTGCAGGTTCTGATCTGACATGAGTTGACGAAGTTGCGAAATATTCTCCTTGACCTGCCACTCGTCGTGCTGCATTTCGAACTAAAAGAGAAAGTCAGTCGATCAATATCAAAAGTATAAACAGATGAGGAGACAAACATGTTTAAGGAAATCCGGGCACGAGAGACAATGACAGCCTTGTGCAATGGCGGCCTGCTCTTGTCGCTTGATCAATATCTCCCGAATTTGGAGCTCCTTTACACGATCCCAATCGAGTTCATCCCAGCTAGGACTCTCCCATGATGCGCAGTATTTTGACAATTCCTTGTCACCAAACTTGAGCGATTCTGCGAATGTAAAACATCAATAAGTATTCATGAGCCTGTTCGGGATAATTGTTACACACCTTTCTTGATATTGAGATACCATATCGGCCCTGTCACTTTGACAAAAGTATTGGTTACGCATTCAACATCAGCTAGAGCAACTCGGCAGACTTTCAGGTTCATGTCGGCAGAGCTTGTAGGCAAATTTCTGAAGAACCGCCGGAACATTGGGAGGAACGGCAAAATGTCGCTTGGGTGTCGCTTGTCGCTCACGGCACCAATCTCCAACACTTGAATATTTGGCTCGCCACCACTGATACCTTCGCGAACAATGAGACCGGCGGTACGGATTCCGTCCTAGAGTGATCTGTAAGCGTTGAGTCGTGGTGAAATCTCCGTTTAAACTTACCTTTCTATATACCACAAGTCTCTTGATCATGAAAAGTCTCTTTCCAACGGGGGAGGTCATCAAGCCCAAATGAAGCTCTCGTGTGAGCTTTTCGTATTCGACAGATGCTTGATGGCAGGCCACAAGATCAACATCGCAGTAGGTACAAGGCTCACGTTTGATCTTGGATAGGCTGGCTTCGGACAGTTGCACCTGCTTCTCATGCTCCGGCAGAAGGGCTTGAGTTGCATTTTCACTGAAACTTCGCTTGATCATCTCTTCAATCTTGAGGGCTTCGACACGCAGAAGATTGAGAATCATGTTGTATGTCAGACGGAATTGTGATCTCAATTTGGTGGGATCACCCAGCATCATCCGTCGCAAGGCACCAGCAGGCGGCGCTTCGTCCCTACCGCTGGTGACGATAATCACGAATCCAACAGTGTCCAGACCTCTTCGCCCAGCTCGTCCCGCCATCTGGGTATACTCGCCTGGGAGGAGATCTCTGAAACTCTTACCATCGTGTTTTCGGAAGCCCGAGAACACCACTGTTCGAGTGGGCAAGTTCAAGCCCATAGCAAAGGTTTCTGTAGCAAAGAGAACCTTGACTAAGGTCCTAGCAAAGAGAATCTCAACAATCTCTTTCATGATAGGCAAAAGACCTCCATGATGCACAGCAACACCTCGACTCAGTAACTCTCGAAGGCGCAAAATCTGTGGCAAGACTCTATCTTCTGGCTTCAGCCGAGCCAAAGATTTCTCAATAATCATGTGGATCGCGCTCTTCTCTGCTGCTGTACAGAAGTCTTGATTTGAGAGAGAACTTGCGTTCTCCTCACATCGCTTCTTAGAGAAAACAAAAACGCAAGCAGGTAGCAGATTTTCCTTCCGTAGATGTTGGACCAGATGAACCCACACATTTCGGTCTTGTGCAGCCGTGGTTCTTCCACCACCCCGACCTGTTCGAGCAATATTTCCCGTTCCACGATTAGCAGGCTGACCTCTTCCTCGGCCTCCCGGTCCACCTTGAGGACCTCCTCTAGCATTGGCTTGACCCCGGCCTCTGCCTTGCTGACCACCTCGCGCAGCTTGAGACTGGGCTTGTGCCTCGGCAGCCTTTTGTGCTTTTTGCTTGTCTCGTCCAGAAAGGATATCGTCGGCCTCCTTCCAGCCCTTTTCGATAAAACGTTTGTTCGAGTCAACGATTTTGTGCATGCTCTTGCCAGACCAGAGATAATGCTCTAGTGGCACGGGACGCTTTGGAGTGGAAATAACATAAATATCCTTCTTTTTTGTGCGTCCAACCCACGAGGCGAATTCGTATGTGTTCGGTACGGTAGCTGATAAGAGAATCAAAGTAACATGCTCCGGGAGCATAATGATAACCTCCTCCCATACAACACCTCTCTCCATGTCGTTAACATAATGCACCTCGTCAAAGATGACAAACTCAACGTCACGAATGAGATCTGCTCCTCGGTAAAGCATACTTCGTAGAATCTCAGTAGTCATGATGAGACAGCTGGACTCCGGTGATATTTGGACGTCGCCAGTCAAAATACCAACATCATCAAATGTATTTCGAAAATCTCGGAACTTTTGATTACTGAGAGCTTTGATCGGAGACGTGTAGATTGCCTTGGTCATGTGTTTGGCAGCAAGCGCTATAGCATATTCTGCTACAACAGTCTTACCGGCAGAGGTATGCGCGGCGACAAACACCGAGTCACCATTCTCCAAGTGGTAGACTGCTTCTTTCTGGAAAGTATCGAGCTCAAAGGGCCACTCCCTCGCCATGTCGGGTACCAGATCGTGGAAGTTCGAAATTTCTTTGTTGACATCAACAACATGTGCCCATTCGCGACCACCTTTCTTTGCAGTAGCTGCCAATAACTGACTTCTCGGTTCGAAAGCAGGGAATTCCACCGGTAGCAAGGAATCGATATCTTCTTCCTCCCCCTCTTCCTCGCTTACTATTTCCTCTTCAACTCCTTTGTATTCCTGCGCATTCCCATCAATTTCAGGACGCTCAACCTTGATGGCCTCTTCTTGGTCCAAAGTCTTTTCCACTTCTTCGTCATCTTCTTTCGCAGTCTTTGATTCCGCCTGTTTCAAGTTGAGACCTCGCGTGAACCCAGGTGGGACTTCTAGCAATCCTCCTTCAGTACCAAAATTGATAATCCGGTCGAGTCCTTGCTTTCCCATGCCTCGCTGTTGTTCATTAGCTTGCATATCAGCTTCCATTTCCGCAATAGCCTCGATCCCATCTAGCCCTCCAGGAGCAAATGGGAAGAATCCAGCGGCACCTCGGACAAAGTCTGCTCGTGCTGCTGGACGTCGCAGCAGTGATGTCGAGTTCTTTGCTGTGGCGCTACTAGCGGGTACTGTCACTTCATGGTACCCCGTCACTCGACCCTCGAGACCTTCGCGATTGAAGCGAATGATAGTACGGGTTTGGGTGGGTGCTACTTCGAAAATGTCCTTATAGTCGATAGACACGTCCCATCTCCTAATCAAATAATCAGCCCCAATCCACGAATCATCTATCATCAAAAGACATAGAAAGACCTACTTTTGTAGTCGATTCAACCAGTCCGGACTAAACCGCGGCGAGGGCGTAAGAAACTCATCCTCCAATTCCTTCTTCAGATCATCCTCATTGTGGCGACGAATCTTCTTTCGGGACCTGGAGCTGTCCATGATCCCGTCTTCTTCTTCGATGAGTCGCGCATCAAAGCTTGCTGCATCTAGTTTGTCTGAGCTCAGACGAAGCTGACTCAGTTGTGAGGATAGGATGTCCACCATGATGGAATAGTCGACTTGGAATGAGATTTATCAGTGTTGATGTGGGATGTACTCCGTTTGTACAAGAGATGCGCCAAGTATGCTTAGTGGCTGGATTATTTGAGATGATTCAAGAGAACTCTCCTGTGCTCAATGGGGTTTTGGTTTTGTATGTCGAGTGAAGATTGATGGTTGTTGCCGAAATGTAAAATAAGCGGCCTCGTCCACACGCTGATAAAAGGCCCCGAGCGACAACAGCTTTCTAGTTTCTTCTCACTCGCTTATTGCCTGATGCATCAAGCTCGATAATGCAAAAAAGAGACAGGTAGTTATGAGTGAGGGTGTAAGAAGTTGAAGCCGTGACATAACCAGGAACTGGGTTGATATTTGTGGAGCCACCAAAATAACCCCACGACAATCTGGGAAGGTCCCCACTGAGCCTTCATGCCTGGTTTATACTCATACATCTTTTGTTCTCTTTGTAAATCTACGTAGTATCATTTTATTGAAAGGAAGCTGTCTTATAAGGCAGTCTTTGTCATTAAGACCTATTACTAAATACATTATGAACTAGATATTTTGTCTCATCCTCAGGAATATACCGCCAACAAAAATGAGAAAGAGAGAGAAAAAAAAAAAGATGCAAAGTGTCCATGTGTCGTAGCATATTCATCAGTCCAAGCATTATGAGAAAGGTAGCAGGATCATAAGGATAAAGCATATGTGTAACGCCAGCTCAATAATACAAATTGGAGACCAAACACCCTCGCCGTTGATGAAACAATTTCATTCTTATCGGCAAGCAAAGACTGGAAAACTTTTGCGATCCTGTACGTTGATTTGGAATTCGAATATTCCTTCTACCGTCCCAATGTACCTATAGCCCAGGCGTCAGTTATCTATAATGGCACAGTATAGTTGGATTACTTACAAGCTTCTGCCATCGGCGCCCCAGCCAACTCCTGCGGTATCTGTAGGATCTTGGTCCGAGGGCATATAACCAAAATGTCTGTCAGTCTGCTCATTACTCAAAATATGCCTGATCCACCTCGGCGAACGAATCTGAAAGCTACTCGTTAGTCGTTGTATATTCGCGGAGCCGAATGAGAAAATAGAAAAGACTATGTACCTCATTAGCTGCAAGCCGTTGCCGTCGTAGTCGCTCTGCGGCTACACTGGCCCGCATTTCTGCTGCTGATACGCGTTGTGCATCATACCGGCTTTCTGTTGTACCACCAGGACGCGGAATACGACGAGGAATCGATCTTGACCGTTGCGATGTTTGCCACGCTTCCGTTGGTGGTTCTTCATCGGGATAAGCTATATTCCAGACCTCTGGCCCAGCACCCGAAATCGTCTGACCGCTGTCGGTACTCGATCCGTTATTTCCTAAATCATGCTCAGAACTAGCACCATTATTATGTGAAGTGCCTTCTGATGATTGCATATTCGTGGGCGAAGTCGTCCATCTGAGTCGTAATTGGAAGTCAGATGTAGCATTGTTATTGCTGTCGTCACCACTTTGGACGTTGGGTGCCGGGCTTGCACCTTGACTAGGTTGCGATATCACAATGGACGCACGACGTCTTTGGCCAAGGCTTCGCTCTGTGGAACCAACCCGTCCAGGGTAATACTCGCGAAAGAACTCCTGAAGCGCGGCATCTGTAGAGCGGAATGGTGAGGTAGCACGAGAAGGGTGATCAGCGTTATCAGTAGCACCACCTAGTGATGATGCAGTGGCGTGTTGTCGTGAATGACTGTCGGTACTCGGTGCCCGATCTTCTGCATCACTTTCTTGTCTAGATGACGACCGGGCCGTGTTAAGAAACTCAATGATCTGTCGTTCCCTTTCAGTGAGCCCTTGAACACTTTCGCGCAAGGAGGCCACCCTATCAGAGGTGTCGGTACTCAATCCTGTTAATGACGTTCCGATTAGCAAATCTAAAACCGCTTGGTGGACATTGCTCATCTCATCTCGCGTACCGAAATCATTTTCTTCACTTTCTGAGCGTATTAGGTATGGTGAATTATATATAGGTCGCACTTTTTGCATCTCGGGGTCTTCTCTATCCAGTTTCACAATCTGCCGACGAAAGAAGCCTGAGCGGATATCAACTATTCCAAACCTCCCAGTATCTTCAACCCACACTAGAAGATCCCACGGTTCTGGTGAAAACGCCATACTGCGTACTGCGCCAGCGGAGTCAGTTCGGGAGGACCGAAATAAGGCTACGCGAGCGTCGCAGCCTTGTGCTCCCGAAACACATTCGAGAAGCACATTTACGTCGTAAACGCTGATGATACCGGACTGCGAGCCAATGGCACATAAGCGACTCGAGGGCGAAAAGGCTATAGTGAAACAGCTACCATCGTCGAAGTTGGGGCTCATGTTCAAGTCGGTGCTCAAAGGCAACTCTATCCGACAGCAGAGATCCCAGGTCCAACCCGACAATCGCTCACCACCCCAACCGTAATCGATACTATTTGTGTCTGGAGCGATTCGATAGAAGTATGCAAAGTTCACGTCTCCCACGGCCGCCAGGAGACTGGAATTCGGGGAAATCACAGCATAGTTCATGCATTTGGGATGATGCTTTGTTTCGAGGAGTTGGCGCCGCGTCAGTGAGAAGATCTTGATCGTCTTGTCATTATTACTAGTCAATTTTGTTAGGTCGAGTGCTTAACATGCAGCAATGTAGGCATACCTGAACACAGCAATATCCTCATGGGCAAATCCGAGTCTTTCGTTAGCTGGAAGGCGATGAATTGTTACGGAGTTCACGATACTGCCAGTCAACGTTTTGGTGAAAATTTCCGGCAATTCAATGCCATTCTCTAAAACCCCTAGATATGGTCGTTGTTCTGCTGAAGTACCAGCTACCGCTACCGGTACCCTTGTATCCGCGTCCAGCTCAATCGGCAATGCGGCATCCACGTCTGCTGCTCCATGTCCAGGCCTTGTATCGCTTGCGGCGCGCGGATCCCGGCCGGGAAGACTGATGAATGCACATTCTCCATTATCGGAACCCCCAACAACAATCCATCCATACGCCGCGGCAAGACATTTTGGCTCAAAGGGTATTCGCTCAATCGTATCCCATTTCTGCGACTTGACGTGGATCGAGTGGACTACCTTATGAGCGACGAAATATACACGATCGGGATCTGCAGTGCTTATGTAGTGGCGGAGCTGATGATGGCTAAGACCAACCCTCGGCATCAGTAAAGTAATTGGAGGTAGAAACGACGAATCACTAACAAGTTCGGGATTTTGAAGGGAAAGTAACGGCGTTTCGTGGGTAGGATCAGCGAATCAGTAGGGAAGCTTCCAAAAGTATCGGTCAGTCGTTAGTCAATTGAAAAGCTAATGGTAATTCAGTTCAAAGTGAGCACCAACAGTAGAGAATAATCTAGTGTCATGATTGACCGGGAGAGGGAGGCATCAGTGACGGCGCATGGTCGGATGGAGTGATGACGTCCAGTGACTAGTGACTCATGAAGAGAGCTCCAAACACTGGCCGACTGAAGAGCTTATGTACAAAGAGAGTAGACAAAGAGTCCGATCAACGTCTCCGAATTCCAAAGAGAGCGGTGGCGGGTGTTCTTTCAAGGCAGTTGTGTCGACACTCTTCGAGGTGACAGCTGCTCTACTCCGAAGTATATTAGATCAGAGTGGAGTCAGCTGCGAAAGAAGGTATGACGGCAGAGCACGGTAGTTTCTGGTTTAGCGCCATTAGCAGCGGCTAGCTCTTTCCGGCTGCACTCTAGGGTTAGGGTCGTCCTCCGGCTATCCGGCTTTCGGAGAGCTGCCGCCACTGACCCTTAAGAGACTGCTGTAGCAGCACACCTTCTACGGTTCTACCGACTTCGATCAGTGCCCCAGCACGTGACCCGTCCTAGCTTTTCGCCTGACGCTAAGCATCAATTAGGAAAAGCCAAGGGATTAGTAGGGACCCGGAAATTTTGGCATCATCAATTTCTTCTCCCTTTCTCTCTTCCTTCCTTCCATCCATCTCAATTCCTTCTTGCCATCACAAAACCTCTTCTTCCCATTTTCATACATCCCTTTTCATCTCCTGCTGGTGCCTTTTCAGCTTGCATCTCAGTGATTCAGGGCTTCTTTGTACTTCTATACTTTTAGTTTAATTCTCTTTTTGTACTTCTAGCACAATGCTCTCTTCCCGTCTCTCTCGCGCGGTAAGTGGTCATCACCTTGATCTGCTCTCGCCAAAGACAGAAACTGATGCTTGTATGCAATGCAGCTCCCGCGCACTCCCTACATTTCCCGCGCTTCTGCGATCAGAACTCCCGGTGCATCATTCCGGAGATGGAACTCGACAGAAGGTGGTGAGGAGAAGGTCAAAGGCTCAGTCATTGGTATTGACTTGGGTATGTAACTGTCAATTCATTGCATTCAGCCACAGACTAATAGTATGCTTCAGGTACAACCAATTCTGCTGTCGCTGTGATGGAGGGCAAGACCCCTAAGATCATTGAGAACTCAGAAGGTAAGCAAAAAATTTTCCTCCTTCCGCAGACATCCCGACACGGGTGGTCATAGCTTCCGAGGCAATCTCAACTTTCGAAAATCTGGATAATGCTAACGCGCTAATTTACAGGTGCTCGTACAACTCCTTCCGTTGTCGCTTTCGCACAGGATGGTGAGCGATTGGTCGGTATCGCCGCTAAGCGTCAAGCCGTCGTGAACCCCGAAAACACCCTCTTTGCCACTAAGCGTCTCATCGGACGTAAGTTCACAGATGCTGAGGTTCAGCGCGATATCAAGGAGGTTCCCTATAAGATCGTCCAGCACACCAACGGTGATGCTTGGGTCGAGGCTCGTGGCCAGAAGTATTCTCCCTCTCAGATTGGTGGTTTCGTCCTCCAGAAGATGAAGGAGACTGCCGAGGCTTACCTTAGCAAGCCTGTCAAGAACGGTGTCGTCACTGTTCCTGCTTACTTCAACGACTCTCAACGTCAGGCCACCAAGGATGCTGGTCAGATTGCCGGTTTGAACGTCTTGCGTGTTGTTAACGAGCCCACTGCTGCTGCTCTTGCCTACGGTTTGGAGAAGGAGAGCGACCGCGTTATTGCTGTCTACGATCTTGGTGGTGGTACCTTCGATATCTCTGTCCTTGAGATCCAGAAGGGTGTCTTCGAGGTCAAGTCTACCAACGGTGACACTCACTTGGGTGGTGAGGACTTCGATATCTCCCTCGTCCGTCACATTGTCCAGCAATTCAAGAAGGAGTCTGGTCTTGACCTTACTGGCGACCGTATGGCCATCCAGCGTATCCGTGAAGCTGCTGAGAAGGCCAAGATTGAGTTGTCCTCTTCCCTGCAGACTGAGATCAACCTTCCTTTCATTACTGCCGATGCTTCCGGTGCTAAGCACATCAACCTCAAGATGACCCGTTCTCAGCTCGAGAGCCTCGTCGACCCTTTGATCAACCGCACGTACGAGCCCGTCAAGAAGGCCTTGAAGGATGCCAACTTGCAGGCCAAGGACATCAACGACGTTATCCTTGTCGGTGGTATGACCCGTATGCCCAAGGTCACCGAATCCGTCAAGAGCATTTTCGGTCGTGAGCCCGCCAAGTCTGTTAATCCTGATGAGGCCGTCGCTATTGGTGCTGCCATCCAGGGTGCTGTCCTTGCTGGTGAGGTCACTGACGTGCTCTTGCTCGATGTTACCCCGTTGTCTCTCGGTATTGAGACCCTCGGCGGTGTCTTCACTCGCTTGATCAACCGTAACACCACAATCCCTACCAAGAAGTCCCAGACCTTCTCCACTGCCGCCGACTTCCAGACTGCTGTCGAGATCAAGGTCTACCAGGGTGAGCGTGAGCTCGTCCGTGACAACAAGATGCTCGGAAACTTCCAGCTCGTTGGCATTCCTCCTGCTCACCGTGGTGTTCCTCAAATCGAGGTCACCTTCGACATTGATGCCGACTCTATTGTCCACGTCCACGCCAAGGACAAGTCTACTAACAAGGACCAGTCCATCACCATTGCCTCTGGATCCGGTCTCAGCGATGCTGAGATCCAGAACATGGTTGAGGATGCTGAGAAGTACGGTGCTCAGGACAAGGAGCGCAAGGCTGCTATTGAAGCCGCTAACCGCGCCGACTCTGTCTTGAACGACACTGACAAGGCCCTCAAGGAATTCGAGGACCGCCTTGACAAGGCTGAGGCTGACCAGATCCGTGAGAAGATTGCCAGCCTCCGTGAGTTCGTTGCCAAGACCCAGTCTGGTGAGGAGACCGCCACTGCCGAGGAGCTCAAGCAGAAGACCGACGAGCTCCAGACTGCTAGCTTGACCTTGTTCGACAAGATGCACAAGGCTCGCCAAGAGGAGTCCAACAACCAGCAGCAACAGCAGTCTGGTGAGCAAGGTGGTGAGCCCAAGCAGTAAAGCTACTGCGCCATTCTGCTTGATATTCCTTCTCTTCTCTCCTCCACTGTTTGATTATCTAGACATTCTCCTTTTGATCTAGTCCCTCTTCTACCTCCTTCATCTCATGTTCGCATAAAACTGTACAGATATTGATGGCTGTCATGTTTCTTTCTCGAATGTTTTCTACTATATTTCCTCATCCGGTTACTGTGTGCTTTTGGTGCGACGGTGTTTTTCTCTTCATTACTGCTTTCTTCTCAACTATGTCTTTATATTATCTGACTTTTGCACCCGTTGTCGATTTCTGATTCCCTGGACTGCAAAAAACAATGCACGGCGGGCGGGCGGAACGGAAAGGTTTTTTTTTTTTTCGATTTACAAAAAGTGTATCTACCTAATGACCCTCACACGGCCTCATCCATACGCTTGATTGGGATGTTAGGTGCATGGAGCATATGACTATAGAATCGAAATCTCCTCTCATAATTCATTTCTTTTACAAGAATTTATCCTTCATCATACTTTTTTTTTTTGAGTAGGACGACCTTCTATTCAAGAATGTCGATTCAATGTTGCATCAGTGCCATGGTTCATGTCAGCTTTATCCCGTAGATGTCCACACGATGCCATGCAACCTTGAACTGCTTTGATGACATGGACATGGAGGTCTTGGGATTCAACCGGCACATCATTCTCAGCCAAGTGGACTTCTAAGAAAACTCAGTGTGTTGATAGTGTACATTCACACGCACTCCCATGTTCTTGTATATCTACCTCACTAAGCCCGCATATTTCCGTTAGCCCTAACATGTCACCCAAAAACGGAGAAGCAGACTTACTATAACCCAATCCGCACTCTGTCCGGCGACATCAAACTGACTAACTAAAGGAGTGTCTAGACTACTCGGGAACCAGTACTGGCAAAGAGGTAATGTCCTGTGTTGTAGCTTCCTTGACGGAAAGATCCTTCGGCATTTGATCTTCCTGGCCAAGGTCTGGTCAAGTGTTAACAATGATTTCAAAGAGATAATCCTCAAATACGTACCTCTATACCCCTGAATAATCTTCGTCCTACCATCCTTACGAGGAATGGTCCCTCGTAGACTCACAAGATGTCGAACAATCCAAATCTTCGATAATTCGTAACCGAAGGAAAAACTCAAGCTGCGAAGAGGATGATCCATAATAAGTGGGCTTAGACTTTCCATCCTAGGCTTCACCCCTATTATCGAATTGCTCAAAGGGATAGCATGTTCAGCAGTATCAAGTTCGTATATCGGCGTCATTTTTGCATTCACCTCTGCCTGCATGTTTTTGCGGAGAAGACCCTAAAGATGAAGAAGACATAGCAGACATGTCACTCGATTCTTGCCTGAGGGATCGTCTTGACAACATTTCCGATATTTTCATGTGGCTATTAGAGACTGCATGTTCAAGTGCTCTCCAACCAAGGCGATCTCGATGTTCGGTTTTGGCACCAGCTTCGATAAGGAGTTTCACAATTGAGTCGTATCCTTTGACAGAAGTGACGATCAAGGGCGTCCAACCACGAGACTTCTCGGGGATGTTTACATCCACTTTGTTATGTAATAGGCACGACACTGCCGAAAAATTCCCAGAGCTGGCGGCAGCATAGAGTACGGTTTCTCCATACGCTCCCTGGTAGTCTTGGTATGGACCATGCAGAGGTAAAGCCTGCCAAAGATCTGTGTGGAAGTAGATGGCCTAAAGAACATCTTCACCGTTTCGTATAGATGTGACCCAGGAATTCTTTGGAGCTTCATCCCAGATTTTCCTAAACCTTTCCACGAGAGCATCGCATACATCTGTATGGCCATGGGTCATAGCAAGAGTAAATGGCGTACTTTTGTCTAATCGACACTCTAATACAGGCTCAATGAATTGACTTTTGGACACAAGTGGCATGTGGTCCAGTAAAAGTCGGCATGCATCTGGTAATCCATATCGAGAGGCTTGATGAATGGGGAAGTAGGCCCAATATACATCTGGCTTGAATAGGACAATTCGTCGTGATTCATTATCATTGAGCGTTGACAGGATGCTAGCGAGGATAGATAGAAGATGGTCATTCGTTTCCGAAGGGTTTTCGCGACTGCTAGCTTGTTCGGTATCTTGGGACCCGAAATGTTCTGCGAGTAGTTGCTGATGACTCATTTTGACTAGAATTCCATCGATAACCCAAGAAATATAATCAACCATAGGGAACCCTGGGTTGTTATCAAGTTCCATCAACTCCAAAAATTTCTCCAAGCATGCCTTTGAGACGTGTATGATGGAAAGCTGAGTGAGCACCAAAATGAGCTTCCGATATTGTTGTTCTATTTTAACCTTCGTCCGCATTCTAGCCTTTTCATCGACGCAACTGGTAATTGTCTCTTGGGCGTATACGTCAATTTCTTCAAGGAACGCGTGCAATGCATCGGGGTCGTCTTCTCGAATGGCTCTGCATGCAACATCCAAGTTCAAGACAGCAAGATCATCCTTCCACACTAGGTCACGATACCAATAATGAGCAAGATTATTGACCATCAACGAGGATTGCGAAGTGAAAATCCTCTTCGATAGAACGAAAGTAAGACATTCTATCACAACCTCAACCCGCCTCAACCTATATGATGATTCGTCGTGCATTGAGAACAGTCCCTCAGCCAGCATCGACCTAAAATCCTCAATTTGTGCAGTCATCCAATCAGGGCGATCAAGTTCATCACCCAACTCGCCAAATTTATGCAGTATCTTCTGAAATCCGACCGAATTCACCATTCCATACCACAACAACTTTTTCAAATCATTGTGGCATTGGATCAGTAGCCCCAAAAAGAATTGTAACTCGGGCTCATCTGTCGCTTCCCAGTATATGTCCTTTTCCCAGTTTGGGTTTTTCTCGAGATATTTTGGGCCTCTGTACCAGACGTGGTACTTTGACACTTCGCCCCAGATAGCTTTGGATAAGTATTCGTGAAATCGGTTGATGCTTTTAATTTGGTAGGTTGTGCATTTGAATGCAGCTGATTGTGATGTTAAGCTTTTTTTACTCGATTGCAGTATGATCACAGCGAACTTACATTCACAGTCCCCTGGCAGAACCTCACCTTGCTTAGATCTAGCCCGAACAAGCTTGATTTCTGTTTTCAGTCTGTCGTAGTCGATGTATTCGTGTCGCCATAATGGGACTTTGTTGTGATGTAGATCCCTTCCGAACCTCATGATGGTTTCTGAAACTCTGGATATCAATTGATGCAGGTGTTGCAGAAGATTCGGAGTAAGCAAGCTCTTATGACAGATCACGAGCGTGTTTTATATCTCTATTGATTCCTACACGTCACTTGATGTGACTACTTTGTCATGACTCCGTTCATCCAAGGCTCTCACCAAGAGTACGGAAGACTCTCATACGACGTTTCTGCGAAACAGTGAGTTGCATGTAATTGAGCCTGAAAGCCATATATCAGATTGAGGGTGGCCAAGTTATGTTCTTCTTGAGTCACCTATCATCTGAAGTAGACTATTGACTGGAGAATATTCTGTTCTTGGAATAGTAAATATTCATACGGTTCGACGAATATGTTGCTACTCATATTATCAATGTCTGCGTCGCACAATGATGGGTTCATACTTTCAAGGGCGAAGTATCCGAACCCTAATTCAAGAAAGACCTTCCGGATCAGGAAATGGGTTACAATTAGCCCTAACAACCCATCTACCAACTTGTCCGACATGTTCACAGATAGCCCAGACTGGATTCTGCGTGTCACAGTTGATTTGTTTAGATGGATTAAAACGACTGTCTTGATCTGTTACCCAATATAGTTAGATTCAGACAGTATGAGTTTGATTATGAGTAAGCACTCAAGCACTTCTTGATCGCAAGGCAAACACCTGCTATTTGTACGTAAATCCTAGCCATGAATGATTAGTGATCAAATAATCAAGCCCTTGAATATAATGAAAGCCTCAGGCAATTACCGTAATTAACCAATCAAGGCGGCTTCCCCAGCTTTCGGGGTACCGAGGCATTTCATCGAAGGACCCACCCAGCAGACGCCGTTCATAAGCTGATCCGTCGTCAGAAAGTGCCTCGGTCGTAGTACTTGCACACGCTTATTCACCTCCAGCTGTTAGCCGGACTCCTCGTCACTTTATCTTCTCCATCTTCATCTTCCTGATCCTTGTTATATACATCTTTCAATTTTCCTCTCTTAATATCACTATCCCAACCGACGAACGTCGACATATCGTAGCCATGGCATCACCACGTGAGTTCTTCCTATCCCGCCACTAACATCGCCTCAACGCGCGCAAAAGGCAAAAACATGAGCTGACGATACTTTCTTTGTTTTAAGAGATTCTCCGCACTCCCGTCACCGATCTTCTCAAGATCAACCACCCAATCCTCTTGGCTGGTATGAACGTGGCTGCCGGCCCCAAGCTGGCTGCCGCCGTCACAAACGCTGGTGGTCTCGGTGTCATCGGTGGTATCGGATACACCCCAGAGATGCTCCGGGAGCAACTCAATGAATTAAAGGGATACCTCAACGATAAGAATGCGCCATTCGGCGTTGACTTGCTTTTGCCTCAGGTTGGCGGTAATGCACGAAAGACCAAGTATGTTTTTTGTGTCGATCACATGCAAATTGCTTGCACGGATCGCTAACTTGCATTTAGCCACGACTACACCAAAGGAAAGCTCAACGAGCTTATTGATATCATCATCGAGAGCGGAGCAAAACTCTTCGTCTGTGCCGTCGGTGTCCCACCAAAGCACGTCGTCGAGAAGCTCCACAAGGCCGGCGTTCTCTACATGAACATGATCGGACACCCCAAGCACGTCAAGAAGTGCCTCGAACTCGGCGCCGACATTATTTGCGCCCAGGGTGGTGAGGGTGGTGGTCACACCGGTGATGTCCCAACCACCGTGCTAATCCCAACCGTTGCCAAGCTGGTGCAGGGACACAAGAGCCCCTTGACCGGTGCTCCTGTGCAGGTTATTGCTGCTGGTGGTTTGTTTAACGGTCAGTCCGTTGCTGCGGCTTTGATGCTGGGTGCTTCGGCTGTTTGGATTGGTACTCGATTCGTTCTCTCCGATGAGGCTGGTGCTTCTGAGGCTCACAAGGAGGCTGTCCGCACTGCTGGATTTGACGACAATATCCGAACCATTATTTTCACTGTACGTCATTCTCCCATCTACTCTTGTTATAAGACACTAAAACTTACTAGGGCCGCCCCCTCCGCGTCCGCAACAACGCATACATCACCAACTGGGAAGAAAACCGCTCACAAGAAATCAAAGACCTCACCTCCAAGGGTATCATCCCCGTCGAGCACGACTTTGAGAACCTACCCGATGATGTTGATGACGAGGTCTTGGAGAATGCCCGTCCTTTCCTCATGGGCAAGGTTGCCGCTGTTGTCAACGAGAAGAAGCCTGCCAAGGCTATTGTTGATGAGCTCGTGACTGATGCTTCTGCTTGGTTACAAAAGGGTAATAAGATGATTGCTAAATTGTAGATACCATATCATTATGTTTCCTTTCTTGGTGTATTTAGCATATCTTATTCTCTTGCAGGAATGACTGTTTGTCCAATTGGTTTCGAATCGTATGAACTGCGAACTACGTAGGGTCAGTGACCAATACGCCGAGGCAATGGTATAATGCAGTCCTCCAGATGGGCCCCTCAGTCTAAATTCCAGCAATGAACGACCAAAAACAATCGACATTCAATACCCATAATCACATTTATGATACGTAGTCTAGAGAAAAAAAAAGGTAGAGAACCATGCCATTCTGGATTCACATAATATCAATAAAAATCTGTGAACAGGCACAAAATAATTTGTCTTCCCATCGTAATCAAACCCATCTACCCCTCCCTTTTGATTTTCCATCTAATCCATCAATCAATCATTCGAGAGAGAAAAAACCCCCATATTCAAGCACACGGGGGCTTTTAAAAAGAGGGCGTATGAATAAGAGTTCCACAATCCGTCCGTCCATACCATGCCATGCGCGCTTTTGCCTTTGCTGAAAATCAAAGTTGTAGTTTCAATTTTTGAGGGGATTTTTTTTTGGTGAAAGGTGGGTAAAAACATAGGGCGAGGCGTTTATCGGTACTTGACGAAGCCGATGTCTGAGGACTTTTCACGGAAGCACTGTGCGCAAAAATCTGGTCAGTGTACCGAGATTATGGCGAGTAATTGGGATAGAGACTAACCTGACGGCAAACCAACAATCCGTACTTGCGGATGAGACCGGCCTTGTGAGCGCAGACACGGCTGGAAAAGATGAGTATGTCAGTATATGGTCAAGAAATTCGTGGCTTTTTTTCGCATTTGTTCCTGGCGCTTGATGGTTCTTGCTTCCATGTCCCGCATAGGCGTCCTTGACCGATAGATGATTCGACAATTCCATGTTCATTTCCCTCTTTTTCCCAATTATTTCTTTCGATTCCTCAATTCCACCTCTTCCCAGTATCCCATCGTCCTCCTCTTCTTCCAAACCATCAAGCCCAAGCGAAGAACAGCAAAGATCGAGATCATCCTTACCATTGACGGCTGCCCTTGCCGTATGTGCGTGGGCGGCTGTACCAAACGTTCTCGTGCGCCATTTTGTCTTTTCAATAGAAATTGGATCTCAACGGTAATCGGGAGATTCGGGTTTGCTGGGTGCTGCGTTGGCGGTTCGAAAAGTTGTCGTCGTTCGAGCAAAGTAACAGGAGAGCGCACTCTCTCGGTAGGCGGGAAGTTTTGTGTGCCCTTAAACCCGGTTTGGTGCAAGAGGCTTGGCGCCGGGTTGTCCCCGTCGGGAATTGGTTGTAAGCGAGGCGTTGTGGATAAAAGTCACGTGATAAAATGCGGAATAGGAGGGTAGGGTATTAGCCCTAAGAGGAGGCTGGATTGGGATTTGCCTTGATTGTATGATTAGGGCATCACATGTTAGAACATTGCAGTCTAACGTCGCGAAGCTATGCATACGAGCATATAATACATACTATGTAGTAGATTCTGCGATTGTGAGGGTCTTTATAATTTTCACCATCCAGTTATCGACTTCCATCTAATCTACATCAAAACTTGACCGCAGCAAGGACACATGAACAGCATGTAACTACTAGTTGATGTGATATGGATAGGCTAGATAATTGAAATATTGTAGAAATGATAAGGAGATGTATTACTATCAAATCGTCTATATACTAACAATCTATCGTCCAAAATATCTGATTTCAATAGGACGAGTAATCAAATATCCAACCGCAGCAAAAGCGAATCCCAACTCAAAGCCGACATCTCCACCGAAAGGAGCTTCACCGGCATAAAGAGCGATAGGCCCAACCCACCAGGACTGGCTCATACCTGTAACCATACCAGCAACACCGCAGCAGAAAGCGAAAACGGCAGCGATACCAGGAGGAAGTTTGTCTGGCTGGTCGTAGATTTCAGGGTTGTATCCGCCGAAACCGCGCTTGAAGACGAAATGATCAGTAATGGCGACACCCTCGTAGATGGCGAGCCAGTAACCGATAAAGTCCATGAAGTTTGTCAAGACGGTTTCGTAGTGGGAGTAACCAGGGATGGCAATGGCGATGTAAACACCAGTAGCGATGATCGTGTAGACGAAGCGTGGGACTTTGCGAGTCCAGCGGGCCAACACCATGAGAGTGAGACTGACAGAGTAAATGTTGGGGCAATTGTTGGCGATGATCGACAAGGCCAGGATGACGACACAGAACTTGCCGAATCCACCCAAGGGACCGAAGAGAACGGCTCCCAAGAGACCACCAGTACCAGACTCGGCATAGCCAACGGCATATTTGTTATCACCGCCGTTGATTGTAGTGGCAGTCATGACAGCAACACCAAGCATCTCGACGAACAGCAGAGGGAAGAGCAGTCCAACGGCGGTGGAGAAGAAGATCCAGAAGCGGCTGCGGTTCGATGGCTGGTAAACCGTGTAGTCAGCAGCATAGCTAGTCCAACCGGTAGCGAAACCATAGACTGTTGCACCGAAGGAGAGGACGGAACCCATCTCGGCCGTGCCGACTTCCCAGGGGACGTTGTAGAAGTCTCCAGAATGAGCAAACACTCCCAAGACGATCATGAAGATGATGAAGGTGGGGATCCAGCTCCAGAATTCGTAGGCGTGAACGACCTTGTAACCGAAGAAGGTAATAACCAGAGTGCAGATGGAAATGATGACAATTCCAACAGCACCAGGCACATCGGAATTCACAGCAACGATCAATTGGGCACCGACAATTGAGTTTGCGGCCGACCAGCCGATGCAAGCGAGCACGTTAAAGAGAGCGACTGTTGGATCTGTATTAGCACAAATGTCATATATCTTTCATGCGGAAAGATCGGCCATACTGAGTTTGACACCCCACCAACCGAACCAGTAACGGGAGACCACCATTTGACGCAAGCCGTATTCAGCACCGAAGATGGAGAAGAAGCAGACAGTCAAGACGCCGAGCAAGTTGAAGAACAAAACGGTCAAGATACCGTCAACGAAACCGCAGTAGAAGACCGATTGTCCGAGCACTCCGATAGCGAACGATGTCACGACCATGTTGGCGGCGAGCCACTTGAAAAGTCTCAGTATGTTAATGCGTTATGTTATTTCATGTATAACGCACCATGCTTCCCACGTTCAAATACGAAGTATCTGTTCGTTCATTGTCCGGCACCCGCTCAATACCTCGCTGTTCGACGTTGAGCTTTCCAGCGAAACGCTGCATTCTGGCGTACCAGGAATCGCCATATTCGAAGGTCTCCCCGGGGACGGCGCCGGAGTGATCCTCATAGTATCTGTTGACGGGATGTTTTTCAACATCCGCTGCCAAATCGCTTCCAGACATTTTGCCGCGTATATGTTCGTCTAAAGCGTCACAGATCAGAGATGTAACAAGACCGACGACTTGAAGGCAATGGAGGCTCACAGGCCAAAGTGAAGCGGGATTGACGATTGATCAACTCAACGACACGAAAAAAAGAGCAAGAACGGAAGAAGCAGGAAGGATTCGCAGATATTATATATTAATTGTCGAGTCGCGTGTGCGGACCAGCACAATTTTTTTTCGCAGCGTGTGCCAGTGCCAGTATTCGTTCCCGAGACTATCTCGAGTGGAGCCAGCAGAGAGAAGGTGGTATTCTAGTTTCCACATGTGGAAGGAGCAGACCATTATCAGCAGCCACTCACAGCGGCGGAAGTGGAGCCTCCGTCGCGTGGGCTTTGACTGCACTAGGCCCGATCGAAACGAGAAGCCGATCTGGCACGCACGCTGATTGGCTGGCGGACGACTGCCCTAAGCAAGCACCTGCCAAGGCCCTGCTCACTGCGAGTAAAGTTCGCGTATCTACGGTGGCGTCGGTCTTGGCTCTGATAAGCATTGCGGCCAATAGGAGGCCCCTGGTTGACTGTCAGCGATTAATCACTTTAATGACTCTCGCAGCAAGGAAACTGTCATAGAGATAACGATCAAGCTATCCCTGTTAGCCTCAACGCCAGCTCTGTCCCTATCTGTCTGTTCATGCCACTTCGGCCGCTCCCGCCCCCATACTCTGTACTGTTTGTTGTATCTCAGTCTCTGCATGAAGCGCATCGAATTGCATCGGAAATGAACTGGTTTGTGCATCATTGGGCAGGGACACGCAATGTACTCGAATCTCAACCTCAAAGCAAGCCATTTCGAAGCACGGATGATTACATCGCGACAATCATCCACCTGTTAACCTTTTTACGTAACACGGCGTTTCCGACTGATCGGTTTACAAGCTTTGTACGGAGTACGGAGTGCATGTTACATTGATAGAGGTGGCTACTAAGATGCTAGCTGTATACGTAACTGATAGAGCCTCGCCCAATCATGTTTCTTGTAAGTGTTTCTATCAACAAGTACATATCCATTGAACAATGGATCCGATCCATTGTTCGACACATGTTTGGAATTTTCGTCTCGTTAACTACGTATCTCGACAATCAACGGTCTCTATTTTCAGCTCATCATCTTGTATGAGTTCAGCTCGCACCGAAGCAAGCACCAATAATGCATCAACCCGAGGCGATACGTCTCAGAATAGAAACGGAACTCTCCGATCCCCTGTCCTGCCGGCGGATCCCTAGGACTAGCCATGTATACACCATTAGTCCGGGGTAAATAAGATGATCACCACTACGTAGTGCTAGGTACTTTGATAGTGTGTAGGAAAATAGATCGACTCGTTCATACCCCGCTAAGATGCATTATCTACAGATTTACCATCGCGTGGGTGATATTATTAGGTATGTGATTTTATTAATGTCTTCCCTGTATCAGACTCGGTAGCGACAATCCTGAAAGACGAGCAGTAAACCGATAGCTCAGCTCGCTTGCATTAATCCAATATGATCGCGTATGTTTAGGTATCTTATCTCGAGAGGGAGAAGTGACTCATTAGGGCTTCTCGTCATCAATTTCGGAAGGAGCCACTGCTACTAGGCAGATACCTGCCCACCCATGTGCATACGGAAAGCAAGTTGACACTTTCCAGGCTGTTTCACAATCTGCACAAGTTACTCGCGTCGATCATACAAGCCCGCACTATCGAATTGTATCAGTCACTGCATCGACACTGATACTTGATGCGAGATCCACCGAAATAGGT
This sequence comes from Talaromyces verruculosus, assembly GCA_001305275.1. Classification (NCBI taxonomy): domain Eukaryota; kingdom Fungi; phylum Ascomycota; class Eurotiomycetes; order Eurotiales; family Trichocomaceae; genus Talaromyces; species Talaromyces verruculosus. The sequence continues at coordinate 96,603 of LHCL01000011.1, forward strand.
CTTCTAGACTCCAGAGCTGACTCCATATAACATCTCCGACACCGGCCGGCTCCGTATGCGATGAGAAGCGTGGAGTATGCTGTTAATATACGGACTACGTAATATCAGACAGTCTATGGACTTGAAACATGGTTGCATATACGAGGACCGATTTTGAGGGTTTGATTGTCTATTGCTGATCAATAGAGTGTTTTGGTAGTGTCTATAATGATCAATATCAAGGATCAAAGTCATTGGGGAGGTCCCCGAAAGACATGACAAGCTGGTAGTAAGTCCCTGAAAATTCAAGATTGAGAACCACAAACCACAGTTACCTGAGTTCAACCTGCACGGTTCTGTTGCTTTGCCAAATGCACCAATTCCTTCAACGAAGCAACCGCATCGTCTTTGCGCATCATCACCTCAACCATACTGAAACCCTTGCCTGCTTTGAGTTGCGGATCCTCGATGATCTCAAACAGTTCCCCCCAGTTGTTTGCCCGTTTTGCAAAGACCGGATAGGATGGATCATCCTTTGGCGCGCCAAAATACGACGCCGATTCAAGATAATTCCAAGGCTGCACGTCGTTGTAATCGGCGTTCATGCCGTTAATGACTCGCTCTATGGTGTATCCATTGTTGTTGATGAGGAAGATGATCACATCAAGCCGATTACGGATTATGTCGCTGACTGCCTGCGCTGTCATTTGAAAGCTGCCATCGCCTTCAAATAGGATTGTGTGTCCTTTGATAAACTCTCCTGGATGTTCTGAACGCCATTTCTCCCACTCCATTCGAACTAGGGCCGCTCCAACACATGCACCAAGCGCATACCCAATCGAAAGCCAGGCAGCAGAATTGGTCATCGTGGCGTGGCGTGGGAGAACGAAATCCTGACCTCCAGAGGAAGCTGTCCCTGTTTCCGTCAAGATAACGTCACCTGGCTGAAAAAATTTGGAGATGCGAAACCAGAAGCTGTCTTGATCGATCACCGCTTCTGCACATGGTTCAGGAAGCCGTTCAAGCTCCCTCTTTCGATTACGCACGCTACATAGTGGGTCCAACTTCAATCGCTCAGGCCAGTTCGGGTAACCGCCGGAACGGGCAAGCTTGGATAGTACGGACACGCCGCTGTAGCCATAACTTTTGCCATAGACCGAGACGTCGTGCCGTCCAACCTGGATAGTTTTGGACACTTCACTCAGCGCTGTGAAGCAGCATGTATTGGTATCGGTCTTCAATGGCGCAATGAGGATACACAAATCGGGTTCGACCCATTTTTGGTCATCTTCTGACCACCACACATCCCCTGTGTATATTCCGTGGAAATTTTGATCCGATTCGTCTAGAATTCCTTTGCCAAATGGCGTTGTGAACGTAGGAATTTTCCACGTCCGGACAAACTCTTTCATCCTTTTGACGAACAGTTGTCCATATTGCAAGGCAAAGCCGTCAACGACAATGACGGGTCTCTTGGAGGTGCCTATTATTGGGACAATCATGTCGGCCAATTCAGACGCTCGTTCAGACAAATCCTGCTTTTCCAGGGATAGGTGACTGGGAATGCGCGTGTCAAGTCCGCCAGCTAAGACTTTTTGTTCGATGAGGTCGGATGGAAGCCCGATATAAACAGGCTGCTTCTCCCGCATACATTGTACCAGGATATCATCAATCATAACATTCACACGAGTGTCAGTACCAACCGATGAAGCTCCCAGTATTAACTGACCGCAAGTTACCTTCCTGTAAAAATCGGGAAATGTATCGAAGTTGCCATTTCCCAAGGAATGATGCAGGTTGTGGCGCAGACGTTGTGATGTTGTCGACGGCATACCAACAATGTGCACGATGGGCGGCTTTTCGATATATGCACCCGCGATGGCGTTGATAGCAGACAGTTCACCGACACCCATGACTGTCATCAAGGCTGAGATACCTCTGATACGAGCATACCCATCCGCTGCATATCCTGCATTCAACTCGTTCGCGTTTCCTATCCAGCGCAACCCACAGGGCTGAACATAGTCGAGTGCCATGAGGTTGTAGCCGCCTGGTACGCCGAAAATGCTTCGTACATCGAGTTGATGCAGTCTCTTGAACAAATATTCGATCAAGCATATTTGTTCAGGATCATTGCTCGGAGTAGTGTTTCCTTTGCGCGTGCTGCCGTCATCTGGACACGGTGCTATTGTAACCGAGGGGCTATCATTTGAAGTGGCTTGCGGTTTGATCGAGTCATCTTCAACCGAAGTATCCTCAACTTCGCTCGAGATATCTTGTTTCTCGACCGTGGGACCATCAGTCGAAGCATCTTCTTGGCTGACCGAGGTGTTATCAACCGAAAGATGTTGTGTATCAACGGAGGAGTCTTCGTTCGAAGTATCCTGTATCTTGGTCGAGACAAGATCATGTGAGAGGCCATTGCCCTTGATCAAGGCGCCATCACCGGAAAGATCTTCCATGATGGTTGAGGTATCAAGCCTGAACTGTGACACCAGCGCACCTGTGAAAATGAACTTCGGTTAGAAATGTGTGTTGTGTAAGTGGGAGCAATTGTGATATGGATAGATTCATATGCAGAAAGAAATTTTCGTTATGGGAAAAATTGAGTCACTCGTGCCTTTGAAATTGGTGAAAAAGGAAGGGACATGCCTACATAGAATGCTTATGTCGGCGGCATATGGGGATACGATCTGTTTTTGTCAGGGAAAACCCATTAAAGATTGTTACCAGCGCACACACGAGAATTCTAGACCATCTAGACCATCAATCTAGATAAGACCTAGACCATTTGAATGCCTAGTTCTGTGTTATTTCATGTGTGAATTTCCATAAAGCCTCGTAAGAAGACGGCATTGTTCGTTTCATCGATATCAACACTGAATATGGGCAGCGAGCCATTTAATCATTTAATCGCCTTGGACCACTCTTGATCCTATTCCTGCTTCTGCACGAGCTTTTTCCGGGGAAGTTCCTGGGAAATGCCTCAATATGCCATTGTCTCAGTCAGGTCTATAGAATATGCCGAATCAGAACAGATGGATGACATACTAAATAGGCAATCAGAGAGACCCCCCTTGACTTATTTGGTTATTTAGGGAGACAAAGAACAGGGCCATATATGTTTCTACAATAATATATGTTGATAATGAGTCGGATAAAGTCTTGTTGTTGAGATTGATCCATATTTGGAAAAACTGGCAACCTCGAATATCAAACATTGAAAGTTCGCCGCACAACGCGGGAACTTGCAATGTTTGATAGATAGGGACGATTATTGTCGAAATGATGATTACTTTGCCTTGGTCGATCTTAGAACGGCCTGCACATGTGGAATTGGTTGGTAGATGACACGTTTGAAGAGCTGGTATAGACACAGCGGTGGTTAGGGTGATATCAAACTTGGCTCTTGTCTACAGTCTTTGGCAACTTAAAATCTGTATGTTTCCTCCAAAGTAGTATCGTATTTAAAGAGCATATATTCGGTCAAAGTAAGATAACCCCATGTGAGCATGTATGATCTTGGATTGATCTATGATAGTGACATTCGAAAAATATATGTCTTCATCCAGGTGGGCGTTTTCATCTTGGCTGTGTAGATCGTTTGTATGATCTGCTTCATTACTGCCCAGTAATAGAACATTAGCAAACTTTGCTTCGGAACCATCCAGTCTTCTCAGAGAAACAAGATAGTAGGATCAAGTAGGGTATGAAGTTCAACATAGGATGTCATAATAGCTCATAGATATGTTTGTCATGTTTGCATAGGTATCTCACGTGACATACTCGCTAGCTCTAGCCACAGCGGCGCGCCACCGAGGCGCAACGGTAGAAAATCAAATCCACAACGCCTCCGCTCCGATATCAAGAAATTTGATACAAGATTCACACGCTTCACAATCCACACAGCAACCATGTCGAAACTTGAAAAGTGAGTTCTACCTTTTAAAAATTCCCACAAGTATGAAAAAGCTAACATTTCATCTTTTAGCCGCGCCGACTGGGCCGATGACGAGGAGTTTGACGACCCCTCCGCGCTCCCCCCGCAACAAATCACAACCAACAAGGATGGCACCAAGACGATCGTATCATACCGCTTCAACGATGACGGCAAAAAAGTCAAAGTCACCCGCCGAATCCGCACAACCATTGTCAAGGAGCACGTAAACCCACAGGTCGCGGAGCGAAGGGCATGGAGCAAATTCGGGCTGGAAAAAGGCCACCCCCCAGGCCCTTCGTTTGATACCACCTCTGTCGGCGAAAATATCATTTTCCGTCCCAGCGTTAACTGGAAAGTGCATGCCAAGGAGGCTGAGAAGGAAGGTGAGAAGGGTAGTGTGAAGGAGCAGTTGAAGGATAAGAAGGTCAAATGTCGTATTTGTCAGGGAGAGCATTTCACGGCTCGTTGTCCGTTCAAGGATACCATGGCGCCTGTCGATGAGGGCGCTGGTGCTGGTGCTGGTCTTGATGATGAGGAGCCTGCGGCTGGTGGTTTGAGCACTGCTGGTGGAAGCTACGTTCCTCCTCATCTGCGCAAAGGTACCGCTGCGGCTGCTGCTGCTGCTGCGGGCGGAGGTGGTGGTGGCAAGTATGAGCGAGACGATCTTGCTACTCTCAGAGTTACAAACGTGAGTTTCTCTCTCCCTGAATCGTGGAGTTATGAGCATCGGCTAACCAGTAATGTAGGTATCGGAATTGGCAGAGGAGCAGGAACTCCGCGATCTCTTCGAACGATTCGGCCGCGTCACCAGAGTTTTCCTTGCCCGCGACAGAGATACACAGAGAGCCAAGGGGTTCGCATTCATCAGTTTTGCAGACCGGAGCGATGCAGCGCGCGCATGCGAGAAGATGGACGGATGTACGTTTTCCCCTCTAGACATACATTTGTTGCTGTTTACTAACATATTCTATCAGTCGGTTATCGCCATCTCATTCTGCGGGTGGAATTCGCCAAGAGAACTTCATAAAAAGTTTATTTCGCATCTTCGCATTCTCGACGTTCTACAAAACATATCTTCTTTCTTCTTTCTTCTTGCATTGGACCATATGCCTGTGAGACTGGTCTCTTTTGAATGAGTAGAGAGACTGGCATGTTGGCAGACGACTTTTTTTCTTCTAGATTCTTTACTTGAAGAAGTTTTATGTACCTAGGTAATGCTCAATGAATATTTCTTTTTCGTCATATTAGCTTGCGAAGTGCGAACAGCATCAATCGCTCTGAAATGTATACGTACAGTAGCATCGCATACTGAAGTTCGAAAGACTGTTTGCTTACTACGTATATCGCCATCTTACGTGCATAGTATCATGACTCGTGTGCCCGGCTTCCACTGTGTATGGAGTTGATATTGCATGATTCAGTCTCGCCTACCTATCTACTCGCCTAGGTCTCTCTCCTTGAATGATCGTTCACATCTCGTACCCAAGATGATCACGCTCAGGAAGACAACGAAGCCCAACCCGCATCATCCGAGTATGTCTCGCACCTTTCCACGAAAGACATGCTTAGCCCCTCGAAACAGAGAACCAGCCGAGTCAGCCTTGAACGATCCCTAGTTAGCTAGCTTAGCTATCAAGAAAGAACTCGGAAACCTGCATATGTCTGTCTCGGACCACAGTCAAACCTTTGAAAAAGGGGGAATTCATTCAGCATTCACAAAAAAGCGTCAGAGGCGGCTGCCACGACATGAACCAAGTTCAAGCCCGTATCATACAGTCGTATTCAGCCAGGCATCAAGATCCCAACAAATGAGTCGAAAGGCAAAAGAAAACAAGACATGAAAGAAATCTACTCATCCGTTCTCTCTATCCTAGATGATCTAATAATACTCGAAGAGGAAGGTGCGATAAGAAAAGGAGGAGGATGAGGAGCGGATTATGCCGCTACCATCCCCATCTCATGGCCAAAGCTTGTCATTGATGCTAATTGATGTACTCTAGAATTATGCAACTATCCCAGTCCACGGTTCGGTCAACAACCTTGTCATGCCCATGTCTAAACCTTGTCTTGCCCTTCCCCTGCCTGCGCCTGTGCACAAATGCGTTGTTCCGTCGAAAATTACTTATTCAAGTAATTTATGTCTGGTCTACGCTTCGACTTTCACTTTTTTTCTTATTTTTATTTTACCTAGGTATGAATACTATTTTTATACCCGCGGATTTCATGAGTTATGTAGATTGATACATGGATATACCTGGATAAAAGAAGAAGAGATTCAGCATCCATGGGTCTCAATCAGAAAATTAGAATCAGAATCCGGATTGAGATAGCATGGCATGTGACTATCTACGTAGGTATTGATCCAGAAACATTTCATCTCGGAGCTTGAAAGGAAGACAGCACATTGGTCATTGCTGTTCAATGTTACGTCCTCCGAATTACTTGCCTCTCTCAAACTGGTCAAGGCATCTATCTATAGAACTAGATCACGTATGCCCAGCACTGCCCACTGCCCAGTGCAAGGCCTAGGAGTGCATGGGTAATATCAGCCCTGAGAAAACAAAAAGCTTATGTCTAACATTAAAGGTATCAACTAGCCCTTTTTAGGAACTCCATACGTAACTACGTGCTAGCATTCGGGTTTAGGAAGATTTTATACAAGATGCAAAGACCGAAAAAAGCCGAAAACCACTCACTCAAACATGAGCCCAAGATGTATAAAAACGTATAAGGAAGATTTGAGAATTGGTTGGACGAGACGTGACGAGATGGAGTCTTTGCCGTGTTTGAGGGTCTTGTTTGATTTGTGGTTTCTAGTTATTGGGAGCTTCTAGTGGGAGTGTAGATGTTGTGGAGGAGGAGGAGGAGGAGGAGGAGGAGGAGCTTTGTTCCTTGATCCTGTACGGCTGGTTTGATTGATTGATTGATGATTGCTTGCTTGGTCTATGCAACGTGGATCCCAGTCCCTGAAAGCCCGTCACTATGTATCTGATCGAGGCTGAAATGCTACACTGCCGCGCTACTACCTACCTTAAATTTGAGTGAGAATGCACATGTGCCGCCCTCCTTCTTCAACTATCGTTGTTTTCGTATACCACCGTCACACAGAGACAGGTGGCTTATATTGACACAAATCTTAAAGTTTTCATGTTGGTTGTACAAAAACTAGGCCAACGTTCCACAGACTACATCCCCTCCTGAGCCTACTAAGTGATTGAGTTTTTTATCTTGTTACTAGATGCAGGTCTCAGACGACGGAGGTAAATCAGGGGCAATTAGAATTGTGATTACAACTCGTGTCAAGCATCAAAGTCGACTGACTTCCCATCCAATGCCATGTCGCGGATCCATACATAGTTCCGACTTTTGCGTTACGTACGCATGTCGAAGCTTTCTTTGTTCTGTCTGCCGGCGTTCAGTCGTATGACTCGCAGAGGTCGCCGTTTAACACTTTTTTTTTTTCGAGAACTGGATTGGTTGCTTTCTGAAGAATAAGACATTATTTTGATCGTCCTAGCTTTTAACGTGTCCATTCACGTTAAGAGTCCGGAAAACTGCCTTCTCTGGTTACACGTCCATGCCGTCCTCTGCAGGAAGTGCGGATACATTACCGGTCTTCTGGAGCGGTTTATTCACACGGAAATGTCCATCCGTGTCACTCTGTTTAGTATGCTCGGGTCATTATCTGATGCTCTGTTGATTGGACATTCGGTTCATTTCAGGCTGATCCTCATGTTTCCAAGTTGTGACGTCGAATGGGAAGCCGGGCCGAAGAGGGAAACTTCATTAGACTACTGTCTAGATTGTCTTTCGAAGCCATGCGCAAGGCAACTAGAATCCATCTGTTCCATTATTATTATGTCGGAGCAAGCCGCCAGGATCTATGTTATTTGTCAAAGTGTATTCACCGCCACTCGTAGTAATTCTCAATTTCAAGGCATGATCAAACCTGAATTTCAATCCTATAGGATGTTTTGGAACTTTTGCCTGCAGCTGCAAGGCGTCGGCCAACCAGATTGTAGCACGTCAAAGGACATCTTGTCTATGCTTCAAGGAGGTTCGGTATTTCGATATCAACCAGTTGACCAGCAAATAACGGCAAGAACGGTGGCGGCACCGGCGACTCATAGACCAATCGAGCTACTTTTGACTATGTTGAGCATGTCTCTTCCTACACAGGGAGCAAAAGAGTCAGATCCGTCTGCAGATTGACGTGACCAAGTGGGACGGAAAAGGCAAGCTTTCAAAAGCTACCAGGATAGTTCAACATTGTGGCTCAACAACAAAGAGATCAAGTGAAATAAAGAACCAGCCCAGCGGATATTGTTTTTGTCATGCCCATGCTAGTATGTCGAAAGCCGGACAAAGTTTTTTTTTTTTTTTTTTTTCGAATTTTTCGAATTTTTCGGCAGCTACCCCTTCGACTCTCTGCGGCGGAAGAAGGTAGACTCTGGTAGAGCCGTAGTTCGCCGCTTCTAATAGGACAAAGTAAGGAGCAAGGTTAGGATCATGAAATTCTCGCTGAAAAAGAAGGTTGGGCGCCTTTGCAACAACGTCTTGACCACTGCGGCACGCTAGGGGAAATGAAGGTTGCATTGCCCGGTGGCTTTGGTGCTACGTACGTAGGTGTTTCCAGATGTAGCTCGAATAGACGTGATAAACAAGAGCATCTTTCAAAATTGCTGTGGCCGTCAATAGTTCAATCTTCGAATCTAGGTTCCCATGTCGATATGTCATTATTTCTTCTATCTTTTGTAGATAGTCTGATATGTGAAATAGGATGCACTCTCAACTAGACGGTCGAGAATCATCGGGGTAGTGTGCTAGCCGGAAAAGGGGCTTACTATCTATAAAGGCCATCGCTGTCAATCATCTCAGGTGCAGCGCACCACACTGCAGGATATGATAGCAAAAGGAATGACCCGATCCTCGACGCTTTGACATCGATCGCTGTGTACGAAGTACGGAGAGATCGAGAGCTGTTGGTGCCAAGATGTGCGGTCTGGAGGGACATAGCTATGCTTCGGGAAATGAAAAAGGCCGGCGCGCCGATGGAAATAGTTCGGATTTAACGGCAATGAGCCCAGCAGACCCATTCCGGCGATGAAAGACAAAGCCAGTATTCGTCAATAGTTGTGGGAAAAAAAAATAGGAATGAATGGTTTTGTGGGGTATCGAATCATGACTGGAATCACCAAGAACAATACTGTAAAGAAGCTGAGGTTGAAGCTGAGGTCAGAGCATGGTAGAGTTGCCAGGGGGGTAGGAGAGAGGCGTCTGCGATAGCCTTGTTCATAGTTACATACTACGTAGTAGTAGTAACTAAGCATTGATTAGCCTCAAGACAGGGCACGTGATGATGTAACTAGCACAGCAAGGACCCTGATACACGTCCGTACGGTATGGTACGTATCAAACTGCACTAGCATCGACGATCATCAACCCACACTGCTAGCAAGGCCCACTTTTTTGTTCGGACGGCGGGCCGCTAGTGAAATGACGTACGGTTAGTGTACCGTACTAAATTGCTACTTTTACATAGTACTCCGTAAAGGTTCATGCGTACACTGTAAATACGGTTACAGACAAGCCCATGGCGTACATAGTAAAGCATGGATAATGTGTTTGCTTGGATCTGTCCAGTGTATTGTAAGTCGATACGCACTCCGTAGGCAGTACAGACTGACAGGGCGATGCCAAACAGGAAGGTGGTTTATGCAGTGGGCGGGAAGGAAGGCGCCTGGGCCAATTTAAGCTATGTAGTCTGTGACTGACAGGCAGGCGCGCTGCTCGCCTTTATTTTTTGGTACGTTCCTTCTCGTTTAGCCTGCCCCTCCTCCGCAACATCCTCACGTCTGCCCCCATCAGATTCCATGCTCGGCTCCCTGCACCAGACATATGTACGCACGCACTACTAACTCCAGTCTCCGTCCGTCCATGGGCACTACGATCCCCACTTACCATGAACGAACTGACTGAGACTGTCCTGCTAGCTAGTAGAATCTCCACGCTATGCTAGTAATTAGACTATGCCCGCCCGTCGACTAGCCTGGCCCGATTACATTTGTCATTTGTCCAAATATCAGAGCTCAACCATTCTTCGAGCCGTCAGCCTTTAGTTCATGACTCTCAATAGTCTCAGCTGAACATGGAACGTACATCGACCATTGCGCTGGTACGCATGTATCTTTCATAGTTATGGCCTGCCAGTAGTGGCTGATTTGCAATTTCCGCTCCGTGCTTAATGGATTATGGGCCAAGTCTAGAAGCGTCCTCGCCCACACTGAACCGGACCCTATCTAATCGCATGCTACGTCAAGTAACCGGCAACTTTGCTGGCGCCATCGCACTTTTTATAAATTATGTGCACATTCAACCATTGTACTAATTTTATCCAGGCGGATCGGTCGGTCGTCGCGCCATGAACAAAGTCCGTCTCTCGTATGAGGGCTCGTTCCGATTGTGATTCGATTGGGTGGAATTATTGAGTCAGCTTTCTTTCAAGCCTCGTGAATGGAGAAAACTCCGCGCTTACGAGTTACAGCATTGCTGGCATTTTAGGAATCCCCCATGCTACCAAGAGCTGGTGGCTGCACGAGCTGTAACTAAAGTCGCCGTCTTGATACTTGGAAAGAACCCCCGAAGACCCACCCATAGTCAAAATGGCTGCTTGCAAGGCTGTTTGTCCTTGTCGCGAGGACCGTAAAAATCGAATGAGAAGGACTGACAAATAAGATAACACTATGCGGGTGTGTTACGAGGGTGTCAGAAGATTCAGAACGAGGATCCGAAACCTTTGCATCGAGATATAAACTCCATAAGGCTGGGCTTAGTTCACTCTATTAAGCATAGAACCATATCAATCTGGCGGGATTTATTATACATACGCACTAGGCCATTGAAACTGGTGCGTGTGGATATGGCCGGTTAGTCATTGGCAGCCTTCGCGAAGATCCTGGGATGTACCGGTAATAAAACGGGATTTTGCGTAATCGGTGAAAAAAGCGCCACCAGATTGGCAGATATGTATACTTGCCTATTCTGGTATACACTGATGGCTGGTCGCCGACAACCACCCCGGAATCGACAGACAGACAGACAGACAGGCCTCCATCGGGCCCGGTCTACCGATGATCTTCCTGATCGCTCGAAGGGAGATCGAGTGCCCAGGTTTCGATCCCGTTTAGGGAAATAATGGCCGTTTTTCAGTTTTGATTTTCATAGACGCAGGCAGCGTCTCATCATTCAATGTTCGGAGTGGGATGGCTTTATCATTTGTTTCTGGTTTTTCGAAGTTTTAGTTTTCAAAGACCTTCCAGGTTCCGCCAGCTTTTTGTTTTTGCATCTCAAACAAGTGCGTGCAACATGCAGACTCGGCATTCCTCAAGATCACGCGACGACTCAACTGGGGTCCGGTTTTTCGGGTGACTGCCTTAGTGTGGTTATGGTTATGGCAAATGAGTAGACTCGCTGTGATTGATCACGACTTACCAGCTCTGCCACGGTCAACCTCTGATTCCTGAACATGGACAATACAATTGGAGCTTTAAATTACCAATAGCTCTGGATCATGACCCTGTAATTTTCCCTGCAGATCCGGTACCCCATTGGCCAGCTAAATCGAGGCCCATCTTCTCAGTACGCCATGTTCCTGCAGCAGACCAGCCATAGTTGCGACCGACAAAAGTACGGAATGCTACTATACATGCGTGACTGTCGGATTCACGGCTACTCAGCTGGGAAAATGCAGTCCAGCCGTTGAATGATACCTAGTTTCTATGGTATGTTCTTGGCCAGAGCGGGGACATCTTTTTGTTACAGCCGGATTCTCGAATGTCCACGACATTTCCTTCTTGAGTTAACGCCAGCGGGTCTTCACAGGTGTTGGCTGGGAGGGTGCCTTACTCTTTCCTCCCGGCAGATGATATGCGGCCCGACATGAGGATAATAGTGCTCTATCAAAATAGTACTAGGCGGAAATGGTCGTCCTAAGTCCGTGATGGGGTGAAGTCATCAAACAATATGATTGGCCCTCACTCTTCTATTCGCATAGCCAGCCCGTTGATGTAAATGATCTGAGCATGGTGGTGCGTGCATCAAAATGTAGCGCCTTGGGATTAGCTCTTCTGACGTGCAGGATATATTTTGGCAATGCTCTGCGGCCAAGGGTAGCTCCGTAGGGTTGGACGATTTGTCTAGGTCACAGTCCATCAGCATGCTTCTCTCCAGGACATGGGCTTGACGGAAACAGAGACAGAAAAAAAGAGCGTGTGAGAAAGAGCTAACTTGCTAGGCTTTCGTCTGCCACCACCAGTATTGAGTGAAACAGATATCAAAGCCTCAGGATCCCTCCGTCTCCTTTCCGTCCCTCATGCCCTGATCCCGCTCTGTCGAGATTTAAAACTTTTCGACTCGATCTTTCAATCAGTTTTACTTTTTCTCCCTCAAAATCTCCGACGTGAACTTTTGTATCTTTGGTGATACCCTTCCCTCTCTCTTATTTATCCGCCAACGTTACGGACGATTTCAGCTTTTGCTGACAACTACCTACTCACACAAACAACCTGATTCTAATTTCCCCGTTTCCCTCGACTTCTTTTTCGTTTTGTGAAACAAGATCAACATACGTACCATCGTGAGGTCCTATAAACATCAGCTGTTGAGTTCGACGGAGTACGACTGATTGTTCGAAAAATCTCCGGCGGTAGACAAGTTGTTACATTTGCTCAACCTCATCTACGGATAGTTCGGTAAGTAAGTTTGTCATCGTCGAGTCTTTTCCACCGTCCTGGATGTTTTGCTTGTCTGTTTACTTGATATATGATTTGCCTTGACCTGTGTGTTGTTCATTGTATCTTCAATCATGTTTTCTTCCTCAGATGAGCACCAGGATGTTGAAGCTCATACTAGCTTTCATTCTGGAGTGGACTGACTTCATGTCTTCTCTATTACTACTGCTCTGCTCTCTAGAGAGAGCGACGATACTCTTCATTCAACGTTACTGGGGGTCGAAAGCAGTATATTACGCATGTTGTTGCCATGTTGCCCCATTTTCCTACCAATATCTACTGCAGTAGCCCTGCTCTTTCTTGTCACCTCGAGAGATCAACAGCCTCTGCAATGGACTATCCAGAGCATCTTTCTATACGTTTATCCCGCCGGACTGGAAAACCCCGTGTTGGTTTCGAAAGTCACCGAGGAAGTTGTCTTTCACTTGACAATACCCATTCTTGTTCATGCTTCTACCATGCTTATTATCTGCCCATATGATTTACAACTTGGCTTGATATTGATTCAGGGGAGAGGGTGAAACTAATTTCCTTACAGGCGGCTCCTTCCAAAACCGAACAAACGGAGTTGAGCACCTGAAGACTTGTTCAGAGACCGGATGAAGTACTAACCAAGTCACGGGGTCACCAAAGACTTGAGGTTTCATCAACTACAATTGCCTACACCACAGCTCTCTTGACATCGTCCACCTTCACTTATTCAATACGCGCTCGGTTGTCTTGTTCTAGACCAAGCTACACCGTACACGTCACATTGTCGGCTCACAGCCGGGAATAATTCCTCAATTCAAAGCAAATCACAATCAATTCGCCCATATGCATTCTACAGGTAAGCTTATTTTCTTTGAATTCTGAAGCGCCGACGCAGCGTATAACTGCCAAGCGAAACACACAGCGTTGATTGGAAGGTCATTTTGGTCGTTACTGGCTGGCAGCATGTACTATGTATGTACATACATGCTTGCATAGTTGGCCCCCTGTCTGTCGCTCTAGCTCCTACAGCAGTAGCCCGGTACATCCTTGTCACACACACAAAGAGCAGACCAACCTGTTTGTCTTTGTCTTTTTGCCGCCTTTCCAGCCTCGACTTTCTTTATCTATGTATTAATGTCCGTTGTGACCGAAGTATTCTCCATTTTCTGTTATTGATCACCGCCGTCCGAAACTCAGCTCTTGCTTGTTTCTAACAGGGAAATATCCTGCTTACTGATTACTGATTTTTCACATCACTCTATTTTCTTCATCTCTCTTGTTTCTCTTTCTCTGCCTCTTCCCCAGGCCGCAGATTGAAAGTGTACTTACCCAGACTGACATTCAATTGTTCGACTTGGCAAAACAGCTGTATTACACAGCCAGCCTTTCTCACTAGGCTACCCACCCTCGTCCTCGGCCAGCGACTGTATTGGGTCACAACAACAGCGATTTTTCTCACCGTCAGGCGCCTTCACGACAGGCGACGAGGAAAATCACAGTCGGCGTATCGGGTCCATCGGACATACGCTGTCGGATCCAAGCACGCTTACAACTTCCACGAGCGGCTTGCCTTATAGCCCACGACAGGATGCTCAGTAAGTATTGATAACATTTTAGCCTCACCCTTCTTTTTTTCTTACAACGGCCCAATTGAGTCCTTCGTGGCATTGGCGTCGTTTTTGATTCCCTTGCTTCCGTTCCCGCCAATTCATGTCATGACGTTTGGCCTGCAGTGGTGATCAGGTTGAAACACATACAAACCCATCTTTGCAGTGTGATTGGATACACATCTACGCATAAGGCTCGTGGACATACCGACAAGAATCGGCAATGAGGCTTTTCGGTCGCTACTGTTGTTTCTCTTCTGTCTCGCTCTCCATTTACTAACTATTCTCGCTTGAACCAGATTTGCGTCAGGCCCAGGGGGACTTCTTATAAGTCCAACTGATGGGACAACGGCGGACAGTCTTGTTTCCAACCCGACATCACTATACCCACAACAAGCGAGTTCCTGGTCACAGAGAATGACCGGGTTTGTTCCGCCCGCAGCCAGAATTCCAGCTCTGTATGTCGATATTGCATCCTCGAGATGATTATCAAGCTAACTCGTATGTTCTTGCAGACACCCAGCGGTAACCCCAACGAACTCGTTACAGGGGAGCGGACCTTCTCTCTCTAACAACCCCATCATGAACAGAGACGCGTATCCCGGGGGATATGCATTGAGCAGAAACGCGTTTCCGTCCCCATCCGCCTCTCTGAACGATTTCCCGAGGTACCCTTACAGCTCGAATATGCCACAAGGAGTCGGTAATCAACTAGACACTTATTCCTACGTGCAAAACCATCGATCGACCCAGTCACTGCTAGAAGCTCCACCGTTCTGCGAAACCGAAAACCTCGGCCACATCCTGGGGAGCAACAACCAAAAAGTCATGCCGGTCATCCATGCCAAGATCCACAAGGGGTTTTTCCAAGCAGACGAGAAGTGGACATGTTACCGTCGAAACTATTTTTCCGTTTCATGTTCATTCACTTTACAGCCCTTTTTGACCAGTAATGATTTTTACTTGCAAACACAAGAGCGTATGGAACCCATCGTCGACTGGGCCATGTCCATTTCCGCGGTCGTAAATGCCTCGGAAAATGAGCCTCGAGAACTTGTTCAACATACCCCTAAACGAGACAAACAATCCGAGCGCAAGCCAGAGAAGATTCGTCTCCGACCCCAGCCGCCATACTTTCTGGCTTCGAACATGACTGGTTCCGGGCCGCACTCACCAATGTATGGAGTGCCGCAGCAAATGGAATTTCCACCATACGGTATGGCGTCAGCACAACCGCCGACTCAGCATACCTTTGAACGGATCCAATTTCAGAAAGCGACTGCAAACAACGGGAAACGACGGGCACAACAGCAATACTACAACCTGGTCGTAGAGTTGCATGCATTGGTTAGTCGGCAGAACGGGCGGCATTGGGAGAAGATAGCCAGAAGAGTCTCAGACCCCATGGTGGTGCGTGGACGGTCTCCGGGACACTACAAGGACGAGCGACGACACAGTTCCGCTAGTATGGGTGACGGAGGACGAGGAAATTCTGGAGATACTACTGGTCGTGGGATGCTGCCGTCGTCGATGGATCATCAATACTCTCAAGTGCAGTTTTTGTACGACGGGTCTCAACGAAGTGACTCGCACTACAGCCATGGCCGCGACATGCCGCGTCATAGTTATCAGCCACAGTTCGGGCAGATAAATCATTCAGCGGATGCAATCAGTCCTCTCGTTTCGAATTCCGATGGCTCTTTGGAGTTCATTTTTCCAGATTCCCTTGGCAGCCATGAGTCTACGGATGGTCTGTCGCACAGCAATAAATACCATCACAGCCACCACAACGACGATGAAGACTCCTCCTTCCGAAGAGACTCCGGTAGCTCCGGTAGTAGCAGCAGCCAAAGCCACGTACCCAGTCTCGACCTGAGCTCCAACTCTGGCACGCTCGACGACGCATTCGACCCAATGATAGTGAGCTATCACAGCGATGAGCAAGAGGATGTCTCTGATCAATACTCGAAACAATCAAACACAGAAAGATTGCCGCTCTCCTCGATTGTGAATGACAGCAGTCAATGCAGCAGGGGTAGTAGCGGTGGGACTTCTTTTTCGAGATTCATTGATCCTATCCAGGAGAGCCTGTGTGCTTGATCCCCCCCTTTTTTTTTCAAGTCAAAGGTTTGTGCGAGACTGCTGTGAGTACGAGTGTGCATTTAGATGGATGTTCTGGTTTCCTTGCCTTTTCCTTCTCTTTTGTGTTTGTTTCGTTGGGCGATATGGTGATTGGGAGTTATCAAAGGGAATGGGAAAAGTGATTACTTACAGCAGATGATCTTAATCGAGAGGGATGACACAAATACAAGCTGGAACAGCAAAGAGGGATACAAAACGATTACTCGGACGGTCTGGATGGATACGACTATAAATGAGATTGTTGTTGGATTTAGAGAGCGGGAAAGGTGGCTTTCTTTTCATTTCATTTTTTTGCTTCTGTTTCACATTTCTCTACTTCAATTCTTGTAGTTCTTTCCCTTTCTCCCCTTTCTTCATATTTAGCAACCCTCTATTTTCATTTGTGATTTCATTCCATTTCTTTTCTGCGAATTCTATCTGAAGCGAGGGAAATCAGCCGAAAGAGGCACGCAAACGAAGCATGGTTATTGACAGTAATTTTTGAACTCGATGGTGTTTTCAAGCCTTGCTTTTGTCTGTGTTTGTGTCTGTGTACGTGATTGCGGAGTTCAGCCAGATTGTACCTTTTTTTTCTCTCTCTATTCCTTTCTAGTTGATGGATTGGTTCAAAGGCGATAGTTATAGGTACTTTCCATTAGCGTATACCAGGTTTTTATTTGCTTAGCTATGAGTTATGAGTTCTCCTACTATACTTTACATTCCAATATTAATCTTTTGCGATTATTGTAGTCAATTCCTTTGGGTTTTGGCGGTTGGTCAAGACAGGACAGTCTCGAAATGGACGAAAGCCCTAAAATGGTCCCAAAGCGGACTAGCGTAATTCTTATATCCAAAAAAAAAAAAAAAAAAAAAAAAAAAAAAAAGAAAAATTTATTTACAAACCGAGCTCATCCATG